>PVJX010000041.1:0-345139 GCA_004027295.1 Dolichotis patagonum
AGAGGAGGGGGAGAGGCAGAGGGAGGGGGAGGGGTAGAGGAGGACAGGGGAAGGGAGAGAGGAACTGACTTTGTTGGAGCAAGGGAAAGGGAAGAAGATGGAAGTCAAGGACCGAGATGCGGTATGTATTATGTATTCCCCATGCTGCATGTATCTTTTATGCAGTGCAAATAGATACCCTCCCTCCTTCATTTCCTCTCTCTCTCTCTCTGCATATATCTATCTTATTAGGATGAGGAGCAACTGGAGCTCTCCTATCTTTGTGAAGAATGAAAAGTGGTATAACTACACTGGAAAACAGTTCTCATAGAGTTAAATACATATTTATACAACCCAGCAACCCCATTCTTAGGTTATTTACTCTAGAGAAATTAACATTATGTTCATACAAAAGCCCTTACTCAAATGTATATATCTTTATTCAAAATATATACAAAACTAGACAAGAAATATGCCTCACATTTTAGAATATAGCAAATACTTATCTCTGCTAGAATAGAGAAAAACATCATTACAAGGGCTTTACTTTTTGTAGGTTCTATTATACTGGAAGCTGGATCAGGTCTTTGGAGATAAGTAATTAAGTCAGTATAACACTGAAAAGCTAAAACAAACTCTTTCCTGATGAACAAGAAGGGTTCCATTCACGAAATGTATCTCAAATCCAAACTTGACAAGTCTTCTTTTTACCTGAGGTAATATTTTAATCTTCATATTTAGATAGGATCCACAGACTTTTTTTTTAAACTTTCATTATATCATTTTTTGAAATCTTAAGTGCTGCAAATTAAATAGAAAGGAACAGAACTTTGCTTTCCAATTTTGGAAGTGATGTAACCCTGAACAAATGGTATCTTAGCCAGACTACTGTGAAAAATCTCTCTACATTTCCAGGAGTCTGCACTATCCATCAACATAAATACTACTGATTAAGTAAATCAACATAAGAAGCATATCTTTGTAAGTTTTGTCAAAATCCATCGTTAAGCTATCGTCTAATATAAATGCCAATTACATTCCTGCTTCAGGAGATCATAGCCTTCTACTATGCATGTCCTATACATATACAGCCGAACTTCCAACATTAAATATATTAAAAGGAGAATGACTTTCAACACAAATTGTCCTTAACTGGGAAAGAGGACTTTCCTTATGATGAGTCATTCCAGCACTAATGAACATGAGGTGGGGAAACTGAGGAAAAAAAACTGAGGCAGAAGCTGGAGGAGAGGTCTAAGAAGCAAAGTCTAAGAAGCAAGGGTGTATTTTTCTAGCACCACACTCCAGTCCACCTTCCCATCACCTAAGAAAGAACAGAAGAATTAAGAAAATCATCATCAGATACCCTCTGAGGAAAAAGCCGTAATACAGAAAACTCCTTTGCCGGGGAAAGATGTGCTCAGAGTAGTTACTCAGAGAAGGTTCCCAGACGAGGAACAGAGCTGGCCTTGGGCTCACTGATGCCACCTGCCCCTCTCTAGCACTTTGGTTTACCTTCTCAGGGGCCAACTTCCCGTGCCTTCCACTTTTGAAGGAGTTACGCCAGATTTCCATGGCAAGCCAATCTGCTTCCCAGCTCATTTTTTCTCCAAAAACATGAACGACAAATGACTTATTGAATGCTAATATGTCAGGCCCCAGATGAGGTACCTGAAGTCTTTTGAGCCCTCGTAGGCAGTTAAAACTGGTTTTTTCATTTACATTTTAGAAAATTGAGGCACAGAGGGCTTAAATAACTTGCCAAACGTCACACAGACAAGAAGTGAGGGATTAAAGTCACGAGTAACTCAGACTTGTTAATTTCTAAACTTTTCAGCATGTGTCTCCTAATAAAACCTACCTCATCTTCTTACAGTGAAATGATTTATGATTCCCTTATGGCAGCTTAACATACTGCATATCAGACTGTAAGAAATCTAATGTTATTTTCACCCTCTTTTTACTTAGCAAAAAGGAGCATAACAAACAAATTTAAATCTTAGTTATTGGCTAGCTTAGTACAAGTTGAATATGCAATGAAATTGCCCAAAAAAGTAATGATACACAACCTTATTAAGAGCACAGGGTAGGGAACAGGCAAGGTGACAGTGCCACTCTGTTCTGAGCCGGCTGGGCCATTTCTGGAGGTCTCAACACAACCAACGGAGAAGTTATCAAGAAGCTGAAGCTATCTGGAGAAGATGCAGGAGGGTGCAGAAAACCCGTGCCATTGAAAGCAGTTTGCCCAGTGGGCAGAGTTATGTAAGACAGCTGACATTAAGACACACCCTGTGTTGGCCTTGCTAAATCATTCTATAGGAATGGGGCTCAGGCAGCAGTATTTTACAAAGATTTTATAAGCAACTAATATATACTGACATGTAAGAATCATTACTCTAGGGCAGTGTTTTCCATACATTTACATGCACAAAATCCCTAGAATTTCTGATTAGGGAGTTCTGGGGTGGGCTTGATAATTAGCATTTTAATAAACCTCCAGGCGATGGCAAAGCTGATGGACCAGGGACCACTGTGTATGAGTTCCAAGCAGAACTGAGTTCATTTAGGGGAAAGAGACGATTTGACAAAGTATGAAAAAGCACCGTTATTCACATTATATAGTAGACTGCACTGTAAAAGCACTGTTATTCACATTATATAGTAGACTGCACGGTGAACAGAAGCTGCTCCCGTCATGGGATGCTGAGGCCTGGGCCAGGAAGCGGGTAACACCAGGTGACCCCAGGCCTTTGCTCACAAGGTTGATGACTCTACTGGTCAGAAGTGCACAAATGAAAGCTGCTTCCATTTTTAGATTTTTTTTCCTCTTCACACCAAACATAGATTCAATCTCAAATTGAGTTCTTAATTTAAAAGTTCTTAATTTAACATGCTGCTAAAAGAACACCATCGTTCCAGGAAAGCCAGTGGGGAGTTTTGCAAGCCCCAGTGAAGACACGAGGGATTTGCTTCAAGCTGGTTCTATATCGGTAGACTCACTATGCAGCGCACAAGGCTGTCCTGGCAAACCAAGAGAGTGTGTTCTCCGTGAGAGAACGGTGTGTAACTGACGAAGGTTTAAAAAAAAATCCCGAATAAAAGGCACAAATCCTTTGTTTAGAGCCCCGTAGCCTGTTGAACTGTTTCATTCTACATTTTTATCTAGAACATCATGATCTGTTCACTTGTATTTTCCCCAATTTATGGGACAGAAAAAGGTGAGGTAAAAGTTAATTGGACCAAAATTATACCCTTAGTTCCCTGACATACTCATTTTGAATTTCACTATAATTATTGCAACTGTGTTTCTGCAATAATATTCCAAGTCTTGTGTTGATCAGAGTTCTATCATACAGTGTCCACTTTTGTACTAAATTCCTAAAGCTGTACAAAGGTTGACTATATTTTTTAAAAAATATACAGTGTCCAATCTATAATTAATTGATTGGCCGGCAAAGACTTTAGCAAAGTTCTTAATGTTTTGGCCAGGAACAGATGATGTAACTATGCAATCTGTCTAAAAAGGCATATTCCAAGCTACTCTGTGAAGTTAAAAGATGATGCCCTCCCTATTTAACTGTCTTTCTGTACTTATTATACTAGGCTTGGCACATTACTACTAAATTGTTTATGCTACGCCCACCAAAAACTTTATTCAAAGTTTTTTTAGTTTAAGCATTCTGTAGTTCCTACATTATTAAACCACTGCATCATATTTTATTTTCTTCAGAACAGAATTATCCTATGAGGTGCTTTATAACATTGTAAAATCAATCACAACACAGGAGATCTCTTTAATAATTTCAGCACCTTAATAATTTCAGCTCTATCTTATTTAACAAAGATTACAAGTACCTTTTTCTTCATTTGCACTCTTGAGCTCTGCACTTTTTAGAAGTCATTTGACTGTAAACTGATTAATAAATCAAGGCAACATACCTCTAATGTCATCCCTTTACACATCTTAAAGTCTCATAATCATTTGTGCCACCTTGAAGGTGCCGGGATGAAGGAAGTTCTTGGGCTAATGCTTTGCCTAAAGGTCCCTTTATAGATTTCTGTTCAGAATGTTCAGAGGACTCACTCAAGGATCTGAGTCTTCTTTAGGACAGTGAAGAGCATGGCTCAGAGTAGGCACAAAGCTGCCCATGAAACTCTGCAGTGGTGTGGCTTTGGCAAAGTTCTGGCCTGAGAGATCAAGGTGCGATAATACTCTGGACATCTGGTCTGTTAAAAACAGCTGGGGGATGACATTCCTTTGTTCCTATGTAGGAGGCTGACCTCATGATCTGCCTTAAGAGTGTCAATACTAAGGAAATTCCCTGAGGTCAAGGTCTGGGTCAGTCATTTCTGGATTTCCTCAGTCTCTGATTACTCTGTAACCTGAATGTAACAGGCACTTAGTATTTGGTTAACAGGAACAAAGACAGGTTTTCTGGGGTTGATAAAAGTTAAAATGGAAACAATGTCTCTAGTTTGCCTCTTTATCCATGTGAATACCTCTGTTTTTCTTTCTTTTTTGAGGCGGGAAGGGGTGACACTAGGGATCAGACCCTGGGCTTTGCACATGTTAGGCAAACTCTTTGCCCCTGAGCTATATCATTAGCCCTTGAGTCCTACTTTTCACCATTTGGAGCCATGGGCCTTCCTACATAATGTTATTTCCCCACGTACTATTAAATTGACCTGTTATCTTAGATTATTACTTGAGAATCTCAAGATTTCTTAAAAGAATGAGCATATACATATATATAAAAAAAGCAGAAACTCTTATTGTTTGCCAAAGTTAAACAAATATATGTTTACTAATAAAAAAGACCTGGTGAAAGAGACATAGGAAGATATACGATATATCAGGATGGAAATGTGGTTCTTACAGCTCATTGACTGAATTCTTTCTTCGGTTTCTGGGTATAAGACTACAGAATTAGAATTCACTGCAGAAAAAGTAAGTGAAATGATAAACCCACCTTGGGGCAGTAAGTTGATCTGCCCACTGAGGAAAACCTAGTTGTGTTGGACAAGGATCTTGGTAATGAAAAACATAGAATGCCTGTTGTGCACACGCAATAATGCACTGCTGGTCTCTACTGCAAGTGTTTTAACACTCCGGCATTTGCTCCTGCATCATGTGTGTAAAGGAAGTCACTTTGTTTTCATTTCACACAAGAAACAGGGACATAGAGAACTTAAGTAACTTGCCAAAAGACGTAGTTAGGGACCAAGTCTGAGTCTATGCACTCCCACATCTCCGTGAGAAACCGCGGAGCACAGCCAAGGCAGCAGGTGCCTGCAATTATAGTGATACGGTTCTTCTAACTGCAAATGCTTATTTTGAATGGATTATGGTAATCCAGAGACAAAGCTAAATGATATGAAATTGTGAAGGCCACATAGAAGAAACAGATGTCAGGGAAGATGAACTACCTTTCAGGTTACAAACTCTGGGGGAGAGAGAGAAAGTAAAGATGTTAACTGATTTTTGTGTGGTGGTATGTGGTGTATCTTCTGTTCTCTTGCTCCTTGTGAAATCCTGAATCGCACCTCTATATAAATGTTTTGTAGCAATCCATTTGCTCTGGAGGAATCAGAAGAATGGTGCATGCTGCTTCAAAATGCACAAATCCACGGAGAGGACAGACAGAGTCCATAGTGAGATGAGTCACTGGGAAAATGTACAAAGTGGTAACCGAATGTATGTGTATGTGTATGTGTATGTGTATGTGTATGTGTATGTGTATGTGTGTGTGTGTGTGTGTGTGTGTGTATGTGTGTGTGTGTGTATGTGTGTATGTGTGTGTGTGTGTGTGTTTGGGAAGGGGTGAATTAACATGGGAAGTGAAGTTCTCACTCGTGTTAGGAATAGTGTAGACTTGCAACTGACTCATTAAACATAAAAATCATGAGTTTTTAGGCTTCGTTTGCCTTTAGCACTCTGAAATACATGAAATAAGAACAGCTAGCCTCCACTGATTTGATGGTCAGCACCTGAAGGATCTGCAGCTCTGGAGCTGGTGCGGTTGCTGCACTCACCGGTATGTGGTTTCTGGAAGGAGATCTTTCACAGCATGGGTGGTGGTGTTGCCCACAGTAATGCTGCTGTCTCCAAGATCAATGTTGTAAGCAAGGATTTCCGACCCATTATTGCACGGCTCTTCCCAGCTCAGGACAAGGCACACAGAGGGTGAGTCGGGGTAGGCAGTGAGAGGCTCTTCCTCCAAGACACAGAGAGTGGAGATGGGGTCGGGGGCAGATGCTGGTGTCTGGCAAAGGACAAGCTCGCTGTATGGTCCTGCCCCTGCTTGATTGAAGGCCTAAAACAAAACAAAACAAAACAAAACAAAACAAAACAAAACAGTGAGATGAGTACATTCTAATGCCTCCATGTGAGCTGCTGCTAGATAGCCTAAAGTAGTATTTTCAGTGCTAGGCATATATGTGGAAATAAATTCTACAAAACATTCACTTTCATCTAATTACCACTTCCCGCCATGTACCAATGAAATCTTTTTCTGTTAATAAAGCAAAAGATAACACAGCAGTCATCATTGCTTATAATAAATAACACGAAAACAATACTCCATTTGTATGGCCCACTTGAGCTCCTGCATCACACCATTTGGTCTTCACGATAACCCCTGAGGTAGATACTAAATGGCAAGCGTTCTTATCTGCCTTTTACAGAGAAGGCAACTCGGAGTCCAACTAAATGATTTTAGGTGTCAGATTTGCAAGCAAAGCTGGACCTGGAACTGAGTTCATCTGACTTTTAAGGCTAGTGCTGCTCCAGAACTGCAACAGGAAATTTTACAAAGGTGTCTGCTCTTTTCCAGGTGAATGATAAATCCACATCTGAAGCAAGTTTTCCTCATCTGACTTCATCACACAGCAACTGCTAGGCATTCCCAGCAGTCACCTGGTCTCCAGAACCCCCAAGCTCTTGCTTTGCCACCTACTTTGTGTGTTGCTACTTGTCAGTTGCCTTTACTGGTTCTACCGCTACCCTCATCTCTTACTATAGTCCTGGTAGGTGCCAGGGCTCAGTCTGTGGACATTCTCTTTTGTATTTCTGTTCAAACTCTTGGAGACTTTATCTTATCTAGTGGTTAAATGGCATTACCTGACCCCTAAATTTAGATGTGTAGCTCTAGCTTCTACTCTGACTGCCTGGCTAGTTTATCTAAACCTCTGCCCCTGTTCAACGCTGCCACCTGCACATCAGGTCGGCACCTCAAACTCAACGGTCCACACCAGCCTGTCCCCCTTTACAAAAATCTCCATGCCTCTCCAATGGTCCTCCTCACCCTCCAGATGGCTCAAGTCATAGCCCTGAGTGGTCTCTGAATGCCCGTTATCCCGTCATATTCATATGCAGGTCATCAGCACACCTGGCACCACCCTAGCCCCACTACACTCTCTCTTCTCCAGATAATGTGATGACTTCCACACTAGTCTAGTCCTGCTCCACAGACTGTGTTCACAGCAAGAGTGAGGCTGTTAAAACAACAGTTGGGATTTGCAGTTCAAACTTCTTCTGTGGCCTCTCATTTTACCTAGAATAAATGCTCAGATCCTTACAAAAGCCTACAAAGACCCAATCTGATCTGCTTGGCACCACCATGGTTCAAAAAACCCATGAGCATTCTAATTTCATCATCTACTGTTCTTTTTGGTTCCTCTGTTCCAGCTACACTGGAACACCACAGGGACACCAAGTCTGCTCCCACCTCAGAGCCTCTGGGTGGGTTTTTCCTCATGTCTACAACACTCTGCCTCCAGACACCTGCAAAACTCACTCAACCATGCCTTTTAGACATAAACTCACAATCACCCACTCTCACCCCACCAACCCTGGGATCTTACTCATCTTCAATTTCCCTTTTCACCTTAATTTTTCATCACAGAACTTAGCAATGTATCACACAATTTATTTACTTCTCTGATTAAAATGCTGTGTGTATAAATGCAAGGCTGCCAGTATCCCTGACAGCTGGAATAGGGCTCAATACACAGGATGTACACAGGATGTACTTCGTAAGTGTTACAAAATACATGTATTTTTTCTTATAAAGGAAAAAAAAACCCAGCAGCCTTTTTAGAATACTGAAGGGACCCTAACCCCAGCTTTCATCTATTCCACATCAAGGTTTACTGAGACAAATTGCAAAATTAAAGCAAGTTTGAACTCTTGTACCAGAGGTCTCAAACAAAACTTAGAATTCCTTTGTTAATTAAAAGAAAAGCAGCCTAAGAATATCTGCTATCCAAGTACTGCTGAAACTCTACGCAATATTTTGTGTTGGCTAGCACTGTTTCAAAACAATACTTTGGCTCTCTTTTGGAAGACTTTTAATACAAGTTATTTTAAGAATCTACATTTTGAGATTTTAATAATTTACTTATTCCTTTAACTTTGGGGGTCAGATATTTTGTCTCACCAATGAGAAAAGTAATAAAGACACTGCATAATAGAAGAAAAGGAACAGCAGAGTTGGAGTTTAGTTCAGATCTTGATTCTGGCCTTTAGCAAGTAGGGGATCTTAGGCAATTTAATCGCTGAGCCAGTTTCCTCAACTGTGGATTGAGGACTGCAACTTCTTTCACTGAGTTACTGGGTAGATTAAATCAGTGAACAGGTAAAACCTGGTAGAGCGGCGACCAGCACAGGAGTTGTGCCTCTTCCCAATAGGAAGATCATGAATCAAACACTATCTTTCCTATTTTTTAAAAACTCTTTTTAGTCTGAACCAATTTTAGGTTTATAGAAAGGTTATAAAAGTAGTAGAGACGTATCTGCATATGTCTCATCATGCTTTCCCTGTAGGACTTTACATACCACGGCACAGTGATCAAATTCAGGAAACTATCATTGGCACAACACTATTAACTACATACAGATCGGGTTACAGTCTTACCAATTTTTCAGGTAATGTTTTTGTTTTGTTTTGTTTTGTTTTGTTTTGTTTTGTTTCCTATTCCAGGAGTCTATACAGTAGCTTTTATAGGCCTGGCTAAAGGGAAAATTTTTTTTTTTTGTTTTGTTTTGACGCTGGTTTTTTTTTTTATCGGTACCGAGGATCAAACTCACGACCACGCTTTTGCAAGGCAGGCGCTTCTGCCACTGAGCTAAATCCTGACGGGAAAATATTTTTTTTTCTTTTTGTTTTTTTGGTACTGGGGATTGAACTCACAATCTCGTGCTTGCCAAGCAGGCACTTATGTCACTGAGCTAAACCCCTGGCCCAATATTTTCTTGATTTATACCATTTATGTCCTGTTTTCAAGGAATATAATTTTAAAAGTATCTTTTGCTAAGTAATAACATGACTATAAGATATATACTTCATATGAATAAAATTACTTTAGGGCTGGGGATTTAGCTCAGTGGCATCAGTGCTTGCCTGCCAAGCGTGAGGTCGTGAGTTTGATCCCTGATACCAAAAAAAAAAAAAAAAAATTACTTTGATACTTGATTTAAATATTCCTAGGAAGATCGTAAAAATTCAGTAATTCCCAAGTAAAACAAGAAATGATTTATGCAATTTTTATAAAACAGAACACAGATGTTAAAATGATTTAATTTTTTTAGGTGCAAATATTCAAGAGTATTCAGGTTCAACTTTATTTTATTTGGTGTTAGGCTGACTTGATTGAAAAGAATTCCTACGTGGTTTGTAGGTAGTAAGACATCAGTAATGAACAGACTGAGAAGACCCCTTTCCTGGCAAAACTCCTTCGGCACCCAGTGGTGGCCCTACTGAAGTACTATCTCCTTCACTGGGCATGGCTCATTTTATGTCAAGTAGACATCTAAAAATATTTTGTGTTCTTGACTGTCAGTACAGAAGATGAGATTATTAAACACGTTCTGTTGTTATCATTCCATCTTGTAAAATGCAATTTGGGGAAGTCAATACTAAGTGACAACAATATATAACCTGAAAGCAGAAAGGAAAGACAATTAGCATATTAAAGAGACATCAAGCCAGAAACATGCCTGGAATCCAAATACTTAGAAGGCTAAGGCAAGAGGATTAAACAAACAAACAAACAAACAAACAAAAAGACACCAAAACTTAAAGTACAGGGGAGCGAAGCTCTTCACCATGGTAGCAAATAGTTCTTTCTTTATATCCAGGCTTGTTCCAAAACAGGAATGCACCACAGCATTTACCCTTTCTCAGTGACTCACAGGACTTTTATAAAGATCAGATAATGTGCTCTGCCACTGACTCACTGACAATTTATTACAGGTGGCTCCACTTGAGAAGGAAAGAAGGAAGGACGGTATAAGACAAAAAATTTTATCAGAAATGGTTCAGATAAAGCAGAATTAACAAAAAAGCTTCAACTGATCTAGAAAATTAATTTATGCAGGAGATATTTTCTCCAAAGGGGCCAGAGACACTGGGTATATTTCTGAAAGCAATTTGATCCATGATTTGAATCAGGTGGCAACCTACATCTGGTATCTTTTTCTATCTACTCAAATTAAGTGTGTGTGAAGTCACAACTCTTCAAGGTCAACAACCACATCTGATTTATCTTTGTATCTCTCCTCCTGATCATCCTTTCATCCTGGCACACATTAGTGCACCAGAAACATTTCTGAACAAATTTAAAAAAGGGAAGAATCCTATTTTCTCAAGATAGTAAGTCTTTAAAAAGGAAATAAAAAATCATCTACCCAAGTGAATGAAGTAAAAATAAGCACATGATTCCTGTGATTTTGGGGGGTTAGACTAAGAACCATTACTCATGTTATGCTAGTTGAACTCTCAAGTGGAAGCTATAACCAACTTTGAACATGGTCACTGAAGCTGGGGTCAAGTAAGTCAAGGAAGATTAGTACAAATTACTTTAATACGTGGTTTGGTCTCCCATTAACAAGCAGTGCATGGATTTTCTGCCTTTTGTCAGCACCCGGGGCTTTCCCACTGAGGTAACATCTCAGAGAATTAGAAGGCATCTTTCCTAAGGAGCTGAGCCACTTTCTCTGGTACTCGGCCATTCAGTCGGTGAACTGGCAAACATGAAGACTGAAAAATGAGAAGCAGAGCAGAGAAGAATCTGGTCTTGGCTCTTATTAGTTAGGACCTCCTGGAGAAGCACAAAGTAACTGCAAACTATCAAAACTACCATAGCTTATTTTTATTTAAAAGGATTCTTTTCTCCTGCCATCCTCCTGAAGGGTCTTGACTGGGTTTCCTGAAGCATCTTGCTGAGCCCATTCATGTGTGTGGTGCTGGATCACAACGTACCTGGAGTCTACAGCAATACTCGGCAGCAGGCAGCAGATCTCTCATCTCAAAGCAGGTGTCTGTCCCGTGATAAACTAGTTCTAAGGATTCTTCATCCTCTCCCCACTCCAACCTGTACTCTGAGATGTCGGCCCCCAAGCTTTCAGGACTCTGAAGAGCAGAAAGTCAGGTATTTAACAATGCCATTGACAACACTGCCACACCCATGTTCAACTACCGAAACTCGGGATGGAAGTAACATTCTCCGGGATATTTCAAATACATAACAACAAAAGCATGAGACACTTGACTTTCTCTTAATTCTGACCATTTCCCAATTCTGAGTGTAACAACCATCAATGGAGGTTACTGTATTTAGAGCAAAATAATCACGTATACACATATTTTAGGTTTGTAGAACTTCAGAATCTGCATTTGGGATAACGCAGATGCAACAGAAATTGATGCACCTAACTTACCTCCCAGTTGACTAGGACACATCCGTCAGGTGTGAAAGAAACACTAGGCGATTTGCACTGTCCAGGAGGCCCTGTGGCAGTGGTGATTTCAGACACATCAGAATAGGGACCATACTGAAAAAGAATAATACACAGGAGTATATTATTATTCATATATTTACATATCAAACCTGGTAACTAAATAAAACTTAGGCTAATATCATCATGTATGTAAATGATTACAAAATATTGTCCAGTGGTTTTTACTTTCAGCTGAATTTGTGTAACATTTTTCCCTAATGAGATTTTTGAGAGGTAAAAGTCTACTATATATGCCTATTTTTTTAAATTCAAAAGGATCATAAAGTAGGCTTAGTAAACATTTTCCTCTGTCGTGAAAACAGAAACAAAATTAGGCAGATTCTTGACAAAACACAGGGTTTTGGTTTCACTTTTCTCAGAGACCATCTAAGAAAAGTAAGTCAAATACATACTACAGTTTAATTTTAAATGAATAAAAACAGATTTAGAATTACTGGTTATCAAATTCTGGATATTTCTTCTGGTCACTGGTATCTTTCCATTATGAAAACTGATGTTCTCGTAACATCACAGCACATTCCCAGCATCCCAACTATTCCAGAGCATAAAGAGTGTGCGTATTTTTTATGCCGCCATCAGTGATCACACTCCTCAGAGCCCAGCATTGCTAGGACTGGGCACAGTGTGGGCGGGCCCCTACCGGAACTACCCTTTCAATGGTGGACTGTATGGTAAGCCAGAGTCGATGCAAGGACTGAAATCATTTCCAGGCTAATGATGTCTGAGATATTGCAAACAAACAAATCAAACAACTCAAGAGTTTTCCAATAGAACTTGCAAAGGTACTAGAGAGTGGAAAGAAACTCTGGAATGGACCCCAGGAGACTACAAAGATGTTTAACCTCCAAACCATCAGGAATAAAACAAAGTGGAAGATAATTTATATGATGAATCAATGAAGGGGGAAAGCAGGGCTCAGATCAGCCTGACTGCTGATCACAAGACAGGAGCTCCATGAAGATATTTCACAAAGCCATCTCAAAGGCTACAGGAGAGATGACATGGGAAAGGAGTCCTTTCAAATAAAAATAAATGTGGTTGTTTTCATACTTTACTGTTATGTTCTGTTTTCCTAGGAGTTCCAACATGTAATAGCAAAACCTGACTCTGCTTTGCTCTTCTCACCAGAAAGTATTAACTCTCTGCTGTGATGGCAGAGACCCCCTGAAGGGTTGATGGGAAATGGCAAATAACAGAGAAATAAAATCTCTCTGTTGCATCTGTGATCATCCACCCACTTTCTGTCTGCTTACACAATGGTAAGCTTGGGTACACAGACTTCCTTATCTTTTCACTAATACAGCTTTCATGTTTAGACTTTTCACTCAAATATCCGTGCCGTGTTTGAAATTCTCTTCTAATGGGAATTAAAAGAAATCCAGCTCCTGTTCAAATGTGAGATCCTATTTCAGAAGAAAGGTTTTCATAGCCAGCTGTGACTGATAAGGAACTGACTAGAGCCAAACACATTTCATTTCTGAAAGGCCTGAGTAGAACTGCTAAAAATCAGACAGTAAGTCCTTTGCTTGTTGTATCACTGTTAGTTGGGCTTTATTACTTTTCATTAAGAATTATACCAGTTAATTAAATCCATTTGCAAGGAGGTCATCAATACAAACTACTGGCACTGTGGGGGAGGCTTTACCTACCACCCTTTTCTGCCCATCCTTGACACAACCAAATCCCCTACCCACTCTGTGTCACACACTTCTCCTTATGAATCCCTTGCAAAATTCACATCACTCAGCAACTTTGAAGAAAAAAGAACTACACCTCTGTGGATATGATACACATATACACACTCTGATCTTCTGCTAGGCTATTTTGAAAACTCTGCATATAGATGTAGAATGGGGTCAGGGAGTGCAGTTTTCATTTGAAATGAAATAAAAAAACAAGCAAGCTGGCCTTCCTAACCTCTACCCAACTTGTTTTAAAAACTGACCTCCACACTGCTGTTTCGCATAGTTCATAAGGCATACCACTTTTAAAAAACTTCTGTGTAGTTCTAATTTCTCAAACTAATAATGAGAGAAGAGATTCCTCTAAAAAGCATCAAAAGCATACACAAGGTGATATTCTGATTAACCTCAATATACAAGAGAAACAAGATTTCTAATGCTGGGTCTATGTGAAATCACAAGAATATCAATTCAGAAATAATATTTTATATACAGTTAACAGTTGAGATTGAATGGACACTACTAAGGGAGCATGAGAAGCGCGGGCAGCTCGTACGCTGCTTCTGGTTCCGGTGTGAAACCTTACACTCACCCCTCCATCATTCAGAGCCCTCACTCTGAAGCGATACACGGTTCCAGGAAGCAGGTTGCCAACAGTGCACTCCAGCTCTGGCCCATGGTACACTTCCGAAGCTACATCCTCGGGTTCAGTCATCTCCACGCTGTACTCTGAGACCTCACAACCACTTTCTGAGGCAGGAACATCTGGAGATGCAGAATACTCATCTTAGAACATTTTTGTGCTGCTTCTAGTTGGCCAAATCACACCTAATTTTTACAAAATGTCATGTGAGTGGCCCGTCCTCAGATTTCCCTTATTAAAAAACCCACCCCTCAACAGAATGAAAATTTTCCTACATGTTGTTAAATCTACTATCCAAAGCAAGTACATTTAAGTGTATTTAATATTAGTAAAATAATTCCCACAGATGCATTAGGCAGAATTCATCACGATGTATGCCAGATAAAGGGAAAGATTAAAGGGAAGAAAAGCTCCTTAACTTGACATTAAAAGTCATGGTAAATCCTGACACAGGCCCCTAAATTGGTACAATATTTTGTTACATTTTAGACATAAGCGGCAGGAAAAAACAATTCTACACATTTACATTTGCAGCTTGCATGTGGTACACTGCTGGCCCAGCAGAAAATATGACTAAATCAAATGCTATAAAAATACCAGAACCCACATGTGACAAACCAACACAGTTATTACACACAAAAAAGGAAAACTTCAGTGTCAGCCAGTGAACCATTTCTTTGTTTTATCGCTAAATTGAGCACAGTTTTCTTTATAAATAAAGTTGAAAAGTTTCTGAAAAAGATGAGCTTTTTGGAATTTTCTAGGAAAAGCAGCTCAGCAGAGCACACGACAAACAGTGTGTATGGCTCCAGGAAGAATGGAAGCATTGGCGCATGCCTGTAATCTCAGCACTGTGGAGGCTGAGGCAGGAGGACTGCTGCTAGTTCGAGCCCAGCCTGGGCTACAAAGTGAGCTCAAGCCAGCCTAAATGACATAACGAAACCCTATTTCAAAAAGACAAAAAAAAGTAGGGGCAGGAGGGGAGCACGAGCAATAGCAAGGGCTGGAAGGGACGGACAGAAACCCACAGCAATACATGTTAAGAAGAATATGGACATCTTCAACACGCACACACGCACACACGCATATGTTTCAAAGAGAGGCCTTGAAACTTAATCACAAAGCATTCAGTATTAATCTTCGATGGTTCAAACTGTTGATGTCCACGTGAAGGTCTGTTCACTCACCCCACTCTAAGTGGACTTCTTTGTGCTTTGGTCTACCCAAAACCCTCGGTGGTCGACACTGACCTGGTGCAATGCTTAGTGTGCGAACAGGGAGACTTTCAGAACACTGCAGGATAAACACCAGAGAGAAGCATCTCTTAGTTACTGTGAATTTACCAGGCCAATTCTACCCAACTATAAATGCTACCAAAAGGAAATTACATGTTGATTGTGTATACATTACTATAGGTTTTTTATGCAGTACAATCTACATATGAATGTCTGAGGACTTTACTGTGCGTGAAATGTGGACTTACACTGTACATGAAATGGTTAAAACATGAATGCTTTCTGAAGCCAGGTTAATGAGTATGTGTGTTGTATATCCTAAGCACACAATTACTTTCCTTCAAATTAAAATTAGAGAGATCCTTCATAAGGACAACAGAGCACAAAGCAACAGCTGGATGAAATTTTAGAATGGTTCCATAAATGGTCAACCATTCCGACAGAGCAGGAAAGCAAATAGTCAGTGTCAGTCACCTGAGTCTGACATTAACCAGCAGGTTCTGATAATGCTAACACGAGTGGACCTTCTTTTTTTGCAGGACCTTTTTTACAAGACTGGTGGTGTGAAAGCTGCCTCTTGTTGACACAGGAAACATGGTAAAGAGAGCTATGGATATCAACCAAACTGAATCTCTTCTTCAGAAGTGGTGCAGAAGAAATGAAGTCTATACATCCCAGTAGTACAGGCCTGGTGCTACCTCATGCGGCCAATTATACACAGGAAAGACTTGCTGATACCCTACTTTGGTTTGGATATATTCCCCCCTGAGAGGTATTCCAGAGAGCTCTAGCACCACAACAATGTTCTAGCTGGACCTTCTTCCTGCAGAACATCAGTAATGCTCTCTTTCCAGTGGGTGGTGGAGGGGCAGTGGAGATAAATGCAAGAAACCAGTAGAGGTAGGAACAGGCTGCCAAAGAGTTGGCATTCTCTTGAATAGTCAACTTAGCACATCTCTGCTTCTCTTTCTATACACAGTAATGGTTTCAAATCATCACATTAAATATCTACATCAAAAACATCTTTGCACCATCAGGCCTCTCAACCACTCTTCAGCATATAAGTTAAAACCATTTAGACAACAATTATGTTAGTTCTGGAGCACTTCACGTGCATTTATTAGATTACACTGAACCTACACAACAATTTGTGGTTGAAGCTAAGATTTCTGACATGTCCCCTTGGCTGATCTAAGGTCATAAGGCTGTAGGCAGGAGAATGGCTGCTGCCTACAGCTGTGCACACTGGGTACTGGGCAGGGCAGGAGGGCCATCAGCTCAGTCACCCCAGATTTCCATGGTTTTTCCAAGTTTCCCAGCAGATGGCAGTACAAGACCTTGAGGAAGGTACATTTTAAAGTCACAAAATTAGTATTTGTGCAGGTTTTCTCTTGCTGACTCTGAAGTTTATGTTCTTATTCCTTTGAATTAACTGTGGACTCCTTTATTTAGTTAGTGTAAATTCCAGACAGTCACCTGTCTATGTGTGATTATGTCAAAGTCTCGTGAGAAATAAAGTGACCAAAGTACCTGAAGTTATCACAAGTCGGCTGAGACTCATTTGGGCCTGTATTTTCTGTCCTCGAAAGTATTACAGATAGCTGAGTTAGACAGAAATATTATAGGCAGTCACATAGGGGTAGGCCCTTGAGAAAGTCAACACACAAGATGAAAACACATGAAACTGTGGCAGAGGCACATCTATTGGGGGTCAAGCTTGAAGATAAAGGTGGAATGACCACGCACACAGGCCACCCCAAGGGGTAAGTAGTAACCCCTGGTCCAATGACGTCTAGATAGGTATCAGTCACCTCAGTGGGTGACCAAGACCCTTAGGCTGTCTTGTCCTGAAAAGTTCTCTGTTCTTTGCATATACACTTGCTACGTGACCTGCTTCTCTACTGGATCAACATTACCTAGGTGGCTACACTTATAACCTTATTGGTTGATTATAATTTTGTCCCATATTGCATCTGTCTTGTACTTTTGTACCCACCTTGTGATTTTGCTCTATAAACTTCCTTTGTGAAGTGGGCTCATTGGCAGCCCACTCTGATCCTCTCCTGTCCCTCTCAGGAACTGTCTATCTCTCATATATTCCCTACTCCTAACCTCCCTTGTTCCTTAGAATACATTCACTGATTTTGGGGAACATGAACTCTGTGTTATCAGAGATTTAGCAGGTTGGGAACTATACTTCCCTTGAAACATTTAGAGTTCCTCTATCAAAAGCACAGTTCAAAATGCTCTTTTTCTCTTTTTTTTGAAGGGACAGTATGGCAGGCTGCATCACCAAGATATATTTTTAAATTGCAACTTTAATCTGATGTTATTGACATAGTTGGTCCAAGTTGGATCAAAGATGTTTATTTTTTATGGAAACAAACGAACCTGACTGTGTCCACCAGTACTGATGCAGCATGCTCGGAGTTTGTACAAAGTGCCTGGTTTCAAGTTGACAAATGTGTACTCTGTAGCCGATCCACTGTATGCCACTTCCCACTGATTGGCTGTAAAAACAAGACTCATGTAAGTTACACTTTTTGGACAAATGTCATGGTTTCAACCACTACTGAGAAAAAAGCTGTAAGGGGTTTCCACGAACATCAACATCAGCTATGTTTTTTCTAATAGCACAGGGCTCTTTCCCTTGCCTTACAAAGTTAAACAGTAAAATAACATGGAGGCATTTATAATACTTAGTGCTACTGGCTAAATCTCTCAACATTACCCTTGTTAAAATGCTAAGTGGCCTGGACACGCGAAACCGTATGACACTCGGCACGGAAGGAGACACAGGGCAGTGCTGACTAAGCCATGAAATACTGTGTGAGGAGGCCACAGGCCAGCTGCCAATGGGGTATCTGCTCATCCATGAGGGTCCCGGCAAGTATGAGGACTGCGGAAAGGCTTCTCCCCACTCTTGTATGACTGGAGGCCACAGTGAGTGAAATTCTTCCATGACAAGCCGAGTTCTTTAGGTCAAGACCTGCTGTTTTTATGGAGTCCCACTTAAAAGACAAAAATGACCAAGAAGGTGACTGAATCAAAGATGAGACACTTGGTGTGACCCAGGTCATCCAATCACTTTTTGGGAGTGAAGAAAGAAAGCAGGGTCACCGGCATCCAGGCACCCCATGAGGTTCATGTTATTTGGGGACAAGCTCAGAGCACAGGGAGTACCTGGACTGAGTCTCTAAAGCCTGGGCCGAGCCACGCTCCTCCTGTGTGCGGCTCACTCAGGCTGCTTCCAGGTGACTACTTTATGAAACTCTTTGCTCCACACAGCTGTTTAGGGAAACCATATTTATTTTATGACACTTTCCTAGAGTAACCTCCACAAATGCCTTCAGCTCCTTACTGGATTTACAATAAACTTCTTGGTATGTACTATGTACTAAGGTCATCTGAGAAACAGAAGATGAAGGATAATCATCCTGTTATCACAGGTTAGAGACCTGTACTGAGAAGGCGACTGGGAATCAAGAAAGAAAGATTCAATTAATTGAAAACCCGGAGTTGTTAAGATAAGGGCAAAAGGGCATTGGTGCTGATTTGTCTTCAGCAGTGGCGAAAGCCAGGAAAGGCAAGAAGCTAAGTTTCCCCAACAAGTCACCGGCATATACGTAAGTTCTCTTTTTGGTAGGTTTGTAATACAAAATACTAAGTAAGACTCATAGAAAGAATATTATTTGATGTTAAGAACAGCTGGGCCCGTCAAAAAAAAAAAAAAAAACAACTCATATTTCCAGCTTAAAATAAGACCCAATAGACTTACAAAACAAAAAACTCCAGCCACCTCTCATGCTGCAAAATAAAAGGCCAGCTACATAAAGCCTTTATATTATAGAAGTTACTATGACAAGTCTCTTTTGTCATATACATGCATCACTTATAAAAAATGATTGTAGCAGTTATATTACAGTGGTGAAATTACGTGCCATATTTAAGGTGCTGACAAGTACACCTTCATTAAAGTCTAATGGATTTTATTAGAAAGAAAACCTAAGAATATTTAAAAAGAAATTTAATTTCTAAGATGGAACCATTTTAATCCATATAGTAAATAGTAACAAATAAATAACGTAACTCAAAAATCACAATGAAGACAAAATGATTGTCTAACTTGTTACAAAAGTATGAAATTTGTCATTGGTCCTCAACACCATAAGCTGCTTGTCACCCTACATGGGAATTCACAGATTACTGAAGTCTTCTGTTCTAATTTATCCTCCTTGATGATTGCTTCTGACTCTGCTTATAAGATCTCCCAGAAAAGTATGGTTAAGTTACAGGATGAAAACTTTAAGCTTATTTATTTTATTAACTAGGATCATTGCTTTTTGAAAAATGACATTAAAAAAGAAACATGACAAAAATGATCTTTCAAGTAAACTCCGATCTTTGATGCCATGTAGGAAAGAGAAAACTGCAAATATGTGATTACAGTTGTATTTACTGTAATAGCTATAACATTAAAATTAGTGATTATCTACTATTACTATAAAGATGTTTACCACATTAAAAATAAGGCTTACTACTGCATTTGTATAAAATAATTCCCAAAAACTTCACCTTCAGAATTTCCATCAGTAATCTCCAGCAAGTACTTGAGAATTTCTGAACCACCATTGTCCTTTGGAGGGTCTGGGAAGTAAACAGATATTGCTCAGTAACTGTAGGGTATTGAATTTTATTGGAAAATATTATTAGAACACACAAGATCATATCACATTATACTGCCTTAATTCCAGATTTGATAAGACACAATTAAGTTTATATAACTGTTTCCTTGAAAAATAAAACAAAGAGACTGAGTATTATCAGATTATTCAAAGTTCTTTGAGCTAAATTGTCAAAGAGCATTTATTTAATGAACATGAACAAAACTCAAAAGTATGAATTGATTCTTCTGAGAATTATGTTAATACATTTACGTTGAGAATCCCAAAGGCAGCTCTATAAACAAAGCCTCTAAATGAAATGAATCTGTTCACAGCTAAGTGAACGCTGTATCTCTGGTGAAACTGATGTGAAACCAGAATCTGTGCACCAGAGAGATCACCCGAGGAGGAGCTGCAGCTTCTCAGCAGACCCTGCGGGCACCTTGGGTACACGGAAACTAGGGGCGAAAGACACCTTGCAGTATCATTCTGCCAAATTACAAAGAAATTATCTCTACCTTCAGTATGTCTCCTCTGTATTCTTTGAAAGGGATTTTTTTGAAGAGACTTAAGTTTGTGCACACTCATTTAGGAAGTTTATTTCCTTCCTCCTTTTACCTCGTATTTCCATCATTGTATAAATAACGCAGTAATAGAGATTCACAGCAATAAATATAAAGTCAAATATGATAGCATAGAGCTAATGAAAGTAAGTGTTCAGTGTTAAAAAGAATTTTTAGGATTTTCTGAGAAAAAGCTTTATGGTCTGCCAAAAAGCACACCAAAATTTTTATAGTTCCTCTTAACTATGTTTACCTTCCAGGAAAATACAGATCCTAATAATTTTATCTCAAAATTATTGGTAACAAAATAAGATGTCTCAGTGGCTGGTTATAAAAATGGTCTATGTTTTAAATTTTCCCTACAATTAATTGGCTGCCAGGTAGAAGTTTTAGATTTTTACATTTTTTTTGCCTTTTTGTTAACATTACAAGACATTAGTGAAAATTACACATAGAACAACTTTATATATAATTACAACTGTTTCTCAACCTTTCAGTTATATACATTTCATTGAAATAATCTGTTGCCTCAATATCTCTCTACAAACCCCATATAAACAACAAACCGCATATAAATCTCTGTATGAAAACTTCCTGAAGTTTAAGATGATGACAACGTGAAAAAAAATTATCAAAATTTACTAAGCCATAACTGAATTTTGAAATTCACTTTCAATATTAATTTTATAAATAAAATGTTTCTATTAAACTTTGTTAGCTTTGTAGAAAAGGCTACTAAGAATGAATTACATATTCAGAAACTACTCCATTCAAGTCAGTAATATAATTTTATAAAGGAGGAAAATACACAGTACAGGAAAATCATTAAGTAAATGATATACTCTTAAAACTGCCCATCTAAATTTCCATTAAAATTTAATTATGCATTAAAATTTTCATTTTCATTTTCATGGAATTGCTCATTTTAATCTGTGGAATTCTCCAGATGTTTCTCACATGTACATTTCAAATGCATGAAATTCCCCACAAATAATGCTGTTTTATTTTTTCCTTTTGGCTTGTCACTGAAAATAATTTTGAAAAATCAGTCATAAAAAGAAACAGCAGCAGCACACATACCCCATTTGACACTGAAGCCATGAGATGTGACTGGTCCTTTAATGAGGGGTCTTGTAGGAGGTCCAGGCCTGTCAGGACTGGTCGTACAAACCAAAACTTCACTTGGACAGCTTTTCCCTTCCATATTAGAAGCAGTCAGCTATGGCATAACCAAGAAATCATAAATATGCTTTCATTATCAGGTATTTTAATATCAATAGGTACTTTTTAAAATAGTAAGATCAGACAAACATACATCTTCTAAAATTAAGTACTGATTTAATCGTGTTTATTTTACAATCATTCATTTTCTGTATATTTGATTATTAACAAAACCACAGGGTGGCTTCCAGCTGAAGATATTTCAGTAAGACATATGTAAGATCAGCATGTAACTACCTGTTTTGTAATGTTTGGTGGAAGGAAACAAAGGCTAGGAAATGCTGATAAAATGCAATTCACCTTATTGATGAGAAAGACTACGCCACCTTCTGGAGAAATGTTAGCAGTACAGCTATGTTCCTGGAACCAGCACCAATAACAAGGTTGTGTTTTTTTTTTAATTATTATTTTCCCCAAATAGTTACACAGTCTACCTGATAATTTGACAAATATTTATTGTGTGATTACCATGTGCCAAATAATCCAACCCAACCCTAAAAGTAGACAGGAAGGATGAAATCAGAAAACAACCTTACGTCTCTCAAATGCACGCCTGGCCTATTAGGACACATGGTCCCTTGCACAGGATTAATAAATAGCACTGTGGCACAGAGTGCAGTATGATGCTTTTTCCCTTAGTGATCTCAACGCTGTATTCGCTTTTTTGGCTATGACATAAAGCCTACGGTAACATTTATGGTGACTGTTAATTACCAAAGTAGAGATGGTAGGTAATAAAGGACAATAAAACAGCTAAAAAAAAAAAAAAGAAGAAGAAAAAATACAGAACAAAATAGAAGGCAGATTAAAAAGAGAGACACGAAACAGAAAGGAGCAACATGCAGATGAGCCACCGGTGTGCACCCAGTGCTTACAGGGGTGTCCCCAGGCTCGGTCACTGGCCACGCTGTACAGCAAATTACTGCCATTTATTATAGTACAGTGTCCTGTCTCAAAGCAGTCTTTAAAATTAGAGGATGGCATGCATTTTGAAGTACAAATGTCACTTTAAAAGGTAAAGTGCTGTGAACTTTCACATTTTTAACCTGCAGAGTTAATTTGAAATGATAAATGATAACACATCAGAGCTTCATTTTTAAGTAGTTCAGGTACCAAAATGATCGACTCACCCTGAATTTATACTGTGTGCTTCTTTTGAGATTTTTCACAGTACAAGTTAAATCCTCTCCAGTGTATTTTGGGTGGAAAAGGTTATTCTGAAAAACCAAAGCCAGAAAGAAACATCAGTATTGTAACTCCTGGGTGTGACACTCCTTCGTGACAAGCCCACCCCACTGCTCTTCCCGGGATCGTGCGTGAGACCGTAGTCCGCAGCTGCTGCAAACACAGCCTCAGAAGCCGTGGTGCTGAGGGCAGCAATCAAGCCTTAAATTTCACTGTATCACACTGTAACTTCTGGGTCTGGTCAACTTCACTGTGATAAAGTAGTAAATATTTAAACATTTATTTAACAATAAATTTGTCAAGAAACAACAGTATCGAAGTCATCACTGCCACGCTGTACTGTGCTATGCAATATGCTGTGGCTGAGGTTTTCTGAGTGTCCAGTGTCCTCTTCTGGCCAAGAGAGAAAGGACAGCTTAGACGAGGAAGGGCAGAATCCTTCACTAGGGTAAACCTTTCCACTAAAAACTGAATCCACAGAATTCATTCAAAATATTCTCCACTGTTCACTTATTCACCCATCAAGCATCACTGAGCTGCTTCTGTGCATCAGGTGCCCTCCAGGCCAAGAACAAAGTGCTGCCCACAAGAAGCTAACACCTGTTTAGATAGCGTGGCAGCTGGTGTTAAGTGCTATGACATGAATAAACCTGGTAAGAAGAGGGTGGCGGAGCTAGTGAGGTGCTGCTCTCTACAGCTTCATGGGCCAGATTCAACTTTAATACAAGAAAAAAACCAGTCCCCAGGCCCATACCATGTTTCCAGTGCCTCTAGCCACATGTGTCTAGGTGGACCTCACTGGACAGCACTAACTACCGAGCGCTTCTATCATCACGGCAGTGATGCTGCTCCAAGTGGCTGGCAAGGGCTGCTTTACAAGGTTCCATCTGAGAGGACACCTGGAGGAACTGAGGGAAGTGAGTCACAGGTATCCGGAAAGATACTTTAGCCAAGGGGCACAGGAACTGCAGAGGCCATGAGACCAGTGCACACGTGGTGGGTCTAAATGACACACGGGGCCAGGAGATGTCAGTGGAAGGAACAAGGGCAGTGACGGAGAACCCAGCCCCACAGAAGCATACGGGCAGAGAAGAGCTCGGGCTTCGCTCTTGGAGGGAGACGGTGCCCAAGTGGGGAGGGTCCTGGGCAGGGCCTGGAGATGATCTATTTGTCTTTTGAAGGATCATTCGGATGGTGTGTGAGGGCAGGCTACAATCAGGTGATGGGATGGGTGTGAAGATGCCGATGCCATAATCCAGGGCTAAGGCGAAGGTGACTTGTAAAAGGTCATTTGAGCTGTGGAGCTGGTGAAAAATTGTTAAGATTTCTGGATAATTTTTGAGGGAACAGTTAAGAGGATCTGCTAACTGATGTTATACGGGGCCTGGATTATTCAAGGGAATTTTCACTTACCCTCCTGAAAGGTTTTTACTGAGATGGTGAAGAGCAGGTTGCTGTTAACAGTAGTGGTAGAAATTAAAGACTTTTGTTCTGAGCTTAGGTAGCTAATCTAATTTCATGGTGCCCAGATGAGATTATAATGCTGATTTATACAGAACACACACAGGGGTAGAAGATATGCAAAACTCACATTTTCATCCTCCTGTATTTCCAGGGTGTATGTGATTGCCTCCTCGGGTGAACAGCCCTCTGGCTTACTCCACTGCAGCGTGACCCATGTGACACCAGCTCGAACGAGTCTGGGTGCAGATGGCATCTGAGGGATGTTTCCTAATGTGTAACACACCACCTCCTGGCTATAACCACTGCAGAGAAATGAACACCAGGAGATACGTGTTTAGATGCATATGAGGGGTCCTGCTGTTTAAAAAGAACAGAAGCTACACACAAGTCCATTTAGCTGGGGTGAAAAGCTGGGGGTTTGGCAAGCTCTGTAAACAGAGGCAAGCCAGCATTCTTTGATGACATTCTCTACAGTTTTCAACTTGCTCTATTTTCTTCTGTCATCCACTTTTAGGAAAGCACACAGACTTAGAGGACAATCTACTTAAGAATTTATTTTCCCTCCAGGAGTACTGCATAGAAAAACACCACGTTTATTCCAGGTGAGTCACAGTTACTAAGATGTCTTCAAATCAACGTGCGTTTTATCAACTATTTGATGATAAAAAATGACTTACAAGCAGATAGTCCTGCTTTTCAAAAGTTTGAGGGTACTTCCAACTCAGTGAAAAACCCCTGACCCACAGAAGCCTCTGTCACAGTGAATTTTTAGCCAGGGAATTCTTAGAACTACAAGGGCTGCCATGTGGGGTTTGAGGCAGTCCTGCAGAACTTTGTGATGCTAGGAAGAAGGATTCTTCAGGCAGGAGAGGATGCTGGGAGACACTGAGGGCTGAATCTTTCAGATTTCCAACAAGCGATAATGAAAGACGATTTTCCCACTACTGCAGTGTGGCCCTTTTAAAGTCTTTCTAATCACGGAGTGCCTGACTGTACACCTGTTCTTGCCCTTCTCTTGCAGCGCTGAACAAGCTCTGGAATCCAAGCCAGCCCCCACTTTCTCTAGTCCTGGGAGTATCCGTCCTGGGCTTAACAACAATGGAGTGCACAGACCCCTTTCTCTGTATCATGAATGACTCACAGAACCGAAAAGCCAAATGAAAGACAAGCTTGCTGAAGTGATGAAAGAAAAAAGCATGTGATCCCAGAAAATAAAGCCCCAAGAGGAGTTCCTTTCAGAGTCTGTACTACCTCCTTCGCCTTGGTTCTGAGAGACCTAGAAGGTGGGGTTGGGTAACAGAGCTTGCAAAATTACAGAAGCCATGGTGCATTTTCACCTTGGAAGAGGCTTCCTCCCCTCCGAGTGGGATTTGAGTAGGATTTCCCTCTCAGCGAAGCTCGAGCTGCCACAATGCAGAGGCAGTGGGCTTGCTCACACCTGCCAGCAACGTGGGAGAAGGCCCAGATTCACCACCTAAAGGCAGAGGTCGGAGGGTAGCAGTGCATACCTGGTGCCGATGTCATTCCGGGCGGCTAGCCGGAACGTGTACCCCATGGCTGGACAAAGCTTTGTCAGCTTGCAGTGCTTCTGGCTCCCAAAGAAGCACTGTCTGAAACCGCTGTTTCTTTTTCCCTAGAGGAAAACAAGGTGATACGTGCAAATTGTTTCAAACGAATACCCACAAGAAAATGAAGGAGCATCTAAACAACTGTTCAATTTCCTAGTATGGAAAACCCAATGGAAAGAACGCTTGGAGGAAGCATCCATGTAACACCTACGACAGTCTACAGTGAAATCTCGTCCTTTACACAAAGACACCGAAGAAAACTCTGTATGAGACCCAGGTAATTCAGTTAAAAAAAAACAAAAAACAAAAAACAAACCAATCACACCATTTCTAAGATCCCCTTCCGCACTGCTGTGAGTCAAGACTGTCTAATTCAATCCATGGAGAGTCTGCCTGCAGCCACGGAGGGATTCCCCTGCTCTGAAGCTGTGCAGCCGATCACAGGAACCCTCACAGGGAGGAGGACCAGTGTACGCGCTGAGCACACCACACCAGGCACAGCTCTTCTCTCCACCACAACACATGGACATTCCAGAGACAGGGAGCTGCTTGCTAATCATCCTGAGTATCAGTCACATGCCTTCGCATCTTTTTCACCTCCTGACAGTGCTTTGGACAGCCTGCGAGATTAATCATTACTCCCAGAATTGAAAAGTGATACGTATATGTAGCAATTCTCCACAATACATATATTATGTGTGGCAAACATATATTAATAAAAAAAGATTAAAGAAAAAAAAATCCCCACATGGAATACCAGTTGAATTTATCTATGTATACTACAATCACTTCAAGTTTCTTATGAAACAAGGAATATATTTTTAATGTCTTTCTATCCTTCCAGGATGTTTCAAATTCTTTAAAGTAAAAATAAAGCAGTAAAGTCTGTTAACAGACCCGTGGCTAAGGGAAAAAACCTGACAATGCTATGCTATGCTCAGATGCATGGACTACTCATAGTAGCAGTCTGCCAGAAAAATATTTCCTGCCCATAATCCAAATTATCATGTTATCTACATTCATACCCAACAAAACCACAGGCTAATACTAAATAATTCTTAGCATTCGAATCAATCAGACCTGGACCTTCAGGAGTGTGTTTGAAATTTGCAGTTTATTTATTTAAAGAACAAAGTAAGCACATTTTCCCACTCAGCTAATTTAAGCATCCTCTTCCTGTGAGCAGGCGTCTAAATGATTACTACTACAACACACTCCAGGTGAAGTATGATAAACACACAACCAACCCAAATGTCACTAAGGTGAACAAATTAAAAACCACTATGCCACACTCATCCTCATAACACCCCACCATGTCCCCAAGCAAGGTCGCCTTTTCCTGTGGTTGGGAATGGACATCTTAAAAAGCTTTCAGATTCACGGTTCATTCTGTCAAAGGTTCAAAGTACAGTCAGGTCCAACTGTGGGGAACAAAAGGTAAAGCAGAATAACTGCAATTGGTACCTGTGCAAAGCTGCCGTGTAGCCAGGGTATGGTAACCTCCTTTAATATTGAATGGTAAGGTTGACACAGATGATTTATGCATGGGACAACTGTTTATGCATACATCTGCATAATTACACTCAGTGTCTGATTACACTCTATGTGAGGCCCGATGTGTTTTTGTATCCATTTCAGGCCCGATCTACCTTCTTTCCTCCTCTATTTCTGAACTCAAGAATAAACAGCGCAGGAAAGGCACATCCTGCCGCCACGGAAGCTATCATCCCTTCCAAAACATGTTGGCTCCCCTTCAATGCCTTATTTTTCCTACTTCTTTGTTTGGTCTCCTTTGCCCATTTCTGGTGCTTAGAACTACAGCCAGTAAATAAAAGCCTGTCTGTTCCTTACTGGGTTAATTTGCTTTAATATGGTTTAAAAACAAAAAAAAAGATCATGGCTTACATAAGAAAGAGTAGGGAGGTATCAACAACAGGAAAGAAACTTCTCCTTTAAAAGGGCCGTATAATTCAAGCCCACTAAAGAATTGAGGAAATAAGCATTATAGGACTTTAAAACATTCTCCTACACTGCAAAAATCTACTTCACTATCAGGAACAACTGCTAAAGTAAACTCCAACTTTTTTAGACAAAGCATGCCAAATTTTCCATCTTAACACTGTTTGCATGAAACTTAGGAACATGTAGAAAGAAGTGTTGCTGGAATCCTGATACTAAATATTGTCTGTGTAGTCTAAGGGGGTTAAAAGTACATCATAGGTTAAGAAATTAAAAGTTAACTGAAAAATTTTAGATGTTAAGGAGAATGCTAAAAAAGGAGAAAATAGGCTAATAAAATAGACTAATAAAATATTATTCTTTGAATATAAGACAGTATTTGTGTGTGACATGGACTTTAATATAAGAGTAGTATCTGGAACGAAAAACCAATTAATATTCACAAAAGTCTTCACAATGCAAAAGGTACTTCTGGCCAAGAGGTCTACAAGTAGAGACAGAGCAGGCCACGAAGCTCCACTGACCCAGTCCGATGGTACATCTACCCTGCTGGCCTGGCTGCTGTGCATACCAGGCCTCACCTAGCTGACTCTGGGGCATAAGCAATCAGAGAAAGTACGCATACAAGAGTTGAAAAAGCAGGAGAATGGGAATTCAAATCCAACCCGAGTAATTTAGCAAGACCTCAATCAAAATTTAAAAAAAAATTTTTTTTTTAAACAAAGAGATGAAAGTGTAATTCAGAGATACAACATTTGCTTAGCATGTGCCAGGCCCTGAGGGTACAACCTCTATTACCTCAAAAAGAGAATTTGTTCATAAACTAAGATGTAGTCCCAAACAATAACAGCATTAAGTATTAACCAGTTTTTATTGACAGAAATAGTTGAAAAATTAATAATAACAATGTTTTAGAAGACTGAAAGATTCCTATGAACTGACAGTATGAATGTTTACCATCTTCTATCAGAAATTAAGTATGTTTAAGCTGGTACTATCAGTATAATTTTAGACTAGTCACAACTTCAGTATTTTATAGGTAGTACAGCTCTAAATGATTTTGATATTCAAGGAAACAGTTCTCATATTGTTTCATCAATTTTGTATGCCTATGTGTGGTAAACTGAGCATTTCTTTTGAAGATAACAATGTGCAATACAACAACCACTATTAAATTCCTATCATCTTGTCTTGAAATCCTGTATCACTGCTGTTTTGGAGTTTTTGTTGCTGTTTGTTTCTTGTTATGTCCTGGTTTTTCTTCTTCTTTAAAAAAATTAAAATGTTATATGTACATGTACCAGTCCAGATATTGTTCTAGGTCCTATGCTGTTCCTGTAAAACTCTGAAGAAAGCAGTAACGTCCACTTTTTGCCAGACTGTGAAAGGGTCCAAACACAGAAAGACGGGTGAGATTGAGAGAGCTTGAGGAGTATTTAAAATGTAGTTGTTTAATGGCTACACAGAAAAGAATATAACAATTATTTTATGGATTAATTATGCACATTAGACTAAATTAAGATTTTTAATAATGCTATCCCAAGTTTCAAGAACCCTGAAGAGATTTTAAAATATAGTTGTATAATAGTCTTTTGATACTACGTACCCTAAAATCACAGAGTAAAGCAATATAACATGAAACAAGGTTTCCACCTCTCTGGGTATCTGTTTATAAACATGAAAAGAAATTAATGGAGAAGCTAATTTACACATGAGTCTTTTTGAAGACTAGGAGCTAAGTATATAAAAGTATTTGGTCTGGTTCATGAAGTATGACTAAGTTATTTTCAAGTTCAAAATATGCTTAAAAACAACACAGTATTGGTTGAGTTAATTTATCAAAAAATGAAACTGCAACAGTGAATACAGTAAAAAAAAAGAAAAGAAACTTTCAAGCCAGTTTTTCTTTACTAATTCAGTGTTCTCTTAAGAGCTGTAAGAGAATTCTTACAGCTTGTACTTGGGCAGACGAATTCTCTAGATGGGCTGCTGTCTGGTTAGGGAATCTAACTCCTGCATGTGGCATGGGTTCTTTACACAAAACATTCCATATGTACAACGTGTATATATCCCTATTAATTCAGGTTACAGTGTCTTCTTGCCAGAGAAACTCAGCAGACTGTGGGGGCTGTGGCTACCCTGGCTAACACCCCCATCAGCCTGGCAGTAACAACACTGGAAGTCGGTATTTCTAACACTGTTGGCATTCACAGATGAACTTGGCTGGGTTTTTTTTTTTTTTCAATTGCCTTACAATTAATAGATTGGAACTGATCCTTCCCATTTCTTTTCATAATACCTTCATTCCTGGCATACAGAGAATGGGGAGCTGGCTTCCTCTGGCCAGGTGCTGGTAGCTTTTCTGGTGATTTTTGGTCTGTGGCCTCTTTCTCCTGCCCTCCATCTTTTAGCAGAGCTGCCTTCCCAAGCTGAGCTTGCCAGCTTGGTTAACTGCCCGCTAAATAGGTTACATGAATCTGGTTATCAGTTACCGTGTGTGTGGCCCATAGCTGCTGTAGACAGCTATGCAGACATGGATGAATGGATTCTGGGATGGACACTCCCTCTAACAACAGTTCAACATGTCAGAAACACAACAATAAATCAAATGAAAAGTAAAGCTATGTTGCCCAACTGAACTCATGTCAGGCTTTGAGATTTAGTCTGGTTCAGTGTCTATATTTAGAATTTGTTCCAGCACTGGTTGACCCTAAGAGACATCAAAGATAAATGTTGGCTTTAGAAATAAGAGTACGTATGTATTTGGCATAAGTATATGAGACAGCGGGGGTTGCAGGAAAGCAGGGACACCCCACACAGAGTGGATTCAGAAGTTCCTTGTGTCAAGGCCCCTTCTCCCCTCAGGGACATTCTTTCACTTTACTGAGCACAGTGGTACAGAAGCAAAGGTAAGAAAAGGAGGTGTGATGGTTTGTGATTGCAGCTTAGTAAATAAACTGCATGGATTTTATTCCCTAGAAAACAAGTTCTGTTATTAGGAGAAGCTTAGCTACCAAAAACAGCCAAGGATGATCTTCAGATCCTGATTTAAATAACACAATTTCTACCCCTCCATACATATCAGTTCATCTGGTACCAAGTGCTTCAATAAGATCAATGTGTTTAGACATCCTAGGGAAACAGGAGGCAAGGAGCAGAGGTGGTAACTTTAGAACAAGTTGGCTACACAACTTTCAAAGGAACCAAGGGACAAATGGGCTTGATTTCATCCACCTAGCCAAGGCCCATGGCAGTTGCCATCCAGTTGGCCACCAATAGGCATAGTAAATTGACAAATTTAGTGCTAGGGACTAAGATAAGCATTTGCGATTTCGCCTTAGACAGAAATTCTCTGTAAAGTTTGCTGTCCCAACCTACAAGCCTATCCTGCACACAGGACAAATAGTGAACAGCAGGGAGAAAACCTGCTTCAGGTCTGTGATGACTGAGGATGAGGGGGGCTCCTTCTAACTCTGCCTTGGTACTCCTGAATCCTTCCTGGTCTGGTTTCCTTGAATAACCGTTACAGTTCCCCAGGCTCTCTGAAACCACCTTTGGATGTGGCAGTGGGGTCTGTGGCAATGGTGAAACACTGTCACCTGGCCAGGTTAGCCCGTGTGAAAGGCGGTCTCAGACAGGCCCAGTACCAGATGGACCTAAGATTCACTCTAATCCCACAAGGGCAAAAGTCCAGAATGAGCATAGACTATGTGGGTCTGGGCAGCGGCAACTTCTAACTACATTCTACCAGGCACAGGCGTCAGCTGGGGAATAGAAACACCTTTCCTGGTTTTCCTCACAGAACCAGTACGGTTCACTCTAGTGTCAAGCAAGTCTCAGGGTGGCTCTGCTCACCCACTGTGCGGGATCTAGGGAGTCACTCTGTTTGCTGACACTCTCCTTGCCTTCATTCCTAGAATGGCTGTCATCTAGCCACAAAGTATAAATTCATTCATGACAACGAGTGCTCTAAGAGATTACTAACCCCAAGTTACACAAGCATCTCACTGATACATAAGTTACCGAATTAATTCCTCCTCTGGGGCAAGCTCAATCCTTCAATGGAGCCAGGTGGCTCCTCCTGAGCCAGAGGTCCACAAGGCTACAACGCAGCCACCCGCACCAGGAAGTTTCTGCCATGGGGCTGCTTGGCATGCCTTACCTGGCCCGTTCCTGGTTTCCCAGTGGCTACAGGGCCTACCTGCTGTCAGCTCTTTCTGTTCTGACTTCACATCACGCTTCCCTTGATTTCCATGATAGATAGTTCGCTCTAAGTCCACTGAGTTTCACAGCTCATTAGTCACCAGGAAGCCAGATGTGTACTTTCTTCCTGGGCTAGCTGAATCACATGTATGGAAGATTCTCGGGAACTCCATTAGTCATATTCCCACAAAGCTATTTTCCTGGTTCTTGCACATACTGTTTATATGTCATGGCCAAAAGCTAAACTAATAGCACATTAACATCTACATGTAGCGTGGATACCAGTTTCTGCTTAGTTCAAAATAGCAACTCTAGGGGCCAGGGATTTAGCTCAGTGGGTTAAGCGCCTGCCTGGCAAGCACAAGGTCATGAGTTTGATACCCAGTACCAAAAAAACAAAAAAATTATATATATATATATAATAGCAACTCTAATATTAGGGCTACTCTTTCATAAAATCATTTCCTTTCATAAAATCCTCCTAATTATCGACTGCTTCTACCTCAGGCCTTAACGCCTTATGCAGACTGGTATCAACAACAAGGAACAACTGCTGTACTGAATCTTCTATTGCCCAAATTATCTCATCCAATGTTAACATAACTAGGACACAATGGACACTATTTTTCAAGTACAGAGCCTAAGATTCGGGAGTTAAATTGCTTGCTTGAGGACCCATGATCAGTTAAGAGATGACACAAGCTATCATTAATCCAGCCTCTCTATAGAGAAACACTGTTGTCATTGGTAAATACCATGACTATGAATCCATGCCACATATTCACAGTACGACTCAGGAGAACTGCATCTGCTCTGCATGTCTAGCAACAGTGCCAGTCAGTATTCTACAGGACACAAATTAGAGCAGTATCTAAGAGTGTAACTTGTAAGTTTCTACCAATGTTTCCTTTACAGACCTCTTTTTCTAAAACAAAAGAGAAAGTTCTCATGTGACCATGAAATGTACTCCATTTCTCAATGCACTGGGATCAGAAATACATTAAAATGCAATGATGATACAACCAAAAGTTAAGTAAAACACTACATTAAAAATCACCTTCTGTCTTTCTGCATAATACGGAATCTCCTGGTGGAGAAATCAGTAGCTAGAGATCTGCAAAATCTCAGAGCTGTCACATGGCACTAAGATTCCTGTGTCACCACCACATGGATACTTGGCCACACCTTTTCAAATAACGAAAACTGTGTGGGCAGTTGAGGATCGAAACTGATGCCATATCTGAAAAGCCAGAGATAATTGAATGCTCCATTTTTAGTTATTCATTATCATTTCATAGCAGGTTACTCTACATTGGCTTCAAAATTATGAGGTTATCTAGTTAGTTACTAATGGAGAGAAACAGGTAGCTACTATTTATAGAACTCTCATGAGTAACTCTCAGGTGAATTCTTTGTCACAATGATATGAAATTAATGACAATGAACTGGAATGAGACAGTGTTATCAGCTCCCCCTGCAATGCACCAAACTTCTATTTTCAGTTCCCCCCTGCCCCACCTATGCAGATGCTTATAGAGGAAAGCATATGATTAGCTATTAACTAAAGTGGAACTTCCCCAAAAGGTCAACTCAACACAGCACTGCCATCCTTAGCAGAAATAATGGCTGCTGCTCTTTCATTCGTGAACGTCTTTTCCTGAAAGCCTCGAAAGCTAGGCTGGATGACCTGTGCTCTTATTTTATCAATACTTTCATGATTTTACCCTAGTCATATTGGAATGGTGATTACAAATGGAGCAACCCATCAAGTTTCCTAGGACTCTAGTTATTGCTGTTATACTGCAATGGAAACATCAGAGGGGCTGGGGATTTAGCTCAGTGGCATAAGTACCTGCCTGGCAAGCGCTAGGTCGTGAGTTAGAGCTCCAGTACAAAAAAAAAAAAAAAAAAAAAGGAAAATATCAGTCGTGGGGGACATCAGATAGGAATAATGGCATCCATGTGGAAGGGGCGACTTTATCTCACAGTCAGAAGTCTCAGACTAGTGAGGAGACAGGCAGAGTGTTCCTCCTGAGCACAACCATCTGAGACTACCCATCTCCCTCTCAGGCAGGGAGTTGCTCCTCCACTCTTCCCCAAAGTCTTCTACACTCTTAAGATTGTTTCTTCAGCCCCCTGGGCAAGAGAAAGGCTACAGGTATATGGCTGGGACAGGTAAGCACATAAAGGAGAAAAGAGCAGCAGTGATTCTAGAAATTTATCTTGCTCCTACTCCCCTGCCCCCTCTGTTCCACTAGGGCAGGGTCCGGAAAGAGTTCCTGAAGCCAGGCGCACCTAGTCGCAGCCACTCCCAGCAGAAAGGTTCGGAGGGATGGCCAGGGACTCTTGTTCACACTTCCTGAAGGCCAAATGCTATGCTCCTTGTCTGATTATTTCCTTTTTTTCCTTGATGCAAAGGCCTGGGACTAAGGGACTCAAGGACTAATTTGGAGAGCTGACCCCAAGAGGGCTATGGATCCCCAAATGAACTCCGAATTTAGAAACATACACTGCTTTGTCAGAAACTTCACCTCTGAAACAATAGGATGAACAAGAATAAACTGTTATGACTGCATTTATCCTCATTGCTAGGAAACCCAAGGAACTTTTTAAAAATATTTTAGGGGGATTACTGAAGAAGAAATATAATAGAAAGCAAAGAAGTCACTGAGCAGAAAAATTTGAGAAGCATGTGGCTAAGTTTGTTTTTTTGAATCTGTTCAAAAAAGCACAAGAGGATATATACACACTGGCTTTTTTAGTTATCACATTTCAGTTATTACAAGACATTACTTGTCTTGCTACGTGCCCCTCATAGGACAATGTACAATGTTGGGGCACTGAGGTATATACACCATAGATGCTGAACTAATTACTAACAGTGGGCCAAACAATAGTGAAAAAGATTACAAATATTCCCTTGTCAGAAAAATTACAAATAACCTGCTTTGAGGCTGCACAAATACTGTAAATGCACGTGAGCAGGGAGGCTAATCTATCCACCACTTCCTGCGCAGCTCACTGAGGACCAGAGCGCTCAAGCTGCCCAGAGGCTCAATCGCCCAGATTTAGAATCAAACCCCCACTTCCCAATCTTGGTGCTCTTTCAGGTACCCTCTGCTATCAAGGAGACCACTGTACTTGATGGCTAGGGAGTGCTGCCCTGGGGAAGCTGCAATCTGGCAGTAAATACCGAGCTGCGGAGCGTAAGTGGGTCCACAGCTGGGCCAAGGGTCTGTGGCAGATGAGTGTCAACCTGGAATTTCCAGCAGAACTCAGCACAGTCAACACCGGCAAGCATTTGAAGATATCAGGGGTAGGGAAGAAAAGAATTAAGTTGGGAGAGAGAGTAAGATGGGAAGACACCAAGCAGGGAAGGCAGAAGACTCCAAACCAACCATTTAGCATTTTGTGGTCATAGTGGGCTTTGCTGACATGAAATGTCATCAAGCACAGCTGCAGCCAATACTGCTCCTCAGTCTTCAGCGTACTCTCTCTCAGCATCAGGCTAGGAGACTTTCATTTCACATTCTAAGTGTCAGTACCCGCAACTGGGTCACCACTGACACTGCCTGCTACACTGGATTTTCCATAGAGGTTTCCCATTCAAACATTCAACTTCTCTGACCTTCTGTAACTTAAGAGGGTCATGGTCCCAGGCAGAGAAGCAGCAAAAAACACAGATATACACACACCACCCTCAGAGGACATCTGATATGAAAAAGACATCTGAACCTCTTCACTGGTAAACTCTGTCTTGATAACAACTTTATTACATGAGAAAAAGCATCAAGTCAGTATAACGAATCAACACATAAGAACAGACTCTCATTAAACTCCCAGTCACCTTTACTGGGAGGGAACAGGGGCTGAGAAGATGTTGCTATATGCTGACAAGTCTCTCAAGGTTTTTCCAACATTGTTCTTCTGTAAACATGTGTAAGAGCTATAGCGGTGGCTACATTTTCCAATCAAATCACTCCACAATAAAATCCACCTGATCTGTAAAATGCACCAGTGTGGCCTCAGATTTCACCAATCTGTGTATCTGAGCTATTCACAAGCATTCTAAAGACATTACATCACTGACTCTGGTAACATGCAATTTGAAATGTTCCGACGTAATCCAGATGAGCAAATAAGCTTCTGAAGAAAGCAAGGAAGAGCCCTTTTCCTTTTTATGATGAAATCAAAATTTCATCATAAAATTTTCATATTTTTCATTTCATATTTGGTTAAAATATCTTTCTAAAATATCTTCATGAAGACCATTTATGTTTGTTCTCAAATTCCACATTTTTTATTCTTAAAATTCTTGGCCTATTCATTCAAGCATAAAATGACAGAACAAAGCAAGGGAAAATAAATGAATGAAATTACACCTACAGAAACAAAACGCTTAGTAACTTTTTAGGAACAGAAGTCTTCTGCAGAAGTGTGTGTTGCCTGAGATTTCAGAAGCGCACTGGTCACCAGTCGGCCCAGAGAGGCTCTGAGCTCAAGGAGACTCACCTTGTTCACCATCTCAAGATCTCTGTCAATAGATGGCAGGAGGGTGGGTGTTATGGGAAGTCACTAATTCCCAAGGGGCTGCATGTGATTAAAGGGAGACCTCCACGTGCTGCTCCAGTCTCAAGAGGGCAATGCCAGAGCATGAATCTCCAAGTCCTCACAGGATTTACAAATGGTGCTTTCCAGCCAGAGTGTGTTATCAAAACCACACAGGCAGCGAAGAAGACAAAGCAGTCAATTTTTACTACAAAGAAAAATGGCGGGTAGGGCACTAGCGACTCAAATAGATTATACCTTGTCTTTCTTTTAGTAGCAATGCTTGTAAATCAGTTATGTAAATAGATATTAATGCACAATTCATTTTACTACTTCCATCCATCTTCCTTTTCCATATTCAATAACTAGTGACTTAGATTCTTCTCTACTTATATTAACCTCTGTACTTAGCATTCTTTTAAAAGAATAAAATGGTATTTGTTCAGCAATTTAATTTCTGAAATGGTGTTTTAGATGACAAATGTAATAATATGCTTACCTCATCCCATTCTAAAAGGTAGTTGGTGATTTTTGAACCATTGTCAATTGGTGCCTAAAAACAAATGAATAAATAAAAATGAGACTGGAGAAAGTTGTTCAGACAAGTTACGTGCTATCAACTTGGTTTCAACACATGTCTATCACTCACAGCTCTGGGATCTCCCCTTAGAGAGATGAACCCAGTAGCTCCTGCATTTCCTTGACCAAACATTATCATGCATCAACTTTAACCCAATTCAACCGTAAGAGTCCTCACTACCAGGTCGTCCCCATGAAGAGCCAAATCTGGGCTGGGCATCTGGCTCAGTGGCACAGTGTCTGCCCAACAAGCGCAAGGCCTCGGGTTTGATTCCCTGTGTGTGTGTGGGGGCGGGGGGGAATCTGACTCTCCCACACCTCTCCTTAACACCTACAATGCACCCTACTTCTTCTGGAGATAAAACTTTTTTTTAAATTTGGTACCGGGGATCAAACTCACCGCTTGCAAGGCAGGCACTTATGCTGCTGAGCTAAATCCCTGGCCCCGATAAAAGAGGCATTTTAAGTTCAAATGTAGAAGGAAAATGCCCCACTGTAATACACAGGTACTGTTCAAAGAGTGTTTGGGAAACATAATCAAGCTTATATTCTCATAATTCTCCCAGAGGGGTTTTGTGTGTGTGTGTGTGTGTGTGTGTGTGTACGCACGCACATTCATGTGTGCGTGCATGTGTGTGCTTAAGATCACAAAGCCACCTTCCTCATTAAGGTTTTCTTTTTGAAAATCTGAGGGGAAATGAGACTCTTTGTTTCAATAGAGCACTAGAGGCGATTCCCTCCATAAGTTAGTAAAAAGTTTTGCCATTTACTTTCCTTGAAAAAGCAAGCTGAAATCCGTTTCACTGAGAAAATAGGTTTTGACACCAGGTGGGGTGGGGGAAACTATTGGAAATAGAGTGAGAAGGACCCAAAAGATCAGGAATAAATCTAGCCAGAGAAAGGAACTAAGAGGTGAAAAGTAGGATCCTGCCTCTTGTTTCAAAACCATGCCTGGGTCTGGGTCTTTCTTGGGGAAAGAGTAGGATCTCAGTGAACCCCAGGAAGCCTCACCCGCTCCAAAGGAAGCCAAGTCCCCTGGCTGCCTCTCAATTCTAGTTCGGCTATTTGTTCATCAGGTGTGGTCTGGGGTTCACTGTTTAACATTCATGTCTCATTTCTGGTTCCAAGAATGGATAGAATAAGCAATTGGAAGAACCTATATAAATCACCTACTAAGCTAACCAGTTTTATAGAAAGTACTTGGTAAACAGGAGGTGTTATTCAATTACTGTCAATAATACAACACCCTCCCGGGGGCTCAGTAAGTGCTAGACTAATAACAACCTCTTTTCTCTGTCCCCTCCTTCTTCCCCTTTCTTCTGCATCATACAACCTGAGTCCCCAAACTCAGGCCTCCGGGGAGTGAGTCATAGGAATGCAACTTCCACAATCTGTGGCCTCAAGTTGGAGGACAGGATAGGGATACTTTGAAAGTTCTAAATAACTGACAATATTTTAAATGAGAGTACATTTCTATGTAAGGAACTACATTTACAATGGTTCACAAATTCCTCTATGAAGAGTTTTTCAGTAAAAGCATCTATGATATCCTGCCTCCAGATTGCTCCACTACTTCTTTAATTCCTTGGGTGGCTATGCTGGCTTGAGGTTTTGTTTTATCTCAGCTCCTGTATAAACAGTAACTGGTGCTAACAGGATAGCATCTGTCTTTCCTCCCCGTGCTTTTTTTTTTTTTTTTCTTTTGGTGGTACTAGGGATTGGTCTCAGGGTCTTCTCACTGATCTATATCACCAGCCCTTTTAAACAATTTTTTGAAACTGAGTCTTACTAAATTAGCCAACCTACGCTCACACCTGAGATCCTCCTGTCTCAGCCTCTCAAGAGTGCTGGGATTACAGGCATGCACCATCACATCCAGCCAGATGTCAGATATTTAGCTCCCTCAGTGTCTCTGTAGACTCCAGGTCAGGTCACTGCAGGAGAACAGTCCCTGGTCCTCGTGACTTTACTTGAAGCACAATGATAGGAACCCTATACTAAGGACATTTAAATGAAAATTGAACTCTCTCTAGGACTTTCATGTTGGCACAGAACTCAATGAAACTTAAGTCTACTTCTGATTCACAACTAAACTCTTTTTGAAATTGCTGGTCTACCTGAGACCTGACTTTCATCCAGGTTTTAAGCCCAGAATATATCATCAGTGATTCCCAACTTTAGGTTTATAAAACCCCGGCGTTCCTCTGATAATCTTAAGATTTCTTATATTTTTCAAAATAAAATAAAGTTTTAATTCTTTCCTTAAGAAAAATATATTTACATAAGTATAGGTGTAAATAAAGCATATTTTTAAGTGGATGTATAGTCCCCAAGGAATTAAGCCACAATGACCAGTTGGGTGTTAAAACTCTGAAAAGATGGGAAATCACTGACCTGGATTATCCCTGGAAGCCAGAAAGGAAAATAAAATAGTTCAGATTCTAAGCCAGTTCAAACTTTGCCTCTGTCCACATAACATACTCGCTGTTGGCCACCGACAAGGAGAACACGGCTGCCCATGCAACAGAATGTACAGAAGCCCATGTGGCCCCTGCACTCCCCCACCCAGCTGGTCTCCTTCACACAGTAGTGTTCTCCTTCAAACTTCATCATCTGTACCTATGCTACATTTTATATTAGATTTCAAAATATCAATATATAGAGATAATTACAATAGACGTTGAAAACATAATCTGCTATTTTCTCCTGGACTGTGATTAGTAGTAATAACATACTTTAAAGAAACTACTGTAGGACCTTCTCTTTGACTAAGTTATTTTTAGTTATTTTATTTCATGGCAACTAATAATTCAGAGGTTTAAAAGTAGTAATCCTGAGTAACCTAAGGCCTAACTAGTGAAAGTGAATGAGGCCTTATCATACTTTACAACAGTTCATACATTCTCAGCAGTTTTAAATATTAAACACTTCAGCATCATCCCTGAAAGAAGCCAAAAGAACCACAACTCTTTTTCTCTAAATCCTTCCTGATAAAAACTTTATGTTAAAGTCCTCAAATGTTTGTTGAAAGGAACTGAGCTATTAGAAAGTGATGAAATAACGGTATTTTAAATATTTGTGTCACTTATGAAGCATTTCCTTACGATTCCAGGAAATTTTTCAAATTGTCCTGCAAAAAGAGCTAACACTGGATTTAGCAAGTCCCTCCTCCCACTGCTTTGTCCAATTTGTATGGAAATGGCAGCCTCTAATATCATTGTAATTTCAGTTACTCTGCAGAAATCCAAGTACCATCGCAGAAGGGAAATAGCACTAAACACGTATTTCTAGTAGCCACAGACTGACACATTGAGTTACCCACCTTCCACTGCAAGGTGAGTGAACTTTTGCTCCTGTGTGCCAGCTTAGGTGGGAAAGGGCACTCGGGTGCACAGCTGTGAGTGGTGAAGCTAACTGGCTCGGAGCACGATCCCTTCACGGAATTGTACATGGCGTACACCCTGAAAACAAAACACAGGGATGCAGTTCAGTGACAGTGGCTCAGTACCAAAGGCCGGGCTTCTTAACTTCACTTTGTCCTGGGCTTTCCACAGATGATGAGAATTCTTCCAAATGGAACATGACCCCATTCTCACCTGCTGATCTTGTATGGATCTAGACATGGTCAGAAACTATATGGGACAACCATCCCGACAGGGCATTTATCTCAGTGTACTCCACTCAGCCACACTGTACGATGGGAGGAGTCCACTGGATGGAAAAGAATACTCTTTAAAAAAAAAACCTAAACCAAAATGGTCTCCAAATGCAAGCTACTCAACAGGCATGGTGGGGCACACTCATCATCCCAGCACTTGGAAGGCTGAGGCAAGAGAATAACTTTGAGTTTAAGAGCAGCCTGGGCTATAAAGTAAGTTCAAGGCCAGCCTGAACTAAATAGTGAATTTCAGTCTCAAAAAGACAAAAGACAAAACAAAACAATACCACAAAGTACTCTACAGTTGACTTTGTTCAAAAAGGTGAGGAGTAGACTTAATAGTTGGGTGAAAAGGAGTAAGATATGGTGATCACAGTCTACAGCTAGCCAAAAAGTACTAAAGAACAGAGGGTAGATACCACCTCTGGCTATTTTACTGCACATATTTAGGCAAAAGTATGCTGCTAAGTTTGTCTCTGATTCAACAAAAACTGTATTTAGATACAGTTTATCCATGTGAGTATTTAACTCTTACAGAGAGTGCCAAGACTAAAGATGTCTATTCTGCACTTTAAAACACTTGTCTCTACATTCAACATAATGTGCCTGATTTCTCCAAAGAAGCTATGCAGAAGTATGTAATGTGCTTTTATAATGCCACACTCTTTTCATATTGCACATAGCATTATGTTGATTTTTATCATCTTCCTTTCCATTTTCCTTTTTTTATATATTGGGAATTGTTTTTTAAAATTCAAAACAATCTTCTTAAAGGAGAATAAAGAAGGCCTTGCTATCTATAAAAAGATGCACTGATTAAACTATTCGAAATTGGTAAATGTGTATCAGACCCTTAACTCTTATAACCATGTTTCTATAACATGGGGAAATATTACCCTTTGTATACTGAAGGGAATTCAGACTGAGAGGAAGCTTCTAAAAGGTACACAGGCAGAAAACTGGGGCAACTTACGTGTCTTATGGAAGGATATCGTAACATTTAATGCAAACAAATAATACTTGTTATCAGAATGCTCTCCACTCAACTTCTGATGTGGAAAATGCTCCTTGTTGTACTCAGTCTAGGAAGGTATGTGATAACAGGAAGCCCAATGGTAGATCTTACAAGATCATTTCTGTGTGTCAGTAAGGGTTCACTGGGGATAGCTACTTCAAATGAATTACAGAATGCTCCAACCATGGGTGGGGCTCCAGTCTGATTTTCAGTAGATCAGCACTTTCCAACTGGTGGCATCTCAGCTGAGATGCGTGTGTACTGGGGGAGAAAAACATATTCTCTTTAACCACTAGAGCCACTTACGAATTCTAGAATACAGGGAATGATCATCACAGAAAGAGACAACCAGACTGTGGCATCACCTGTAACACTGTCCTGTCAGAAAAGCTAAATCTGGGTCTGGTTAAGCCTCTTCACCATTTTCCAGGAAGCACAGAGGACAGGGGAACTTAAACAACACAATGAGGGGCCAGTCAGCCAAACTGACATTTGTGGAAAACTCTACACAAAAAAAGTACTCCAATAAATAGTTTAGAGAAAAAGAGAAATGGAGGGGAAAAACTATGGATTAAAAGAAATTTAAGGCATATCAACCAAATTGGATATTCAGACATATTTGAATTCTCATCACAAAAATCTAAACTAAACCTTCATTTTTCAGGACAAGTAAGGAAAACGTAGTATCTAAATTTTGGAGACATTAAAGAATTACTATTGTTTGTTTTGGGTGCACATGTGACAATGGTAATGTGATATATAGGTGAGATAATGAAGAATCTGAATTTCGAAATGAGTGGAATGGCACTAGATGAGGATACCAAGGCAACAGAAGTTGAGTGACGGGTACGCAAGAGTTCATGAAACTATGTACTTTTCAGAGTATCAGAAATTTTCATAAATAAAAAAATGTGAAAGTACAAATTAAGCCTACATTGAAAAATGTCTTAAGATCACTCACAAAAAAAAAAAAATCCAATCTCTAGCTTCTTTTGAAAGTTGAAAAGTTTGTGTTATGTTTGATATTATTGTAATTGAAGCTATGCTCAACTATACCAGAGTAAGAGATATGGTGTTAGATACTGTTGATGTCCAGTTGACTTAATGTAAAGTACTGTGTTGCCTATGTTGTCCTCTTCTGATCTGCTCTGTACTGCCCCCTTTTGTTTTATTCTCTTTTAAATAAAAAAAAAAAAGAAAGTTGAAAAGTTTCACTTTCTTCACTACAGTAATAAGATAAAGCTGAGAAGCAGTTCCCCACCATCCCTACTGTCTCCTCCTCAGAACTAGGATTGCATCTCAGCTGGCTTTTACCCACTTTGCCCACTTCCCCATCTCAAGCCAGCAGCTCTGATTGTACACCTGGGCATTTCACTACAAATGCAGAACTACATGGGCAGACCAGGTCCTGAATGTTCGGAGAAATGGCTAAAACCCAAAAACCATCTGGATTACAGAAGAGACAACAGCTTCCAAGGTACTATCAGACCATGTTTAGTTGTATGTGGGGCATGGAAATTTGGAATCAAATTCTCTGTTTCTTTTTAACAGGATTCTTAAAGAGTCAGAAAGCCATACCTCATAGGTCAGATAATCATGTCTGACTGTCAGACTGGGAAGATGACGGTAAAGATAAAACAAAAAGAAACTGAATGCAGAAGAAAAACTGAGGTCGACACATGGACCAGATGAAGATATTTTCCTTGTTAACTCTGAAGAAAATTAAAGTTTGTGTGAATGTAGATTAGTGGTACAGTGTATGCCTCGGACTTGTGAGGCCCTGGGTTCAGTCTCCAGCACACACATGACACACACACACAAAAAGGAAAACAATAGGGAAAAAAAGTGTTGCTATTTGTTTAAACTTTTCACACAAAGAAGTGTGTCAACAAGGGAAATAAAATCTATTTTTATATGTCAAAATAAATGTGCTGCATCCAGTAGAATTTGACACAATATCTAAAATTATCATGATTACCTCTGTTAGTTAAAATTGTTCAGTAAACAGCAGCTAATTTTAACCAGTGGCAATTTGACCATTAAGTTTTGCTCCATGCCCAGTATGATACATCAACATCTTATTAAAAGGGTGAATGATAGAGTCAAAATAAACCCAAATTCAAAGAACTCGCAACATTAAGTCCTTTTACTTTCATAGTATGAAAAACTGCAATAGTTTTGGAAAAACACAACAAAAATAATATTTAGACAGTACTTCCCAGGTTTGTAAAGGTTTTATACATATATTTCACTTGCAGTCACACTACCCTTCTGAGGTGGCTGTCATTATTATCCCCACTTTATGCATGTGAAAATAAGGCCAAAGAAAACCCATGGATTGTTATGCACAAGCCCTTGGTAAGAGACGGTAAATCCAAGTTTCAAGCTTTGTTCATGATGCATCAGGCAGCCTTACTTAAACAACTCATGGCAGAGAAAGCTAAACTTAAGTAAGAGTAGGAAATGTTAGGATTCTTGTACAACTTGAAAAAGAAAAAGCTATAAAGGAAAGAGAATAACTGATCTGTGTGAGACCAGGCAGCAAAAAAAGAAGAAAATATGAACTATAGACATTTTTAGCAGAAGAATGTTTTTAAAATACTGAAGTAGACCGTCATCAAGGACAAAAAATTTTTGCTTCTCTGGCAAACAGAGAGTTAGATCAAAAAATATACAGGCTATATCCTGTAGGCCGTATACATGTGTGGTATCACATACATGTCACATCCATAGAGGCAGAGGCCCACACAGATCAGGTAAAAGTCTACATCCAGGGCCCTGAATAACAACCACTTCACACTCCCATTCCTTTTGGAGAATCTATTCACAATGTCTTTTACGTGTCCGGAACATCTGCCAAGATGTTCACAGGACATAACATTAGAAAGAACTTATGATCAAATGCTCTCAAAATTTATTCTTTATAAGATGGGTGAAAAGAAACCAAGAGAAACAAAGGACAGGTTGGAAAATAAAGGGTAGACACCTTCATGACATTTAAGTTTCTTAAAAAGGATATTGTAAGTTCATGAATGATCAGGAAATTATTAAAATAAACCTTTAGTCAAGCAGAAACAATAAACTGTTAAAACATGGAGAAGAAAACATATGCTAACAATGAATAATGAATAACATTTAGATGACTCCTTATATGGTGTTCCATTTGCTGGTTTGTTGTTAAACTGACCATTTTAAAGAACACTTGAACCATTTCTATTATCATCTTTGCTTCACAAATTACAAAAATCATTTTGTTTATACAGACTGTGTTAAGTTCAATATGTTTGGACAGAAGCTAATTGACTCAAAATCCTAAAGTTTTGATTTAAACAGGAAGAGATGGTTGCAATAGAGTTCATCTAAACAATACGATAGCTAAGCAGATGTGCACTTTATTACAATATAAAACAACTTGCTCTTTTATATATTTCTCTACAATTAGTTTTAAAACACTTATGCAGCTAGGAAGATATTACACCCTCAACTCATCCCTGTTTTCTTACTTTTCCTAATGAGGAAACTGTGGCACACAATTTCTATGTTAAAAAAAAAAAACAACTTGTATGTAACTTAAAGTTTAAATAGCCAATTTATGGCAGAAGTGAAGGAGGATTCAAGTCTCCTGATAACTACTTTTCCTTCAAGCCTGCTTTGTCCTACTCCCTTACAAGGCAATGAATTATCCCTGAAAAGTAGAAAAGTGTCCTTAGAATTGTAATTTTATTACATGATTTATGTGCACATATAACATTATGCATGTCAGTCAATAAAATTGTATGTTTGATGAATTTAAAATTTAAACAAAATAAAAATTTAGAGTTTAAAATATTATAGACTACATTCACAAAGCTGCTCATTTGCAAATGAAGCGAAATACGTACTATTAAATAATCAGATGCAGTCTGTAGAAATTCAGATAATCCCTTTTTACAGGTTGGTGATTGGTTAGGTTTCTTGCTAAGATAATCAAGCACTGCCTTCCAGAGTAGTTACAGCAAGGACTCCAGAAAAATCACAGTTGAAATATCAGCCTACAGGGGTGATTATGTCAAACTGGGTAAATTCTTTTCAGAGATAATATGATCTCTGCATTACCTGCCTATTTCAAATTCTACTGGCTTTTAAAGGTCCAAAAGTGTTCTTGCTTCTTCACTGAGTCTGAAGATAATTTATAGGTGTCATCTATGTATATAGTAAACAACTGATACATTCACAGTAAAAAAATACACTACTCTTACAGCAAGAAAATATTAGAAAGTATGTTAGACTACACAGTTCAATTGCTCTTATAACTTTTAGACTTAGTAAAAGTCTAAGAGACTTAAAAGTCTCTTAGAATTTTAAGAATAATGTTAAAAACTCTGCCCAGTGCATCACTAACTTTTCTGTCCACAGAAACACATCTGTGTCCTCCTAGTCACTCTGCTGTGTAGTGCAGAATACAAATGAATGGCCAAAACTATCAACTAAGAAACTGTCATTCACCAAAAGCTCATGAAAGGGGGCAAATGACTTACTTTAGCAACCTAGACTCTCCAATATAGTTCAGCTCTTGTGTCTTAACTCACCTCACATGATAATCGGTTGCTGGTCTAAGGTCTTTCAGGTTACATTCCAATTCTTCACCACTGTAAAGAAAAACCATTTGTTAGTTAATACCAGTTTCAACTGTAAAACAGATTTTGCATTTGAGATTCATAGTCATGTACTGACAACAATACAAGAACTACTATGAGTGATTCTACCATAAAACCAGAAATACACTTTCTTATTTATCATTATCATTAGTATTATCATTATTATTCTGGACTAGAAAATCGGATTTCTTGTAATCATACCATTGTAGATCTGGGAAACGACACAGTTCACTTAACGTCCCACAACATCTTATCACTTCTTGAAAGTAATACACAAGAGTAAGTAGTAAGGAAATACACAGTGACTGCACCAGCTGTTCCGCAACGGTACCCTCAGACTTACTGAGGCAGGAACCTCCACCCCCTCAACTCTGGACTCTTAAAAAGATCTGATCCTGCTTCGCTCACATACCAGTGCACCCAAGAACAGAGAACAGCTCTCCAATAGAAAATAAAACTATTTATATGACCAAACGCTCAAATGAAACTCGACTTAGGGTGAAAAATACAAAGTAACAAATTTCCATTAAAATTTTTCAAAAAGTAGAGTGAAACAGAGGCAGAAACATGTATGTGAGTGTGACTCGTTTACTATTCTGCCAAACTGTTGTTTTATAAGAGATAAAAAAAAAAATACCGTGCAAGTGTCCCAAATTAAAGAAGGCTAAAGAGACAGCTAAATGCAAAGTATGATCATAGACCAGATCCTTCTTAAAGGGAAGAAAAATGTTATCGTATTTTTTTTTCAAAATGACAAATATTACTCAGATCAGCTGACAAAGTGGAATATGGATGATGGATGAAAGTACTGTATCTATGCATTTTTATGAAGTCCATAGTTGCACTGTGATTAAGAAAATACCCTTATTCTAAGGAAATACATTGAAATATTTGGTAGCAAAGGACTGTGGTATATAAAACTTGTGGGGGAAAAATCGTGAGTAGAAGAGAAAGAAGAAAGGAACAGCTCTAGCGGTAAAGCAAACCAGAGAAAAAGTCAGTAATAGAATCTGCACAGAGTACACCTACATGCCGTGCTCTGTTTGCATAATATTTTATAAGTTTGCACTTCTTCCAAATAAAAATTTTTATAATTGTAAACTGAAGTTACATCCATACTTTGACTACTGCTGTGCAGTTTCACAGCACTGTACCTTTAAGATATTTCACATTTGCTGAATTAGTTTAATGTGGGAAAGTTAATAGCTCATATTTTCAGTATTTCTTGGAAAAAACCCAGGCAATGGGAGTTTTCAGCAAATCCAGGCAACGACTGAGGCTAAGCAGCAAGTGCTCCCTTCACATAGAGACAAGGACTCTCATTTCTCATCTTGCAACTAGAACTTCTCTCATTTATGTCACTACCTCACTCTGGAGGGTACTTGAGACACTAGCTCCTGTCACCAGTGTTCACAGAATCTCTCTAGCCAGGATAGATTGCATTAACAGAATCTATCTAGCCAGGAACGAAGGTTTGGGCTTCTAGTCCCAGCTACTGGGGAGGGTGAGGCAGGAGGATGCCTAGCCCAGGTGTTGTTTCTTGGTAAAGCACGGGAAATAGCTCTTTGTACTTCTGATTTTTTTTCCCACAATAGAACCAAATAGTTGTGAGTGTGCACATGGAGGTAGGATTTTATTCAAAGTGCAGTGGGGAGTAAACAGAGTGCTCTCTGCCGGGGAGTGACATGGTCTGGCATGGTTCTGCAGCACGGAGGCTGGGTTGTGCAGGTCGTGGGAGTGGAAGAGTGGATGCTACATGACCCAGAAGACACTACGGGAGTCCAGCAAAGAGGTAAAAGAGCAGAACGGGAAGCAAGAGGGAAAGAGCAGCTAAAGGGGCTCCTTCATTGCCTACTTCCCCCTGTCTGTCCCCAGGAAGACCCACCGGGCAGTAAGTTACCAAGCAGGACAGGAAGGGGGAGACACAGCCTGAAGCACTGATGTGCAGGGAAAAGGGGGAGGAAAAAAAACCTCTGGCAGAGGAAGAAGTGGACTTTGAGTGACCACATCACCCTGGCATGGGCAGGCCGTCCAGGGCCCACTCACAGGGAAGTCAAACAAGTAGTTAAAACAAAACTGGCTTTCTGGTTTCCTGCTCTGCAATGTGACCAGTGCTAAGCAATTACAAATGAGAAGGGAATTGACCCTAAAATTTTTATCACGTTTAGAACATGGCTATAAATCATTTGGACAGTTAATATGTGGGAGTCCATAAAACAAAAAGCTAATTCCTTATTCTGTTGCTAATCTTCTGACCATGGAGGAAAGCCTTGTAATGAAATGTTTTAAAGTATCTTTAACCTAATATAGAGTTCGAGAGAGGGTGAGACAAAAGCAAATGGTAATTAGAGAATTTTAAAAAGCAAGCCAAGATAAAGGGCTGAGTCTAAAATATAAGAGGAGATCCCATAAGTACTTAATGTACACAGAAACTACAAGTCACAATCATTTTTTGCCCTGATAGATACAAATGGAAAACTTAATACTATACTGATAACTAACATAACAAGCAATTTATTTCATCAATAGCAGTGGTTGTATATATTACTGATAATTAACGGGACACAATTAATTGGACAAAAATTAATTCTTGACCCTGTAGTTTTACTAATTTTTTAAAAAGACCTATTTCAAGAAAAATCTATAAAACTTATACATTCTTCCTTTGTTTTCTATTTTCTTTAACAACTCCAATGTCACAGTTTAGCAGCAAATTAAAACATGTGGAAACAGCCTGGTGGTGCATGCCTGTAATTCCAGCACTCAGGAGGCTGAGGCAAGAGGATCACCATGAGTTTGAGGCAGCCTGAACTACACAGTGAGAGACTGTCTCAAAAAACAAAACACCTGTGTAAAACAAAACAAAACAAAACAAAACAAGCACATGGAAAAATACACTACCTGTAAATTATCTTGTATTTTCCGTCTCGGCCTTTGTCTGATAAGGCAACCTCATAACTGTAGGGGAAAGAAAGACCACTGTGGGGTCCACACGAAAGTCCAACAGGGGGAGCCCAGGACAACACAACTGTTCTCGCCTGAATATTAGAAACCTGAGGAGAAAAACGGGACAAAAGTATTTATATCCATTGCACGTGACAGGTACTACTTCCTCTAATAGTGTATCCGTAATGACTAAGAGTGACATGACACTGGCTGAAAGTTAGTGCAAACAATTTTAATCATAATGAAAGAAGTTCTACATGGTGCAGTCATCGGAGTTCAGCAACTGCTGAACAACATCCGTCCTTATAATACAAACTTCTGACCAAGACCAGTGCAATTCACTCTCCACTCTCCCGGATGTAAAATGATCATGCCTATGCATATGATTTTCTATCAAGGAAAAAGCTGGGTAAGAGGTTTCAGTGACCTACATGATGATCATGGCATTCTGTGAAAATAGTCATATCCACAGGTACTTCCTGGGAGACCTTCAAACCTTGGCTGATGTGAAATAAAACCTTTCAAACTAAGCTCCTTCGAGACCCCATGATTCTCAGGAGAACTCAGTGAGTGAGAACTGGAATTAAGGACCAGGCTGATAGAGGACAGAGATGTGTGTAGAAGGAGGAGTTTTCAATCTCTGCTTTTACTTTTGGTTTATTCTGTGCTTAAGACTCCCGCTCAGCAGATGACTCCTGATTTAGCACTACTCTGAGGCCAGTTCTAAACTCAGTCTTCCAGAGGTACGCAGGTGGGTCCAAAGCTGACCACAGCAGCAACCTGCTCATGCACAGGTCCTTTGTTGGCTTCCTTCCCTTCCCTGTCACAGTTGCCCATCTCTAACCGAGGCTCCTGGAGTCATCACCTCAAATAAACTATTTCTACTCAAAACTTTGTTGCAGAGCTACTTTGCAGAGAAACCCAACCTAAAGTATAGGGTCAATCTATTTCCTTAAAATAAATCCAGCAAAGAACTTTAATGTTTTGGTTTTCTAAAGTTTATTTTATTGCTACCAGGATATTGGTCTGGATAACACATTAAACACAAACAAACAGATAACATAAACACTAAAGTTTAATGTTTACAAAGGCTTTACGATAGACAGAAATGCATAAACTATTCACTACCCATGTTTTTACTTCTTCCATTTTTGCCACCATTGATTTATAAGGATTATAAAAGTATAATATAAAATAATTAAATGAACAAATAATTAATGTGCAATGTAAATATTTCATTCTGTCATTTATCACACTTTTAGCAGAGATCCAGCCATACTGGTCTGTTTTGTACAGATAAAGCATCACAAAATATTTAGCCAACATACTTTTCATCCTTAAGACCCCAGCTGGGCCTGCTACCTCCAAGTAGCCTTGCTCTTCATTACTCCTTGTGTGCTACAGAACCTTGTAGTTCTATCACTACTGATCCTGTGTACAGCCTTGCACTGTGGACTCCCTAAGGACCATCCGAAATCATGTTCCACTAGGAGGAGTGGTTTCTTAGTAAAAACGTGTGTGGAGCAAATGATAAATCAAAGGGCCTGATACAGGTGACACAGTGGGTAACAGGCTGCTATTACTGTTGTCTAAGGCTCCAGCCCAGAAGCACCACATCTGCCGGGTCCCTCAGCTCCACACTGTGTGACCACCCCTTCCTTCTGTGACTTAGCCTCCAACTTGGCCATTTTCTTGACTGTAACAAGCTTCTTCTAATGCCCTTCCTTCTGTGACTTAGCCTTCAACTTGGCCATATTCTTGACTGTAACAAGCTTCTTCTAATGCCAGTACAAAGCTGTCTTCATTTCATTTAATCGTCATACCTCACTGCATGAGGGATGGTGGACACGAGGTGGTGAAGATCCCATCTTCGACCTTAGGCGCATAAACACGATGCGGAAAGAGGTGTGTGAGGGGCCTTGCGGCAGACACAGCGCCCATAGGGCACCCATCTGGAGCTGGCTGGGGAAGGTTTTTGGCCTGTCTTTTCACACCCTCTGTCAGAATCAATTGCTATTTTCTTGGCGCTCCAGCCGTATTTTCTTAGTACAGTATCTACAGCTAGTGCTTATTTCATTACACTGAACTCTGGCTGTTTGACTACTTCTTATGTACACCAATATTTGCTGAATTCCTTTACACATAGAGTGACCCTGAGACAGAGCATATTATATGTGGTTTTTAACCTAATAGAGGTATTTTGCTCTGAAGAGCTCAGTTTATTATTATCGCTTCTCGGCCTTTTGGCTAAGATCAAGTGAAGAGCTCAGTTTATAATGGAAAAGCAAAGAGCATAGGTCCTAGGAGGCAGTCAACTGAGGTAACAAATGGTTGCTTTGCACTATTCCAAGAACAAACTTGTGTAGTGACAGTAATTCTGTGAAAGGCCGTGTGAAACTGCAGCCCATCTCAAAATAGCTCAGTCCAATAGTCATGGACCATACACCCATTACTTCACATCCCTGTCAACTTTACCTTTTCATTAGCTATTACAAATTTACTTCTTTCTTTCAAGACTTGGTTAAGTTATTGTTTAAATGAATAGAAAGTGTCAGCTAAAATAATGTTTGTCTTTTCCCTAGAACCTGAGCAGGCTTCAAGGAGGAGAACTACCATGTGAATCCGCCTACATGCCAATGCAGTCTTCCTTCGAGCCAGCCTATCACACACACACACACACACACACACACACACACACAAACACGCGCGCGTCGGAACTCTACATCGCTTTCGAAGGAAGCAGCTTCTGTGAATTCCTCCCTGGAGCTCAGCAGCCTGTCACCTAGATTATGACCACTGGTGTGGGGACAAATTGCCCCAATTGGTTTCTGTGCCCTTTCTGTTCCCTCTCAGGACTGCCAACCTCAGGCTTCTCCTCCTCAGGCACTGGAACACTGAGAATGTGTACTGAGCCTGCAAGGACTCTGGACTCATTTCCATTTTAGGACTAGTTCCAGGAAAACTGGAGGGAGGAAGTCACATAGGGGTCAATCGCCAGCTTAGGATGAGCTTTCTCTAAGAATTCTCGGGGGTGACAACTCATGAGAGATTCAGAACTCTACAAAGCCCATCTGGGCTCAAGCCACTTTCAGAGCGATGGCACTTGAACTTCAGCTTCACTGCAAGTTTCTCTCTGTGCTGACACCTCCGAGCCAAGAATCTCATTACCAGAACCAGGGCACAGCTAACCTGACCTCCACAGTGAACATCGTATGGTTGACATCTCCTGCCACAAATGTTTAGAAGCCATAAAACTGACTTGCTGATGTTTATTCTATCATATAACAATAAGCCAGTCTCCTTTGTAATGTGATAAAAATGGCGCTTCCTTGTTATACTATTATTGGAAAGGGGCAATCTGGCATTATTTTTCTATACTACTGGTACATAGGATACTTGTCTAAGTACCTGGTGTATGAGTTACTAGTCTAAGACTAGTCTAAGTTTGCACAATACTTCTTTTAAACTGCTTTTAAGTGTCTTGAGGGACTTATAATCTACCACCCAGTTCTAAATGGTCATATGCAGATTAGAATTCAGCCTTATGTATTTATTAAACACTGATTCCAACATGAAAATAGTTGTTATATGCATAGATAGATAGATAGATAGATATGGAAATTACAAAATCACATTATCTTATAGCTACTTGGTACATAATTCTTAGCTTTCATTTACCCCTTTCTTTTGTTCATCCCAGCATTTTAAAACTAGCCTGTTGAATTTTGTTTTTTTATCAACAGAATTTATTACATGGAAATAATATTCATAATATGGATCAGAAATACCATCCCCCCCCAGTTACTCTCACATTCAAAAAATAGTTCTTTGTAAGTTGGTAGTTTCTAAATTTGGTATATCCTTGGATTTAACTATGTGGGAGGCCTACTGATCTGATTTAGAAGTATGCTGAAGAAATATTTCCATATAAATACTGGCTTCACTTCTAAGGTACATTACAAGAAGTAACAACACAAAGGCAAAATAAATGAGAAAAGGTCAAAGACAAAGTTTCTCAAATCCAAAACTCTCATGATGATCTGTTTCTGTAACTCCGTAAGTGCCAAAAGCCTTAAGCATTGCTCCAGACACACTGCTGATCTGTCAAGGAACTGCTTCTCCCAGGGAGAACTGCTTCTCTCAGGTCTCACTTTCAGAACCAGCACATCAGTTGCCTTCACAGGCTAAACATTATTGGATGGAAGTGATGCAGAACCACAATTCCAGGTTACAATTATTTACATCCTGAAAATGAAGAGGCCACCACAACGTGGGAAATTATATGTGACACCATCATCAGAGATCTGGCCTCATTAGGATGGAGGTCGCTGGTTAATTCCTGAACCACTTAGCACAACCGCTGGTACAGCAGTGGTTATACCCGTGATGTCCCCGAGATCCCTAATTGCTATAGTTCCAGGTAAATCCCTCATGTACTGCTGAAATTATCTCAAGTATTTGATCTTTATAGATGTGGTCTCTAAAAAGTAAATAACTTGTGTTATGTTTGTGTCTAGATGTCCCCTCAAAGTCTCATGTGGTTTTAGGGCTTTTCAGAGGTGGCTAGATATAGAATGTGTGATGCTGGGATTAAGGGTGGGTGATTGCTGGCTCATTCCACTGACTGGACTGTCACTGTCCTAATTCCAGTAGAATGAATACAATATAAGGGACAGAAAGAGGCCCCTCTCTTGTTGTTTTTGCTACCTTCTGCCATCATGAATGGTTGCCCCTTTGCCACGTACCACCCTGCTCTGGAGCCAGCTGATTATAGACTGAAACTTCTACAAACTGAGCTAACTAAGCCTTTCCTCCCTCCTTTAACTTTGGGTGTTGGGTATTTTGTCCTAGCAATGACAAAAGTAACTAAGACAACTTGCTCAACTCAGAGTACCAAAAGTTCTAGAAGGATGGCTGGAACCCACAAGTCACAGGTTTTGTTTCTGCATCTAAACCAAATCATCTGCAAAGAAAGGAAAAACATGCCTTTTTTTAAGGTTCTACCAGATGTGACTGAAAGAAAAAAAAGAAAGAAAAATAATCTTTTTAAAAAAATAATTGTATGTCAAACATTCTTTTGTAGCCATTTCTTTCCCTCAGAGGTGGAATTCTTATTCATGATTGTATCTTATTCCCAGTTCAGAGTATAGCAGCCAGCTTCGCTCTGCTTACTGCTATTCTACCAGCTACAGAGGAATACTCTGTTCCAACTATTCCCTGAATAGCATATAACTTTTCAGATCCTCCTGTGTGGTATTTATTACAACTTTAAAGAGAAGGTGGAGAAAGTGGAAGGAGTGAGAGAGAGAGAGAAAGAAAACATGTACATAAGTAGGGTGGGAAAGATGGATGGGTCAGGCAAAGGAAGACTGTAAGGAATAGGCAGAATGACCCCTGCCCACATATACCCACAAAAAAAATGTCCATATCCTATTCCAGGAAATCTGTAAATGTACTGCTTTACATGGTAAAAAAGCCACTAAAGATACATTTAAGGATCTTATAATGGAGAGATGATTATTTATTATTCAGATAGATCCAATATAACTGCAAGGGTCCTTTTAATGAGAGAGGCAGGAGAGTCAAAGTCAGCTGAGGAAATGGAGACAGAACCAGGAGTTGGAGAGATGTGATTGCACCTTTGAAGATGGAAGAGGGCCTGGAGCTATCCTAGCAACTGGAAAAGGGGAGAGATTTCCTTTTAACACCTCCAGAAAGTCATACAGCTCTGTTAACACCTGATGTTAGCCCAGTAAAACTCCTTTTTGGACTTTCTGATCCTTGAAATCTCAAAATAATACATTTACTTTATTTTAGGTCACTCTTATTTGTGATACTTTGTTACAGCAGCCACAGTAAACTAATATATGTGGACAGAGGAAAAAATCTGTGTTGGTGGTGTGCAAAAGCATGACACTCATAACTTCCCTGTCGAAAATACCTATGGCTGAGACATACACCTTGGAAACATCCAGAGCCCCAGACTGCAGTGGGAAATTAGTGTTACCACCACATACATGCTGATTAAGCAACGGCATTCAAAGACACACACTTCCTATCAGGTGATTTAATTTTCATCAGACTGCTTAAATGTAAGAGGCAAGTCCAAGTATCAATGCTAAAAAAGAGCATTAGGTGTAACTGCTGATCTAGAGTTCCTAGCCACTTGAGATTTTGTTGTGTCTACTCAAAAATTTTCAGCCTGTCTTTTCCAATCCTAGATAATATATTCTGCTTATAATGTAGAAATGACAACTCTAGTTTCATAGCACTGAGGAAAATCTTTGACTGTACTCACTATATTCGAACCCACCTGAACCTTGCTGATATGGAAATGTTATATGTCTTACTTAAAATTATAACTCCAAAGCCAGTTTCGAAATGCGGAGGGCAGCGATGAGAATGGCTCACTCAGGTACATGAGCTGGACCCTGACACTGGCTGCTCCCTGTAGCAGCACCTGAGTGAATGCACCTGTCTGGCTTGTGCCCAGCAACGCAGGCACTCAGTATGGTCAGTATTCCAAAGTCAACCAGATGCAGCAATGTTAAAATACATTACGAGACTTACAGAATCAATATATGAAATCTGATTCCCAATCACTAAGTCATAATAAGAAACAAAATTATTTGGTGGATTAAATAGCACTAACAACCTGCTTCATACATTTTCTGTTTCCTATAAGAAACCAAATTCTCCAGTCTACTGTGTTGGTACCAAATGAGAACAAGGGATGTTAGCTGCATGACTCAATAGCCTAAAGGCACTGGGCTTTCACCAGCCAACTCTCCATGGTGGAGACACAGCTGCCTGGCCAAGATGCATCTGCTTCTGTGGTCAAGCAATTCTTCTCAATGATACAGATAGGAATCTGACAATCTGACCATATTAAACTTTGTATGATAGCTATTTACAAAAAGCTTCTCTGTATACACTAATCAAAAACTTGTGAAGATTAAGTGTTTAATAAATGTTGAATTGAAGAAAAACTCAATGCATCTAGCTGTTGCTTTTATCTTGTTAGTGTTATATCACTACTTCTGCATAGATTCTACCACATTTGCAGTAGAGAAGTTACTCAGAATATCCACAGAAAACCACCGTGTGCACACATGTGACTGAGGTGACAGGTTCTCTGACTACTTCTGGGACAATGAGTGAACATGGTACTTCGCCTTCTTTCTCTGCTTCTGACTCCTCTGTTTTCCTAAAGGATTTTTTTTCTTTTCTGTAAATGAAAGCTTTCCCCACAATGCCATCTGTGAGCCTTTTTGAGTCTCATATCTCACCTCCCACCCCCAAAACTCTCATCTGCTACAATAATTTTAAGTATCCTTCTATGAATGTGATGTCTCAGTGTCTTGATCCTCCTCCCTCCACAATACTGAATCTATCAGACTCCTGGGATCACCCACTACCTTTATCTTTCTGGATGCCATGTGAGAAACAAGCTCGGTATATCCAAGAATGGCACTGAAGATCTAAAAAGGACACAGGCATTAACTATTCCCAGAGAAACTATTCACAATTACAAAAGATGTAGAAACTAATGGATGGAATAAAATGTCTAAACACAATGGTAGATACCTGGAAGGCACAGTGAAACCAGAGGTAGCGCTGGTGGCACTAAATAAGGACTATGAGGACAATAGTGAGGACACAAATCCCAAGAGGAACCATCTAAAACCAAAAGCACAGTTACTCATGACAATACAGGGTACCCAATAGGTTATAAAGTATTACTAATGTATCTCTAGAATTAATATAGATAATACAATTAGGGTATGGGGTGCTCCCCTCCACTTAACTGAACTGAAGCAATGCCCTAGGGCCACCCTCCCTCAACCCTTGTCCCCAGGCTTACTACCTACCCAGAGGGAGGGATAAAATAAAAATAAAGACCCCCAAACCATCCCTGAAAAATTCTGGAACTCCAACCCAGGACACATGGGCTCCAGACCTGCCAGCGTGACCTGCACTGAACTTTCTTCACCTGGAGCTCATTAGAGGCTCATTCAGACTACATCACACATATCCAATTATAACAGGGTAACTTGTGGAAAAGGGTATGTGCAGTAGATGCTGCTGACGTGACTTAATACCATCTATCAAGTTGTCAATCACATTCTAAAAGGGCCCCCTGAGAGGCACCCCAAACCAGCACGGTACTTTAACACTTACACCGTTTGCTCCCACTGCCCATGTCATTTTCCTATCACAGGTGTGAGCCTGCTCACAGAGCATACTTCTGCCTTAATAAACTTTGATGCTTTTTCCTTACCACTACCTGCTACATCCAATGCTTTGCTGGTCACACACAGAAACCTAAAAACCTGTCCCAGACCCCATCACCCTCAGAGAGAGAATGGCTCTCTGGTCTGGTCCTGCCTTGCCACACCTGATGCCACTACTGCTACTGTAGTTTTGCCTCCAATGGCCTCTCACTAGACTTCCTTCCCTAACAGATTCCTGACACTTCTCTCCCTGGGTCCACCCACTTCTCGCACCAACCCATCTGCTAACCACTTGGTTGTGCTGAAAATGCAGCTCTGACTATTCAACATCTTTCTCAAAAAATCCCAATGGCAGCCTGCTCCTTCCCAGAGTATGTTCAGACTCCCCATCCACAGCCCAAGGCCCCACTCCCCCATAAACGACCCATTATGCCCCTTCTCCAACACACCCATACTTTTAGGTTTAGTCAAACTCAACTACGTACCCTGAGGCATGCTTGGACCTTTCAGTGAAAAACCTTCAGTATTTGAAACACATGAAGAGTCAAGGTTTTCCAATTCAGCTAGAAAACACTCCAAAGAACTCTGGCTCACTAATCTCAGATGAAAGGCTGAATCAACATTCTGAATTTTTCACTTGAATTTCAAAGCACCTGGCAAAATCAAACTTAAAACCTCACAATATCACTGCTCCCAGGTTTTTTTCCTTGCCACTGCACCCAATGTACTGAACTTATTTTTCTCAACTAATATTTAAATATCTTTTTGAAATGTGTTTGGGAAAATACTTGGAATTTCTGAGGTTTTCAGAAATTATTATTGCTGCATTTACCCAGGTAAAAGGAAATTATCAAAAGGAAAAAAAATGTATCCTTGGAAGTTAAGAATATCTAATTGCATTCAGAATATCTGAATAAAGATGACATTTCAGTGGATAACTACAGAAGACCGCTGTTGTATATTTTCATGTTCCATTAATAACAGACTGCTCTTTCATAGTTTATAAATAATCTGCAATGGGAATGGAGTCCTTTTGCTTACCTACTATGTGGTGAAAGAAAAGTACATTTGAAATACTTAAAGTGTCATTTATGCTGAGAAATCGAGAAAACATACCTGTGGTTTCTCTATTCCAGAAAGGATGTCTTGTACCCTCTTTACTTCCAACTCATATTCTGTATTGCAAAAAAGAAAAAAACGGGGAAAAAAATTAGAGTACAATAAGGATGTCAATTTCTTTCCCCCCAGAACTTCTGAATGAAGGTTATCATTAAGTCAGCTGCTCATTATCATGGATATTTGGTACCATGAACCTAAAAAAGAATCAGAAGTGGACATGCCTGTGAGACAAGATTTCACTGTTATTTGCGCTAATTTGCCAGGGTACAGTTTTAAGTCATCACAATGTCAACTAGATTAACACACAGTTACTTAGTAATTCAATGGACAATAGGAAATAAAGGGTCATAAACAGGACAAGCAGGGAAACCAATACAGTTGAAGGCAGAGAGTAATGAGGTTGAAGGGCTATAAGATGAAATTTTTAGGTTTAACATGTATGTATGTACGTACATCTGTATGTATGTGCATGTAGTTCAAATTTTTGAGTCTGATAAGTCACTGGGGTACTTAAAAGTGGGACTGACATGACTCTATTTTGAGTTTAAGAGACTTCTGTGTAAAAAACAGACATAAATTTGGAGGCAGAAAGACCAGCCGGTATATTGCTGGAAATCTAGGTAGAGAACAGAGCTGGCTTAAGCTAGAGTTGGTAGTAAAGATGGTAAAAGAGGCCTACTTTTGGAAGAATGAGTGCTGAAAGGCTACATTTGATAGGCAGTGGGAGGGAATATAGAGAATCAAGGACAGTTTCCAGTTTTTGGCTTAATCAGTTAGGTAAATGGTATCTTTTAATAACAGGAAAATTGGCATGTTCCATAGTGGTTGAGAATTATGTTCTAGAAATTAAAGAGGAACACTGTTTGGAATACAGAACATAGGGTGGGAAGAATGTATTTTTTTTCAAAAGTAAATGACAGAAACTAAATAATCTGCTTGTCAGAACAGCCTCTAGATTTTCACAACCTGCTTGATGAGAATCTTATGTTCAGTTTATGGCACATTCCATTTAACTGTTCAACCTAGTTTATGAGCTAAATGCTAGAGATATGATTACCAAAACGTATAGTTGCCCCAAGACATTTCAAGTGTAGTGGGTAGGAGGGGTGGTGAAAACAAACATGCAATTACAGTGCTGTGTGATTACTAGCCTCCCAGAGCATTCAAACAGCTTCCTAAGAACCCACAGGTAAAGCCGGGCGTGGTGGCGCACCCCTGCAATCCCAGCATTTGGGAGGCTGAGGCAGAAGGATCGTTGAGTTTGAAACCAGCCTGTGCTTCAAAGTGAGCTCCGGCCAGCCTGAACTGCATAGTGAGACCCTGTCTCAAAAAGACCAAAACAAAAAACCAACAGGTAGCTGAGCTCTGTGGAGAAGCAGGCCTGTAGTGGTGAAGGGAGAAGTGGAACGCAGGGTTGAGACGAGTTAGGAAACCCACCCAGCTCCGCACAGGACTGCTCGTCCTCACTGCTCAGGTCGGATCTCAGTCACCACAAGAATCTCACCCTTACCCCTGCTCCCTTGTACAACCTCACTCTCAAATCCTGCTGCCTCAGGCTTGCCAGAACGCGGAGAATGCTTTCATCTACTTCCTCCCTTGCTTAGGACTGGTCTTTCTTATTAAAATGTAAGCTTTAAGAGGACAGATGTATCACAGGCCTTTTCTGTGAAGAACCAGAAAAATATTTCAAACGCTGTGGCACACATATAGGTCTCTGTTACATACTCTTTCCTTCTACAACCCTTTCAAAATGTAATGATCACATTAACTTGTGGATTCTGAAACAGCCCTCCAGCTTTCTAAATCCTTCTGAAGATAGTGTCACCATTTATTAGTAACACCTAGCACAGACCCTGTGTGGCTCAAACTCGAAAGATATTTGTGACCAAATAAATAATAACAAGAAATTCCTATGGCTCCACCCTAAACTTTAAAAAGGAGTAGGTTCTCATCTCTTCCATTGCATTCTAGTTAGAATATGCTATTATTCCAGTGAGAAAAACAAATGGGCTAGTGGTAATATCATAAACAGCAACTTTTTATAAGAAAACCCACATTCATCCCTGTACTCAGGAGGCTGAGGCAGGAGGACTGCTACTGCAAGTTCAAAGCCAGCCTGGGATACAAAGTTAAGGCCCAGCCTGAACTGCACAGCAAAACCCTGTCTCAAAAACAAAAATGAAAAGAAAACCCACACTCAAAAAACCAAAAGTCTCAAGTTTATTTATAGTCATATATTCATGTTAAGATACAGATAAAAGATTATACCTATAAGTCATAAGGATATATCCTCACATTTTCTGGAAGATCCCTACTTACTAAGTAAACTGCAAATACTGTATAACTCACAACTTCACTGTCAGGGTAAAAAAACAAACTAAAGACAAAACCTACAAACATAGTTACAATAAACAAATGGGCTCAGTCCTTAAAATTTCCCTAATTTCTGATTATCACAGACTTTAAATGACCTTATGGTTTCACTCACACAGCTAAATACATTCAAACAAGCAGCTGAAGCAGATAAAGTTTCCTCTGCTATGCCTATACACTTAGATTACCTTAGAAAGCAAGGCAAGGAGACAGATCCCACCATTCAGGTAGTAAAACCTGAGATGAGAAAAGGACTGTACAACCTGCTCAAGACACAAAGAAGGGAAGAATGAAAGAAATCTGCAAAGGAAGAACCCTCAGAACTTCCCACCGGACTTGGTGCTTAAAAGAAGAAAGAATTAAAACAGAATGCTGTGCTTCACAAAATTTGGGATGTCACCACACTTTTCAATGCAGGTGACAGAAGAAATGGTGACATTTTCTTGACAGAAAAAAGGGAAAATAGGGGTGAAGGGTAAAGTAGAAGGAAAAAGATCTGTCCAAAATAAAAAAGAATGAGTTTAGGGGTCTGGGGCTCAGCCACATAAGTGCCTGCTTGGCAAATGTGAGGTCATGAGTTTGATCCCCGGCACCAAAGAAAAAAAGAAGTAAAAAAGAATGGGTTTCAAGAGAGCACCTGAAATGCAAGTGAAAGATCAGATTTTGAGATAAAAACAACCTCCAAGAGAGGTCAACACATTCTTGTTCATCTGCCTCTGATGACTGTCACAGCAGCTGACATGTTCTGGCACCGAGGTATGGGCTGGTCAGTGTACTGTCACCTTTGATTCTTACAGCATACCTAGCAAGGTGGACATTCCTTGCTTCTTCTTACAGTAGTGGATAAGACTGATGTCTATTTAGCATATCAGAGTTTTTTATCTCCCAAGCTGGGCGCAACACTGACAGGTGTCTTTGCTGACCAAGACAGGAAGATGAGAAACAGGTAAGCAAGAGAATACATGTGATTTAGTACATGGTTCCAAAGCAAGTAGAACTTTCAGTTGAATCATGATGAATTAGCAAGCTCTGGGGGTCAGGAGGAAGAGGGCATTTGCACTAAATGGGAGGGAGGAAGAGATGGCAGAGGAGACTCTCTAAGTAAAAGTTTTGGGTTGATTTTTCTTTTTTAATTTGTAAAATGCTGCCAAATGAGTAAGAGCAAATGCCACTGATCTGAGAAACGGGTTGTCAGAAAAGCATTTTAAAAAAACAACAGGTTATGAATGGAACCAAATGAACAAAGGATTCTGAAAAGATCAAAAATAAAAAGGGCAAAGTGCAGGGAGAGGAAAGGGCAGGACAGACCGTTGCAGCAGAAGTGTGTGGCATCAAAACCCACCTGGAATGTTTTCTTTTAAGGTTCTAATAGCAAATATGGAAAAAGAAGAGAAAAAATGCATTTATGCCACATTCATTTAATGGTTTTCCATCTGTACTGCTACAGGCTAAGGGAAAAAAATAAACAAATCCCAGGCACACAATTTTCACTAGAGTGAAAATAAAACCTGTTTAGCTGAATGAAAGTGACAGTTATTTACCACATGTAAAATAAACTCTTATATGAAAGCTAACAAACAGTCTCTATGAAAACGTTAAAATTCACAGCTCTACCCCCTAAATAACTGAGTTAACTAAGCCCCTTGGCCTTCGTCTCCCTAAGGATGTTGACATGTGTCTATGAATGGTCAGTCTTTCCATCAAAGGGGTGTATGACAAGGGTACGTCAGAGCTTGGATCAAGCTCCACTTGCTCACATGCTTTCTTTCCCTGTCTCTGTCGCTCTCACAGACACACACACACAAGCACGTACACACACACACAAACCTCACCCACATTTGAGAGAAAAAAGAAAAAAGGAAGACCAACTACTCCCCTCACAAAAATGAATAAACAAAACAAACTCTGGTGCTTTGTATTAAGGACATATTATAAGAAAAGTTAAAAGGAAAACAATGTCTTATTTTTGTTTCTTCCCCTTTAAGAAATTGGTGTGTGCCAACCAAGTAAGAGACTGACTGTCCTCAAAGGGAATGAAAAGCAAGGTTCTGGGCAAGGCGACAGGACGGGTACAGCTTCTCCGGTTTCAGAGCTAGCTTCTTCCCTCCAGTCTGCAGTGCGTAACTGAGCTCAGAGGTAAATCTGGGAATCCAGCTTTGTATTTCCTTTTCCTCACAGTGAAATTGCCACGGATAAAGGAAAAATGCCACTCCTAACCTGCAAGATGTCAAATGTGCCAAGTTCATGTATCTCAAATATGGAAGAGTGAATTCCAAGGGACAAAGGAAATTAAGAGTAGCCAAGGTCTATTAAGAGAAAACTCCTGAGAGACAGGAGGGGTCTCAAACCGGTGGCCACCAAGGCCCTTTGTCATGGGTAATATATATAGCCAAATCAATGTGGATACAATGTGAGTCAAACTACAATCAACCTAGCCACTTAGCTAACATTGATCCAGTGTGGAAACCAGTCACATAGCAAGGACACACGGAAAGAACAAAGGCATTTTGGGGAAAGAAGAGGCATTTTGGGGAAAGGAGGGGGGGTATGCATGTACTGACGTTCTGGTCACCCACCTATGTATCTGATGCCTAACTGGGCCTACTGGACCAGGTGGTGCCAATTACATATTATCTCAAGTTGCTATTACCTAGCAGGCCTGGCTATTGTAACTCTTTCTCTATTTTTGCCTCCAGCTACAATTCTGATGACTTCATTTTTGTGTGGACTTCCTTGAAGACCTTCTCTGATTGAACGTTAATTTCTATCTAACTTAGCTGCCAACAATACAGCTAAATTAATAGAGAAGAGATCTTCCTCCTTCAATTTTGTTGCCAGCTGGTTGGTTGGCTGGGTGGACATGACACCCCACCTTTGCTCTCCCTACTGTGTGAAAGGGTTTTCTCTGCAAAGAAAATCAACTCATCAGTAACACAGGATACCAGGCATACAGTCAGCTTCACACAGAAAAACTGCAGATACAGGCATATTCTGGACAGAACACTTTTTGAAATGGAATGAGGATGGGAACCTCTAGTTCAAGCATACTCCCAATGAGCTGAGAACTCGCTTATTTGGAATGTGGGGGAAGGGAGACTCAGTTCAAGACTCAGGTCTTTTCTTCTCCCCAAAGGCAACTTTCCGAACAAGAAAATGAAGCATTTTTACCAAAGGGAAGGTTAAAATAAAAATACGCAAGCAAAACAAATACAGTTTTTTTAAAAAACCACACACATAGAAGGAAGATGTGTCATGTGAAATTTAAACTTTCCATAAATAATGGTTTTCATGTTTGCTCCAAAAAGAAACGTAAGTTCCAACTGTTTGAATAACTGCAAGGCCTACACTAATTAAAATATCCCCTTTTATAAACACAATTTACTTCTTTGGTTTGTTACACATTTTTTCCTGCTTAGGAAAGAAATACAACTAGCTACACACTTAACTGCTAGCTATAGAATATATTTAAGAGCCTTCATTCCAACAGGATGACAACAGCATTATCTCTCTCTGAATGTTCTGTCTCCTCATTCAGTGTTCACTGCAGATATGTCCAGTATAGTGGAGGAGTGTTCCTGGAGATTTGCCAAGGAGCTGGTATAGGTACCCTTTCTAACCCTCATCAAGCCCATCTCAGGAATAAGACATTTAAAGTCAACAGTAAACAATCAAAGGAATGAAAAAAAAAATTTAAGATGAAAAGAAAAATATGACCCAACAATAAGAACAAGCTAGATATCCAGTTACTGCCTACTAATACTACCTGTGAGAAGGAATACGAAGAAAATATTAAGAATGCTTGTAGATTTTTTTTTACTCAAAAAGAATTTGGCTATTATCATTTCAATATATTACTCATGCTGGGAGGGAAAAGGAATCAATAAGTATATATAAAAATAGGATTAATTACTTCAGAACCTCCACTTAGTGATTATATGGTCTACAAGTAATGGTCACAGATTCAAATATTAAAGATACTTGAAATCAATGGGTACATCTGCGTAATACTGTATAAAGGCGATGCAGTTAATCCCGAAAGGAAAACATTCCATATTTTGAGTAGGACCAGCAAGATGTTTATCTTCTAGTATGGTCCTACTACAAAGAAGATAAACATCTTGCTAAGCATTTAGCTAGTTAAGTGATTATTTCAAATTTTGAAAGGTACCCAAGGGAATAGCAGACTCTCAACAATGAAAAAGTAAGCAGTCAGCAGGTGGACAAATGTTGTATGAAGTTGCATTCCGATCAAGGAAAGTATCTTCAAGAGAAGTTTGGGTTCCAAAAGATCCTGAAACCAGAGAGAAAGGAGAAATTGGGAGATGAATTCCTTCTGCAGGTGGAGTACCCAGCTGGATAGGAGATAGAGACAGAGAATGTAAATGGAACAGCAGGAGCTAATTTCCTGAGAACTTGTGTTGCTTTTTCTGAAATTCAGTAAAAAGAATGGTATTCTTTCTTAGCCCAAGATTTGAAGCCAGGTCCTATCAGGAACATGCGCATTAATCCAGTCATAAGTAAACCGCCCTTGTGGGCAAAGTCTGCATACCACTTTACATATAAGAGTGGCACCACCAAAGTGCAAGCTGTGGTCTTTAATGAAAAGTAGGGCACAGGGGAAACCATGTACTCTGTTTGACTCCCACACTGATTTAAGGCTTGTTTCCCAATCACCTACTTTGACATCAACTAAACTGAGTTCTGGGAGATTCCACAGTATTTGAATTTCTGTCAAGTTCCCTAAGAGAAATCCTCATGTTTACTTCACAAGGCAAAAATCGTACGTGTGTATGGAACTAGACAAATGCAACTAACATTTTTAAGGACATCAAATTAAAGAGGGATGAGCCTACCCTCCACCACCCTTCCACCACAATGGATAAAGTGTTATATACGTATGCTTGCCTGGCAAGCTTAACAACAGCCCTATCCTTTTCTTCCCCCTACAAGTTTGAACTATTTACTAGCTCACTGAGCCCTAACTGGTGCCAAATATAGCTCTTTTATTTTGGGGGAAGGTTTAACTCCATGATTATCCAGCAAGATTTGGTGGCCTCCCTGGGTGTGTAACAGGAAGGCAGTTGCTTAAACACAGGATAGAACGACTTACAAAGGTAATTAAAGTCTATGCATGACTTTCTGTTGTGGTGTCTATAAGTGTTTCCACAAAATGCTTTTTCGTTAAGACTTGGCATGCCACATAGAAAAATTCGAAGCAGCTTATTCAATACTCTTGTAAGGCTATGAGGGCAGACAAGCAGAATCCACCGAACACAGTTCTATAACATTACATCTAAAAGAGAATTTTAATATTTACACCATCCATACAGCAAGTTTTGAAGCTTTTATATCAACAGTTTCTTAATTATGCTTCAAATGACTAAGCAGGGTAAGGCTACACATTCAGTCTACTGCCAAAGAACACAGCGCAGCTCACCAGCCGCTATGGGCATCAGATGCAGAGCTAACTTCATGTGCCAGGGATCCAGTGCTCATCAGAGTTCTGCCATATGGAAAGGCTATCACCATCTGTGATCCCGGCCTATATATGCAAATGCCTAGAGCCATCAGCCAGGTTGCAGCAATGATAAAGATGGCGGAAATATAAGGCAACAGGGAAGGGGAGGGGAGAGAAAGGGAAAGGGGAAGGGGAGGGGAAGGGAAGGGAAGGGCAGGGGAAGGGAAGGGGAAGGGTATGGGGCAGCTGGCATGTATCCGGTCAGCTACTCATGAGGAACCAAAAGACTCAATTTAACAGATATTCCAATTTTCTCAGAGAATCTGTAAAATCAATTTATGAACATTTATTTTGTAAAACATTTTGAACCTATAAAATCTAGAATGGGACTACAAACACTGTTATGGGCTGAATGTGTCCTACCACTCCCTGGTGCAATGACAGTGGGGACGGGGGTCTTCAGGGAGTGATCAGGATTCGATGAGGTCATAAAGACAGAGCCCTCCCGAACATGCCCAGTGTCCTTGAGACATTCTTGAGAGAAGCTGCTTCTTCTCTCAGTCTTATGAGGACACAGTGAGGTGGTGTCTGCTCCAAAGTGGAAAGCAGGGCCTCACGAGGCAGCACAGATAACTACACTTCAATCCTGGATTTCTCAGGACCATGAAACAAAGAAACAAATCTTTATTGTTTCAGTTTCTCAGCTAAAGGTATTTTGTTATAGCAGCCTGAGCTAAGAAATACACCCAAATGCTCTTCACAGAGATTGGCCAACTCATAACACTTTGCTATATTTACATGGTTATGATTTATCTTGCCACACATATACTTTACCAGAACCTTTCAAACGAAGAATGGAAATTGCTGATTTTATGATACTTTATTCTCCAAAGTTTAAATGTTTTCCTAAGAACAAGGACCTCATATATAGCCACAAAAACATTCTGCAGCACTGGAGGATTGGACCCAGGGTCTTGCACATGTTAAGCAAGCACTCTATCACTAAGCTACAATCCCAGCCCTTTTTGTTTTTTATTTCATCACAGAATCTTGCAAAATTGCCTACACTAGCCGTGTAATTGAGGTAATTCTGCCTCAGCTTCCCTAGCAGCTGGGAGTAGAGACATGCGACACCATGCCTGGCTATAACCACAGTGACATTATTACAAATGAGATTAAACAAAATGGAATAAAATCTAATCCACAACCAATATTTAAATTTTCCCAATTATTCCAATAAAACCTTTAATTTTTTTCCTCCCCTCAATTTAGGATCCAGTCAAGGATCCAATCAGGTGTGGCATTTGTTGTCAGGATGATTAGTCTCTTTAATCTAGAACAGAAATGCCTTATGCTTTTTGTCCTTATGTTAGCATTTCTGAAGAGTCTAGTTCAGTTTCTTTTTCATTCTTAAATTATATTGTATTAGTGTATGTTACCATTACATGATGATGGGGTTTATTTGAGCAAGTTGGTACATGCATTTAACACATCTTTATCAATTTCAATCCCATTGTTCTGCTTCTTTTCTCCTCTCTTGCATGTCCCCTCCCCCATTCCAAAAAATCCACCTTCTGATTTCCTCCCTCTCTATTTTAATTATTTATCAGTTGATTTAGGTATTCTAAAATTTCTAAGAGAAAACATGGGGTATTTAATTTTCCAGGATTGCCCAATTTCACTTAATGTATCAATTTCTAGTTTGATTTTCCTGTAAATGACATAATTTCACTTTTTTATGATTGAATAATATTCCTTTCTGTATACACATACCACCAACCATGTAGAAAGGGTTCTCTTCCCACTATCCCCCTATCTCCATCCCACATCCTCACTTTCTTTATTTTTTGTATTCTTGATGAGAATGATTCTCCCTGGGGTGAGATGGGATCTCATTGTAATTTTAGTCTGCTGTTTTTTTAAAGGGTAGAGAAAGATACTAAACTTTTTCACATACAGCTCTTCTTGGTCATTTGAACTTTTCATTTTGCTTGCCAATTTTTTCTTTTATTAAAATTCTGGTTTATTAATATATGTACCAGTAGTACATAAGGGTTACATTCCTTGTGGAAAATTGGTACATGTACATAACCCATCTTAATTTTATTTTTTTCAAAACATTCTGTACATATTCTAGACAACAATGCTCTGTTCAAGGAGTCAGTTTTCTAGACTATCTTGTTATTTAAATTGTAAATTTAGTCATGATCGAGAGGCTAAAAAAATTTGCCAAGTGTTCTATTATACAGAGATACTTTCCATTCTATAATATGAGGAGACACACAACATAAACCAAATCATTTGGTGGTGCATGCTTTGATCACTTGAGTAAAGGTGATATATGACACCTTTGTCTGTGAAAACATTTATCAGATGGCTATAGAAACCAGGGGTGATCTTTGCTAGAATTATTGTCAGACTGGTAGTTGCAAAATGGTAATTTTTCTATCACTCCTTTTACACAATTAGTTTCCTCCCTCACTTTTTAAAATATCAATGAATTCACATTCTTTTTATTCAGTGTGTTAAAATTTATAACACTACCCACTACTACCCACTACCATTACTTATAACACTACCCACTACTACCCACTACCATTACTTGAAATGTTAAATCTGTCTCAAATGTAGCCAAGGAGGCCCTTTTAAAAGCTGTCAGGTTTCTGTCCATTTACTTCTGACTTCTGTTTTTAACACCTGTCAAGCATTCTGGTTTAAGACTATGTGGCCAAATAGTAACAAAATGCAAAGTGCCACTGGACTGCAGGTGAGATATTTTAGTAGGATAAAGGAGAATTTACCCAAACAGATTTGTTAAAAGCATTCTTATCCAGTAATTTCCTTGCTTAAATGTGATTATGCAAGTGACAAGTATCTGTATTAGTCACTTTCCCACTGTTCGGGACAAAGTACCTGATACCCACAGCTGCAAGGAGAAGTTCATTGTGGCTCGTGGTTTCAGAGCATTCGGTCAATGGTCTACTGGTTCCAAAGCAGAAACACCATGACAAGAGGACATGCAGACGAAAGCTGCTCAATCCATGGCAACCATGAAATAGAAGAAGAAGGGGCCCTCTAGGTTACAACTAAGTAACCTACCTCCTCCAATGAGGTCACACCCCTTAACAAGACACTCAGCTATGAAATCACCAATGGATTAATCCACTAATAAGCACAGTCCTCCCATGATCCAAACACTTCTACAAATCCCACCTCTGAACACATGTACCTTTTGGGGGACATTTTTGATCCAAATCATACTAAAGCAAAACACTAACCTCAAACAATATTTTAAAATGTCAAACTTGAACTGTAACAACTCAAATGGGAACTGTAGCAAACTTTACACAGAAAAACATTAAACATATTTGGGCCTTCTTAGGTTGTATGATTTCTGCTCATAATCTAATTGTGTTTTGCTTCTTTTTTCTTAATCAATGATTCCGTTTCTAAAAATAATACATTCAAAATAACATAAGCACCCCAGGATGGAAAAGAAAGTGGAATGTTTTCTAAATGTACTGAACTGAGAAATAACTAAAATGAGAAGCTAAAATTAGGCCAGCAGGCAGGACATGTCTATATGGAAGATACCATCCAGAGGAGTTGTTCTCCAAGATGGGGACTACTCTGAGGAGAAGAAGGTCTCTACAGTTTTTTTCACTGTGTTCTCCAAACTATATATGATACAACAGACATGCACAAATCCAAGGTCAGTGTGAAAGAAGTCATAAACTGGCACCTACATTGTATCAAAGTTATATGATTTTGCTGTTACATTCTAAAATTATTATAAAATTATTTGGAATTTAAAATTTTCAGTATTCTGTATAAAGAATCTATCTTGAGCCATGCAGACAGATCTCTGTTATCCAAATGCCTGCCCTTTTGGCTCAAAATATGAAAGAAGCCACATCTTTTGCTCGTACATTTTACCTCGTTCTCAGAATAATGCTACTAACCTATTTTAAAAAGTCAGTCAAGGTCTTAGAACTGAAATATCACATTTCTATCACAAATCGGCTCTGTAAATAGTGCCACTTACTAGCCATATTTCAAAGTCTACAGATGTTTTCTATGTCCTAATAACTGAAGTGTCCAAACCCCGGACCACTGGGTCCAAAGTAGTGCAAGCAGCCATTTGGGCCATGGATTACATTGGGTAAGGAATAAAATGTACCAGGAGATAATGTAAAAAACAGTAAGGAAGTGAAAAACAGAAAAGAAAAGAAATCAGAAGAGATGCCAATCCCACAGAAATGAGGGAAAAGGAAGGTAACGGAGGGAATAAGTGAATGACATGAGAAAGTACAAAACATGGCTCTCAGCAATTGGATTTAACTGACAATTCCTCACTGAACAATTCTTCCTCTAAAATACTTCAAAATTATTCAAGATTATAATAATAGAATTTCTATCAGAAAACGCTAAACTGTAAAAGGCTAATTTATAATGGACAAAGGTTTAAATTAACAACCAAGGATGAAGAGTATCACAGAACAAGTTAAGTGCGCCTAACTAATCCTTCCCTCCCACTCTGGCTGACTGCACTTAAACTGCAGCCCTCTTCTAAACAATCAGTTCTATCAAGTGTTTCCTTCATCACCCAGGACTTTAATGTTCTGGGTGATGTCCTCAAGCACCCAACTCTCTTTGTCACATTTAGCATGTTTTATATCGTAAGTTAATTTCTCATTCACTGAATATCCTTCATCTCCCCAGAAAAGGAAAGCTATACAGCAATTCATGTCTGTGCTCTGCAACATGGATTCCCCAGTGCTTGGCAGCAAGAATGTCTGACTGACTAAAACAGAGAAATACTACCCACAACTGGACTTACTGCCCTCTTATTCTTTCAGTATTTGGGATATAATAGACATTGTGATGGAATAAGCTACAAGGAATGGTACATTTGTCAATCATATTACAAATAACTACAATAAAACTGCACCCAAAATTTGCAGATCTACATTGTTACCAATACATATATTCTACAAAAATTCAGTAAAAATTGTAAATTTGATAGTACAGATTGTAAATATTTCTTCAAAGGTAACTGTCTACCTGGAGGAAATTTCAAAATTCAACATCCTTTTTAAAATGCTCAAAATGCAACTGAAGAAATCAAGAGTTTTTGGATCTCACTCCTAAAAAACCTATAGAGAATACGCTAAAGAAGAATGGGTACACTTTTTACCCACTAGAGATAGCATTTGAATCTGCCATATACAAGTCTTATTTCATAAAGTTAAATCAGAATGTAGAGTATTCTTTTGAGAGACTAAAATATCTGGGTTTGGCTTAGCCATCTAAGGTGTTTTCCACAGTCTTTTTATGTGCATAAATTGTGTGTCTCTAAAAAAACACACACACACAAGTTGACTCTTCTACACTTATTTAACAATTAATTACATGCCAAGTAGAAAAGGGTACCCACAAAATTAAGTCTCCCTTTTGCAATCTTAATGGCATGCCTTCAGCTGTCTTGACTATCTCCTACTTTTTTCCCTTTCTACATCAGGGTACCTAACTTCAAGGTGTCTTTCTTCCCATAATTCATAGTCCCCTGACTGTAAATCCAGTGAATGAAAAGCTTGGTGTTTTCTACTTAGAGATCTTATGCTTCACATTTCCCTCTATTTTATACCCACAAAACTGGCTTCACTTCAGGACACAAGCAAGACTTATTTTTATGGTTTATCTTTAGCAAGCTAACCAGCAGATATATGTTTTGAGTAAAACAAGGCCATTTGCACAAACTTTAACCTTTGTGATATGTATTTACTTATTCTCAACCAAAAGATTAATTTGTATTTCTTTAATTCTGGTGGTAATGAGCAATTCATATTATGTATTCCTTATCCAAACTTTCCCAATAAACTTCTAAACAACTCTCTAAAACTAAGAGTTGAACAAAAAGAGAACTAGGACCCCAAATTCTATGTACAGAACAATTTTATTTTATTCTGATGGGATAAAAATTACATGTTTTCTCTTGGGCTGGGAACATAGCTCAGTGGTAGAGTGCCTGTGCAGTATACATGAGGATCTGGGTTCAATACCTAACACTGTAAAAATAAATGATTAAAAATATCTTTCTATCTACCTACCTACCTATCCATATCTTTTCACTTACACTGAAATAAAAATATAAATGAAACTTAAGTTTTAGGTTTTCAAGCGTGTTTTTCAAATAAATGTGTGTCCACTTAGAATAATGTTCATGAGAATATGCAGGATATCCAAATCAACTTATAAGAATTATAAGTCAGTGTGTCATTTAACTTTAGACAGTCCTCTATAATATACTGCAATAGGCTGAATTGTGCACACTCTCAAATTTCTAGGTTGAATCCTTAACCCTCAGTGACTCAGAATTTAACTGCATTTGGAGATAGGGCCTTTAGAGAGGTCATTAATTTAAAATGAAGTCACCTGTGTAGGTCCTAATTCAAGCTGACTTGTATCCTATGAAGAGAAAATTTGGACACAGTCACATACACAGGAAAAATGATCTGTAGACACAGGGAGAAGGTAGCCAGGTACAAGGCGGGAAGAAGTCTAAGAAGTCTAAGAAAGGCCCTTCTCTCAGGAGAAACCAACTTTGTAATACTTCGGTCTCACACTTCTTGCCTCCAGAACTGTAAGAATGTGAATTCCTATTTAAGCCACTCAGTCTGTGATACCTTGTGTTGGCAGCTCTAGAAAATTCATGTTACATGTAATATAAACACTCAAATGTACTCAATATTATTATACTAATTTGTTAGATAAAGAATCAACAAATCAGAAATCTTACAAACTTAAGATCATACAGAAAAATCTAAAAAACAAAAAGCCTGTATTGATCGCAAGTCTTCTGATTCTTGGTCCAAGTCTACTTGTCCTTGGGATCTCTTCAAAGTATCCCCTTCTCGTGACATACCCTGTGCTCAAGGGTAGCAAGTGAAAGGTGGGGAGAACAGTTTTCCTTAAGACAGGAAAATCTAACAGCTTGACGGTACTGCTAGACTTTTTGGTTTGGTAAAAAATGACATTAGAAGTCAATGCTTGTTTGTTCCACTGCTTCCATATCACATCCAAATACAGATCAACTTAGAAGTCCAAAAACAGACTAGTGAAATGCACTTCAGAAGCTGATTCCAAGAAGACTATTTCCTATGATAATTCTACACATTCTTTTGTGCCAATACGTTGGTAACACAAGAGCTAGTCACAGTCCACCACATAGAGACAGACAGCATTTGGGATGTTTTGAAGCTACAAGATGGATTATCACACAAAAATTACTTCTAAAACACATGTTAAGATAGTACAGGAGCTACTTGTGGTTTTAGAGAAAAAACACAAACAAGCTGGTTCCAAAAGCAGAGAGATTTCATTGGACCGTAAACTACAGCTGTTTGCTATGTTGCACCACCTGAAAGGACTATGTGTTGTTTTCTTCCTGACCAGTTAGTACAGAGTGTATCCAGACTGTGCAACTTATTTATGACTCCAGCTGTTTTTCTATATTTCCAGACAGCAGTAGCATTAGATAAAGAAATGCTAAACAGCGTGGTAGACATCAATTCTGTTCTTAAAGTGACAACCACCAATGTGTAAATAAGCAGAATGACATTCCTAATGTGACCTTCTTAAGAGTCACTGAGCAGAAGTCTCTCACACACTTTGGAGAATACATTAATCTATCTGAAAGTGTGGCCCAGGACTATGGTTCTGAGGAGGCAAAGAGCTGTCTGCACAAGTACAGCCCTTCATATTACTATAGGCCAGAAAAGAGAAGATGCCACCGAGTGGGCTGGTGCATAAAAGTAGGTGAGTTTGTGAGTAGGCAGCAGAGCCACTGAAGATGGATGGGCTGGATGCCTTGTATGCATGACACAGTAATTCATAACAGAAATGGACACAGAAAAAAACTACACAAACCAATGAATGAATCAAGCGTTTCCTTAAGCGACAAGTAATTGAACTGTCTAGTTGCAATCACTGTGAACTAGTCTTCAGTGTTCAAACTTAAAATACAATCTGTATTTTGAATGAAACATAAAGGTATTAGTCTCTCATACTTATTGTGCCTATGAAAAGTTCAGTATTAAAATACTTAGTCACTGTACTAAAATAATAAGAAATTTTATGATCAAAATGGTAAGTGATGCCATTTAAATAAGAGATCTACTGAGGTTCATCATCTCCAACAATTAAAAGATTCAAAATAAAGTGCAATAAACTGAAGATAAAGCAAAGCAGTTTTGAGCAAATTTGGGCTTCTGACTACCTAAGATTGTGAAATTATAAGCATTCCATCTGTTCACCAGCTGTGGTCCCTAATCTTCTTTAATAACTTCAGCTTACACTAGTCCATGTGAATCAAGATAATTTCCAAATTTCACTTTACAGTACAATAGTTTCCAGGATTGCTTTGGAGACACCAGCGAAAACAGAATAAAGCTGATTTTACAAGCAGGTGTTAATTTTCAAAGCAGTGAAAGAAGAAGAGAGTGGGGGAAAAAGAAGCTAAGAAGGTTCCAAGATCATCATTGGGTTTTGAGTCCTACATTCTCCCAGCAAAGCTCAAAAGCCCAAATAAAGAATAATCTCCTGAAATATAAAAGTAAACATTCCCTAAAATATCAAACATGACAACATATCAAAGACTGTTCCATTGTGTCTAGAATGAGAGTCTCTCTCCCCAGTGAACTCATCACCTCCTCCATGTCTCAAGTCTCTCAACCAAGGTGACATGTCTACCTCTTGTTCTAAAATGCCAGTTACTTACTATCTGGTAGAAAGTGCTTTCAGATAGGAAGGTGTTTGCATTAATAATTTTCAAAGTAGAACCTTCTGTTTTCTGAACTCTGTTAACATCCGGCAGACAACAGCTTTCCATTTGTATTTCTAGCACAGACTCACAGTTTACTTCAGAACTTCTTCCCAAGAGCAGGGTGACCAGTTGAGCCTGACACAGCCAAATGGGAACAGCAGGCAGTGTCCAGCCCTAGCACAAGTGGTCAAAAAGTCAGGTCCACAGTTTCCCAACAGCTAGAAAAGAATATTTTTGTCTCATCATCCAACAGAGTAAAAGCACAGAAAAGCATTCAGAACACTAAAGGTGCTGGCAATATAAAAGGTACTATACCACTTCTAAAAGATACTTTTATGAAAGTGTTAAGGAATCAAAACTACTGACAGTATTTGAAAATCAAACTATGGTTACCAAATATACCCAAACTATGAAAGAAATCAATGCTTCGAAAATTTTTGAAACAGTTTTCATATTAAAGCTTTAATATTCTGAATTATGTTTCTATACATTCAACAAACCTACTTTTATTTTTAATTCTCATAAATCACATGAAACATAATGAAAATAACATAAGGGGAAACACAAAGTTCAGATTCAACCTAAGAGTAAAATTAATGGTGATAATTAAATACTAGACTGCTAAAAGTAACTGCAGCCACCTAAAGTGGCTCATTCTTAGTAACAAAAATGGGGGAAGCAACGGTGACAATTTATAACATTTACTTGGAAGGAAGGAAATACACAAAACTTCACTTACAGGGAAGGCCTTCATCTGAGGGGCTGAAAGAGGCTCAGCACTGAATATTTTACCTAGCATTTTAGTCCTCAAAAAAGCATTTTGTGCTGACTGCTATATGCTGTCCAATTCTGGCTTTTAAACCTGTGTAATAAACTATCTGATAACTCTTTCCAACTGCAGTGGAATGCTGTATTTTAACTCACGTCTTATTCAAAGAAAACTTGAAATACAAATATCTGCTGAAGATGTTTAGAAGGCCCCCTTGAGTGAGCTCTGTACTTGAACCTCTACAAACCCCAATCTGTTTCAAATACATTGAAAGGGTGAACTCTTGAGGCGATACGTATATACATAAACACAACGAGCTTTGGCTGAGGGGCGGAATCAGCAAGAATACTGAAAGCAGGGTAATGCAGATGGGAGTAGCCTCAGATAGTGTCTCTAACCATGAAGCATTTGGGCCACGCCAGGAGGTGTGAAGAGGACACTTCCCTACAAACAGTGAAAGAACTGTCCAGGCAGGGAAAAGAGAGAGGGGAAAGCTCTCCAGGAAGGAAAGGCCTGGCATGTTGGAGACCTGGAAAGGAAGCCTGGAAGCTTAACGCCCAGAGAGCTACAGCGGGGCTAGAGAGAGCTGAAGCTGCAGGGGCAGGCAGCGACCCCTCAACACAAACTTCACCATGAGAGTAAAGAGTTTGCACTTCATACTAAGCTGGAAAGGAGAACATGGAAAGTTTGAACAAGATCTCTCTGGCCACTGGGTAGAGAATGAGTTGAGAGGGAACAAAAGTTAAGGCAGCAGGACTAGCTGTGGGAATTAAAACTCCACTCCACACCTATACGCTCTATGAAACTGTTCCCCTGTACACAAGTAGACACACACACAAGTGCTACAGTAAGTGCTAGAAATTTTGGGAAAGTCACATGTCATGACATATGCTTTGAATATGCAGAAATTTGTTACTTGTTTCACAATAATCAATATGAATTTCTAGGACAAAGTTCTCACGTATGGTGTTAATCTCTAAGAAGAGTGACAAATAAAAAGACCAGGAACATGGTTTTGATAGAATGTCCTGGGAAAAAGTAAGGGTCTGTAGTACGTTTGCTCCAAATCTAAAGAACCCAGAACAGGAAGAAAATCGTATATCACAATCCCCATGCTTCCAGTTCAGTTGCCCATGCTTCTCCTGCTGCCGATAAGGGATATATCACGGTGAGGTCCGTAACACTATTCTAGAGAGCAAATAATACCAACAGCAGTAAATCACATTCTCTACATTTAAGATTGCAACAAATGTGGCTTAGCAAAAAAAGACCAAATTTGACTAAATGGAAAATGTATCTGAGTCTCCAAAACTGTTCTTAAAGAGTAAAATAATTTACCAGACATACTTAAATAATTTTTCCCAAAGTCCTTCATTTTTCTCATTTAAATTGCTTCCAAAGGAACTGGCAGGGCCTGGTATATGCTGTAAGTGATTGATACTCTTATGGAAAAAACAAGTAAGTAGCTGAAACCAAAAGTTCATGAGCATGGGGAGAGCTAATGGCTTAGGCAGAGTTCTAAATTCATCGAAAGTAAGGTTGGAAAAAATTATTCTGCAGAGGGATCTCCTCAGCCTCTTTTCCTCTTTGCTTAGCTTGGCTACAGAGAAGACCATGGTCGCTGGGTTTGTAGTTAAATCCTATCTCTACATCCCATTTACAGGCGTCATGGTGTCTTCTGTCCTGTCACAGGTGATCATGACCCTGATACTTGAGCTGGCTTCTCATATCAGGCCAAAACTTTGTTTTTTTCCTTTTTTAGATACTCTTTCTTCTTGCATCATTGACACAATCTGGACTTTGTAATTCACGTCGATGATTTTCATCTTCCTCTTATCATGGAATCCTCTGTAATTTTTAAAACTCAGAGCAGAGATAAAGTTGTGACCACTGCGTTTATCCATTTGATGTTTTAAACTGTAACTAGTACATATGCTTGATGTGTGTGTTCTCGCGTGTGCACGTATACACATGCATATATACCCCATCAAGTTTGACAGAATTACAAACTTCTGGAATTAAAAAAAAACAAGCTATAAAACCCTATTTACTATAGAATTACAAATCTGCTCTTTCCAATTAAATAAAACACCCATCTTGGGGAGAAAACAAAATCTGTAAGAGAAGTTCACTACAGCAGGCAAGCAAGCCTTTATTTAAATTTAAAGCAAGACATAGAATAGGACTTTTAAAATGTAACACTCATATTACATGCTATATATGACATCTCAGGATTCATATGACTCTTTAAGATTAGATTCTGCTTAGATGACAGGTATCAAAGTGCAGACACCTGTATCTATGCCTAACAGCCATTCAGGCTATAATCAAGTATTAGCTTCTTCCCTGGTACCAAAAAAAAAAAAAAAGTATCAGCTTTTATTAAATTTTCTTGAAGAATACTGATCACATACAGAATATTTGATTCAAAAAGGATTATTTTCAGTGTTTTGTCTGTATTAGTTCATGCCAGGTAAAAACTATCTCATACTCCTTTTTAAGAAAATATGTGTTTTCTAAATTTGATAGATTCGTGTCACTTCTTCCTAAGAAATGCCATTAACTATTCCCCTCACTTAAAACAACTACACAGATCCTGACATTTAACTGCTGTTAAGTATGTCCTGAAAGATGTCCAACATGTTACCTACCTATACCCATGCACATCCATGCGCAACCCTTCTATACTTCCAGAGTGAAAAGCAGCAATTGTTACAGCATTCAGCTTTATGCGATACCTACACTAGCTTAAATGTGAATTGGTTCCCCCGAGAGGAATAACTTTGCTAATGTCTCTTGGCTTACATTAACACAGAGACACTTGGTGCTGCTGTTGTATATTACAGTGAAAATCCCAGTCGTTTCTGAGGAAGGGGAGGGACTATGTTAAAAAGGGCTAACCACCAGCAATTTAGACACATTCTACCTTATTCTCTTGCCTAGGTTCTCACCTCCTAGTGGGATTATTAAAGATAAAAGAGAAAAGAAACCGGGGTGAGCAGGAAGAAAACTGAAATAAGGGAACATATACAATCTACCAAGTAGGTCAGGCACATTTAAAGAAGGGCCAAGAACTAATCTGAAGTGCTACTCTTCTCCCTAGATGCACTCAATGAGTGTGCAACACAGTCTTACAGTAAGAACAACCCATGATCCTTTCTTCTTTAAAAGTAAATGAGTCGACAGCTATGATAAAAATTTAGTACTAAAAACATTCCTTTCAATTATCATTTCTTTATTTCCTTGTCTGCTCAAAAAACACGAAGAAAAACAAGAACAAAAACAAAATAAAAATTATCCCAGTAGAAAAAATTAATGAATAAAAAGTCTACTCCTAGCATTGGTAATGATAATTATAACAAATCTTAAAAGCCACTTACATGCAAAGCACACCAAAAGCAAAGCAGAGAGGCAAGCTATACACAAAGAAAAACAGAGAAGAGAATTCATAGAGTTAAAAGAGACATAAATTAAAATACTAAATAGAAGAAAAAGCGAGTAAGAAGTCTAATTTATGGTTCAAAACATATCACTGATTACTCAATACTGAAATCTTAAGGATAGACATTAATGTAGAAGATTATACTGTAACTCCCATTCTAACTATGGGAAGCATAATTATGTAACTGTACTGGCCCTGACAGTATTTAAAAGAAATAATGCCAAGAGGCTGTTGGTGTGGCTCAAAGGTACAGCATTTGCCTGACATATGCCAGGCCCTGGGTATGATCCCAGTACAAGGAAAGAAAAAGAGAGAGAAATGACGCAGAAAGCAGGCAAAATAGTTAGGAGTCCTACTGATACTACAATTCACATATCTGTACTAGCTGAAACATAATCTCTCTTCGATGAAATATTAATACAGTGCCAACTTAAGGGACATAAGAGAGTTTTGCCAGGCCGGGAATTTGGCTCAGCAGTATAAGCACCTGCCAGACAAGCACGAGGTTGTGAGTTTGGTTCCCAGTACCAAAGGAAAAAAAAAAGAGACAGTTTTGCTATCATGAATGGTAGTCTATGTAATACTGGTACCACTATACTCAGAGATGAAAATCCATTGTACAGAAGTTTTTCACAGACATGGAATTCTTCAGTGAAACAAAAATGTAGCTTTCAAACTGAAAACTATCTGCAGTTAAATTTGAGCCATCTTCCCATGGGTAATAATACAGGTAGTAAATGATGCTGCCATTGTGTTAACAAAAAAAAAAAAAAAAAAAAAAAACCTCAATAGTTCCACAACTGAGGCATCAATAACCACTTTCTCACATAAGCAATGTGTGATTTTAAACAGAGCTTTCCAACGATTCTGATATCTTATGGAATGCCTTGGAGCAACATTCTGCCAAAAGATAAATCTTCCTGAAAGACTAAATATTAATTTTTTAAATGTGCTTGGCAAAACATTTAAATAGTTTTGAGGAACTCAATGAACCTTGAACATGGTAGCTTCTCCATCTCTCTTCCTTTTAAGAATCTTAATGCTCTATGTAATTTGTGCCCTTTCAAATAATAAGGAAAAAGAGGTCAATGTAAGTTCACCATGTGAATTAAGAGTACCAGCAATAAATGCTCTAATGAAAAAACGGTAAACATCATTTTGTAGACCTCGTTCTGCCCACTTACTTATGCATGTTTCTTGCATGGGATAGTTCTAGCTGGTCTGGAAAACAAGACCTATGCATTTCATAAAAATGTCATGAATATTCTTTTTAAGTTACATATAAAGGTAATGTGAGAGCAAACTTCATATATAAGAAGATTTGATATAATCAATGCTTCCATTAAAGCAGATTGCTCTTAACAACAGTACACCAACCCAGGGAAAAAAGAAGTGGCAACTTTCCTTTCTTTTGCTTAATTTTTAAATTAACAGAAAACAGAAAAATCTACATTTTCAGCTTTTAAGCATCTCAAAACTCTATCAATGGGGGTGGGGGTGGCACACACCTATAATCTGAGCACTTGCAGAGGCTGAAGCAGGAGGATCATCGCAGGTTCGAGACCAGCCTGGACTACATAGTGTGTGGGAGACAACTCCAGTGACTCCCTTTGAATGCAAAACAATTATTGTGACTTTGATTATTTCCTTATACGGATATGTAAAAAGCTGGTGATAGCCCCCCAAAACAATTCCATTGATACCTAAATTGGATTATGTAAACTGATCTTTCTATATATCTTTATCTCTGCAATTCACGGAGATGCCAATCTTGCTCTTGGCCAGCCAGCTCCATTTACTCATGTAATTCCTCGCCATCCTCACTGTCACTCATCCTTGAGCCACTCCTCTTCTTCACAAGATAATAAATTCTGGGAGAGGCCTAGGATCAAGGCCTTTGTCTGCAAGTCCTCGCGGGGATTGGATTTAGGACCCCCTTGGCTGCCCTTAACTTGGAATGTGTCTTGGTGTTTTACTCTTGCCATGGGTTGCATTGGTGGTAGATTGGAATTAACTTGCTGGAATTCCAATGACATCTCAATGGGATTACAAATATAACTTTTTGGATTGTGAGGAAAACCAAAAAGAGGATTTCAGTACTTGGATGACTGAACTCGATATTTGGGCTTACAATAAGTGAGAGCCTGTCTAAAATAAATAAATAAACAATCACAGAAAAAACTTCAGATCATTATTCAAAACACCCCCAAATTAAGTATAGTGTCCTTCTGTTCTTTCAAAGTTCTACTTAATAATTCACTTTTGCTTTTCAACTCAATACGTTAGCAAAGGATATGCTGATCCAGCACCAGACCACAGCCCACACAGGAAAACAGTACATTCTATTCACAGGGAGATTCATTCAAGTAAATCTTCCATTAAAAAGGCAAAAGGCTTCCCCTCTCCCTCTGGAAAATGTCAACCTATTGAAAGGAGTGGAATATATAAAATGGAACTATGATATCACTCTCATTTTCTGCCTATTTTTTCCAAATTATCTTTATTCCACAGTCTCTCTAATCTTCCCTGCCCATTGTACACTTTTATGTCATTTATTTTCCTACTGCTGCCCCTTTCTTTTATTTCCATGTGCTATTCTCTGAGGACCTTCTCATCCCATCTATATCCTCCCTCCCATCCATAGAGTGCAACTATGACAATTCTCTTTTCGGCTTGGACCACACATTCCTGCCACTATCACCTGGACTTTGAGGCCCCTTTCTGAGTAACATCTACATGGAAATACTCATTCTTCTGATGTAGCTGGAAAGAAGCTATGACAATCTGGAAAGACAAGAGGGAAATAAAGGGAATCCATTTTCCAAAATTCTAAGTCAGTATCACTGAAAAATGAGAAAATTTGATAACCCATCATGGTGGGTGATACTGACTTAGAATTTTGGAAAAATTACTTTGTACGTTGTATGTATTGAGCTAGAGTTGCTATTATTTTCCAAAGGCTTTTCCCACTTCCCATTTGTATTCTCACCAGACTTTCAAGGGCTCATGAAAGCACCAAAAACTGAAATAGAATAATATATTCTGCTACACTGTGTTTGATTGAGTAAATTTAAAATAAAAGTCAAAGCTGATCATGGCAGAAAGCATACCCTATGTTGAATATATCTGCAATATTAACTTACAAATATCACTTTATAATACTGATCATATAAAGCCAGAAATTCAACATTCTGCCTCTTTATAAGGTAGTTTATGCAGCAATATTAGAACTTCACTCAATGGAAGGAGATACAGTGAAAAAGTGAATGCTGATGTAACTGAGGGAATTTGCCAAAATTGATCACAAATGCTGAGAGTTCACCATACAGCAGATACAGAGTTTTCTAATACCTAACAAGTTAACTTAGAGTGGTCTGTGTGGTGAATAGGTTTAAGTATGCAAAGAAGCAGCCCTGTCAAATCCCTCAACTCACATATGGAATGTAGCCCAGAGAGGAGCAGAAAGGGAGGACTGAATTGTATTCATGAGGCTAGCTGTGGGGTGGCAACAGCCAGAGAGTCTCTTCTTGGAGTGGATGCCCTGAATCTTCTCAAGCCTTCGACATTCCCCGTTATGACACACCAACTCAAGCCTTAGGAGACCCTGTCCCCCAGCACTTTAGAAAGAATGCTTTCAGGCTGGGGTTCTGCTAACACCATGGATGAGAACCAATTCTCAGAGGCAGAAAAATGTCTTAGTCTTTTTCTTCAATGCTCTACATCAATTTTAAATTACGTGTCTAAAACTGTGTTAGGGACTCATGACAGCCCTTTGAAATAAGTGCTATTAATTACTCTCCCTTTAAACATACCTGATGAAAACAAAGCTTTAGGAAATTAATTATCATGCCCCACAGCACACAGCTTAAAAGAGGTAGAGTTGGGACTAAACCTAGATCTGTAAAGTCCTAAACAGTACATTTTCTAACTACAGCATGTTTGTGGGATGACCTCTGACCCAGTTAAACTCAGAATTCAATTTAACTAAATGACAGAATAACATACAAAAGTTCCAATTCAATAAAATTGAGGGTTACATATATACCAGAAACAAACCATATCATCACTTATACCTGCTATTTAAAAGGTTCTTTGGGATGACATGTATTTTACCAACATGGGTTCTGATGTCATCTAAATGTGGCTCTGATCAGTTCCCAAGAAAGCAAAAACAGCAGAGAAAATAATATGGGTTACTAAGCTAAGTACTACATATGGCAGTAACTAATCAAAATTCTCCCCTCCAACTTCTGGTGAACACATATTTTGAAAGAAAACTCAAAAAACAATTTTTTGGCATGTTGTCATTTTTTTATATTTAAGTGAAAAATGCTAAGCTTCAAATACAATTTAATGGGTTAAGACTTCTTAAACTGACATGACAAAAATAGCTCATCCCGTCTACTTGAAAGGATATACTATTAGAATTCGGTGTGTGGAGGTGGCAAATCTTGATAAAGACAACTGTATACCATACTCCACTCATTAGCAATGATTGGACCACTACAGTATCCTCTTTGCTGAGCTGCCAAATTTGCCTCTGACCTAAATGACATACTATATTCTTACAGAAAAATAAGTTACTCCTAGCTTACTTCTGCAGACTTGGGCCTTGAAGGATGATGCTTACTTACATCAGAAAGCATGTGTTAATGAGCAGCACATTGCCTATGAAAACAACCTCTGTCCCCCAAACAATCTCCCTTTCCATCTCACACTGGCAGCTGAAGGCCTTGGGGTGTGTTCAGCCCTCACCAGTCACTCCAAGGGCTCTGAGACAGAGGAGGTGGATCTGCCAGACTCCACTGATGGCAGTGACGGTGTTAACTGCCTGGTTCCCTGCCAAGAAGAGCGTCTCTTACATGCTGATCCAGAGAGCCACATTTTTCTTTTAAAAATTAAAAGGTTATTTAGGCATGTTTGGACTATTTTCAGTGTTCAGACTTTTTGGCAGCAAGATGAGTAAATTCCACAGGTCTGAGTTCATTTTAATTTTTTTTCATGTTTTCTAGATATTTTTGCCATTCTCACGATTTATATGCAGCCATACTACAGGTGAAAACATACACAGTACATACTTAAGAGATCAATCAATATGGAAATTCCCTCTAGATACTATTTTTAAAAGCGGTCACAGAAGCAAAGAGAAGAAAGGAAAACTGGGCCTTGTCCACAACAGTGATCCAATCTGTCTCCAGCCCTCTTAACACTGTCTGAGCGTTCTTAGGACAGAATGTGCTGAAGAGATAGAAAAGCTTATAAGCGAAAGAAGAATCAGCCACTGGTGAAGTACAAAAGCTCTACTAAATATCCTACTTTAAACAGAGAAACACCGGCATCATCTCTTACAGGGAGCTGAGACCAAAAGAGATTACAAAAGAAATTCTGCCTTGACTCCCAACATTCCTGACCTTATTAACATTAGGCACATGATTCCAAACAAAGCACGCCACTCGGCACAGGTGGCTCCAGCCATGCGCTCCCAGGGGCCATCCCATCGAGGGAAAGGCCAGACTTCAGGGGCTCACATATGTGCACAGAACCAGAACTCTGTATGGTAATTCTTTATAATTAAAAACTAATTTTATTCTGAATAAACTTTCATGACTTTGGAAAGATATTAACATCCGATTCTGGGTTTTAAGTGATGCCTTCAAAGCACGACAAAATACAAACGTCAGGGAGAAGCATCTGAAAAATAACTAGAATATAAAAACCTGGCAATGAGAGCCACTGTTGGGGTCAGAAGGAAATGTGTCATCTTGGAAGGAGAAAAGCATAAGAATAATATCCTCATCGAGGCTATGACTCTTATGTGGTGGAATCTGGTCTACTATGAAACCAAATCTTTGGATTGTTAACAATTCCAGAGTTCAGATGCCAAAATATGCTGTATGTTCATTTTTTCTATATTTGGAATTCTTGCCATTTTGTCCTTGTTTTTTCCCCACGTGACTGTAAGTTGTAGAGGTCATCAGAGCCACTGCTATCTCTATGTCAGCAACACGAAAGGAACACTCCACCACTAGCACATGCTTATCAGTATACAGATAGGAAAACCAGTATGCTTCAAATTTTAAATCTGGTTTTTTAACTGAGTGCTTCCCCCTCCCACATGCCCTGTTCTGCCACCCCTGCCATTTAAAATAGCAATTAAAAACTGGTTGGCATTCAAAATGCAAGGATTTCTCAAAAGCGCTAGTAGTCATCACTCGGAGTACTTGAGGAAGCAGATTGCTAGGTCCCACTTCGCTGGACTGCTGCTCTAGAGAAGGCCGCAAGGGAGTGTGTCTTACCAGCCCCTACACTGGTGCTGGTGCATCTGGTCTACGGCTATAAGTGGTCAGGCCTTGGGGCAAGAGCTGGGTTCCTCAGAAAGCACTGTGGGGTGACAACAAGCGTCCATATTTCCTATCCAACCCACAGGAGTTCTGATTATGTTTTCTAAGTATGTGACTGAGTATGAGTGTGAGGGTGACAGTGTGAGTCTGTGCGTGTGTGATGGCAATAAGGATAGAAGGATGCCATGTTTCACTGCAGATCTATATCCAATCGTTTGCAAGAAGAGAATCTCCTCACTGATAAGATTTTGCTAATCAGTGACTCTAACTCACCTGTTCCTTTCCCAGAAAGGGAAACTAAGGCCTAGAGAAACGTCTTGTTCTATGTCATACAGAACCCAATACAAACTGTTACATCTTACAATTCTAGTATGCTGCAAAACTGTTCCTGTAATGTGAAAAACAGGGTAAGAATTAGGAATGAGACAAAGGTCAACAATATCAACAGCACATACTACTTATTTCATACCAATTTTCACTCTAAATTCACATAACCCTTTCTAAAACTGTATTAGCAGATAATATTACTTCCTGACGATAGACAACTCTGGCTGAAAACCAAGGGTTTTCACAGAAACCTGGGCCTTTTGTTGAGCATCTCCTACTGAGTAACTTCCTAACATACCATCTGCGTTGGAGTCCACCAAGAATAAAAAGGAATGAAACTTTCCCATCACTAAACAAGGAGCGACAGAAACTTCTTCAAACTCTGTGACACAGGTCAAATGACTACTTTAAAAGTGGGCTTTGGCCACAGCACAGGTTCAAGAACCAACTCTTGCACAACAATCCACATACAAGGAAAACATTTTCCACTCTTGTCCTTGAACATCTGTCACCTTGATGCCCAATCACCCATGTAAAATCACATGCTAGGAGAGACAAAATTCTTGAACTGTTTTTCCCTAAGTTGTCTTTCATTTTAATAGCTTGAAGAAACAGGCTTCACTGAGAAGGGGGCATCTGAGCCAGTTCTTAAAGGACAAAATTGGTTTTTTCCCCTAAGTTGTCCTTCATTTTAATAGCATGAAGAAACAGGCTTCACTGAGAAGGGGGCATCCGAGCCAGTTCTTGAAGGACAAAATTGGAATCTGTTTGGTGGAAGAACTGGAAGAACAGGTCATGAAAGATTATGAGGCACATTCAGTGAATGGGACAAACCACAAGGGGTCTGGTGAGAAATCTGAAGTGCCAAGGAATGAGGGTGAGAGTCACATCAAATAGCTTGGGCTCTGCTCTGCAGACAACAGGTAAATGCCACGGAGGTCTCAAGGAGCGGAGTTTCACATTGAGATCTGACTGAGCTGCAGCCATAACACAAAGGATGAGATGGTACAAAAAAAAGGTACGTACACATCTGAAATCATGAGGGGGGTCTCTAAGGATCAGGCTGAGCAAAGGGGGTATAGCTGTAGCTTACAAGGAACAAACGTGAAGGCACCAGGGACAGGGTCCATGAAAAAGGAAGTCTTAGAAGGCTGTGCCCAGCATCCTCTCATTCGGAGAGTAAGGGTCCTACAATAAGGTCAAGAGAAGTGTGAATCTGGCACTAATTCTGTCACAGCAACCCCCACGAGTGTGGCATGCATACGTACCCCAACAGCAACCTCTCTCAGGAAAGCCTGGAAGCAACAGCAGAGGCAGTGACTCAGGAGCACAGGGTGAACTTTCACAGTATAAGACAGGGGTAGGCAAACGAAGCCCCTCTAGCTTACCAGAGAAGAACTTGAAGGGGAGGATGTTAGATCATGAAGGAAAAAAGGAGGAGAAAGTTTGGAAAAGAGGGTATCTTAGATTAGTGGTAATTTTACAAACCAGGAATTCTGAAGATGAAGATGATAAGGCTAAGCTACTGTATGGGGTTACTGTATACCTTAGGTTTCAAGAACTGAGCTAGGTTTTTTTTTAATATTTAATAGTGGGAATTAAAATTCCCATTGTATAGATGAGACTACAGAGATGAGTATACAGAGATTCAAAGAGTATCCAATGTAAATAACTAGCAAGGAACAAAGAATTCTAAACCAAGTATATCTGATACCGAACCCCAGTGCTTTCTCTCTCCACATTGCATCATCAGCTCCAAGGAGCTGCAAGAAAACAGGAATCCTGTATTTCTCTTGAGTGTGCCATGGGTTTTATTATGGAGACTGTTTTCCTGAAGTTAATCGTAAGAGACAGGAGGGGTAAACCACACAGTAATCCTTGAGCAATACAGCAATTTGTTCCAGGAAGAGGAAATGGCATTACAGCAGCATGTGTCCAAACAGAGACCTTGTTCTGGAAAACAAAGCAATTAGGAGTACAGGATTCATTTCACAAATACATACCAAATACTATTATGTACCACGCATAGTACAAGAAGGAGAATGAGGTCGCTGAGTAACACAAATAAGGCTACTAACCCATGCAACGTAAAACTTGTGGACCATACCTTCTGAAGTGACCCTTAACATGATATTTTCTGTCTTGGCCAACCATTTCCTGCAATGTAGGTCTATGTTTAAAAAAAAAAAAAAAAAAAAGGCCAAAACTAGTGAGAAGATTATGACTTTAGAGGTCTGAAGTGAGTTCCTGAGATCACTATCATTTCAAGTTTCATCAGTATTTCAGATGCAGTTCACTGAGGACTCAAGAGGACTCTATTTTCTCCATTCTTTTAATATGTCTGTTTATAGTAACATAAAATTTTTACCTTTTTTTGTATGTATTTAGTTTTATCCCAAAACCAGGCACAAATTTAAAATTTGCCTCTCCTTCTAAAAAAGTATTTGTTTAAAGTAAACAGTGAAAAGGCAAATAACAAGTAGATCCCTGCAAAAGTGAGGAAATTATGAAGCAAAACAAAAGTGTTTTTCTGGAAATGCAGGGTAGAAATACCACAAGTCACAGACATGGTTAAGTACATGTGCTATTCTTATGCAAAGTACATACATGAGACTAGGTAAATCATACTATTATTATCTATAATTTACTATTAATCAGGTGATGGTGTGAACTTAAGAATTACCTAAGAAGCTTACTTCCTGGTTACCATAGATACAGTAAACTCAAGCCAAAAGTTCTAATGGGACAGTGTTTTAACTCAAGAGAGAAAGCAGAAAGAACTCTCCTGGGATCCTTTGAACTAACAATCACATTATGAAGCAGATGTGCACCATTCACAAGCAACACAAAGGACTCCAGGGACACAAGGTGCTTTTCTCTACTGGCCTGCTCCTTCCTTGTTTAGACAGCAAGGAGCCTCAAAACCAAATATATGGCCCACAACAAGCAACTCTAAGGGATCCTTTTATGCACAACCTTGACAAATTGAGAACAAGTGACATGATGCAATTTTGAGAACAGATGAGATGATTTTTTGAGTGGTTTTAAGTTCACAGCAAAATTGAGTGATGGGTTGTATGGATATCAGTTTTCCACTATTTGGGTAAATAGATTTTTTTTTTTTTTTTTTTTTTTTTTTTGTATCAGGGATTGAATTTACAGCCTTGCACTTGCCAGGCAGGTGCTTATGTCCCTGAGCTAAATCCCTGGCCCCTCAGATTATTTTTTGAAAAATCTAATACATAAATACTCTGGACCCTTACCCTTATTGATAAGAGTGGAATGCGTAACATACCCTGATTCTTTGTTCTCATGGTTAAACCATGTTCACAACAGCATTTCCAGTGATTTTGAGAAGGCAAAACAATGTGATTTAAAAAGCAGCAAAAGACCAAGTTTGGACTAAGCTTGTTCTTCTCCACTTCATGGTGAAATACCTGCTCCCAGAAGCCCACAGCAAACATGATCTCTTTTTGTTTTTGGTCTCTTTTGAGTCAGGCTTTCAGTATGCAGTTCATGTTGGCCTTGAACTCACTCTGTAGCCCAAGCTGGACTCAAACTTGCAGTGATCCTCCTGCCTCAGCCTCTCAAGTACTAGATTACAAGTGTGTGCCACCACACTCGACTTGTGATTTCATTATTATTCAACAAAATAACATGCTTTCTACACAACAGCAAAGAATTTAAGGTGTTCACAATAATTACATGCTCTCTTCCATCAAAATGCTTATAAATATGTCAAGCAAGAATTTCTGTATAGATTTTATACACACTCAGATGTTCTCTTACAACTGGGAGAATATCAAAATATAGAGCAGATAACATATTTGTGCATTTGAGTCATGAAAGAGCTGTACACATAGGAAAGGTATTTGATTCTGTTGAAGTTAAGCCATAACTGCATTAATTTCTGTGCTGCTTCATCTTCTTTTCCTGCCCTTATTTTCATTTTGTCCCTTGAGTCTCACTTAAGCTTATTTTACCTACTTCTTTCATTTTTATCTGTGTCATCTACTGTACAACTTTGGTGCAAGTGGGGCAAAAATTTAGGAAAGAACAAATAACCAAAGTACTTCAAATTTCCTAAGCCCTCTGGACAGCTTACACCTTTGCTTTGATTCCTGTGGCACTACTGGGAACTGAACGCAGGATCTCCACACTGAGCTTCATCCGCAACCAGAGTGCTGAGATTACCTGGGTGCCACCGTACTCAGCTTCACACCTTAACCTTTTGGGGTCAATTCTCTTACATAACCATGGTTAAACCAGAACACTGCTAATAAACTACCCACTATACACTCGAATCAAAATAATATCTTTACCGCACAACTATGTACAAATATGTGTAATCAAAATATACAATATTTTCTTAAATAATTTAAAACTTAGAAAGTATAGTATCATTTCACTAAAACTGTTCTAACACTTTGCACCACAGATATATGGCAGAGCACTATTCTTTTGAGGTTGAAACCTGAGTCTCTTTTTTATACTTTTTGTATTTTATGTAATAACTTTAAGAATAACTGCCTAAATAAAGGAAGACACAGAAAACAATAACGAACAATACTGAAAAAATTCATAATGTATTCACATTTCACTGTACCTTATCCTTTCTCTTTCTCATGCTAAATTCCCTCATTATAAGTCACACAGATTTATGATAATGTCTGGTATTACCAAATCTCCTGCACCCTGTCAGAGGCTCATCTTCCCTAGATAAACACACAACTATAACTTTCATCCTTTTCATTCAGAAACACATTTTCACAGGTACATTCTGTTTCTACCTAGATGAGGTGCGATGAGGAATCACTGACTTTAATGAGTGTCATAATGCTGTCTTTGACAGTTATTCTTTTTCTCCAGTAATCTGTATCTGTAAACTCATGTACTTTACAAGTGTTACCCTGTTTTTGTTTCACTTAAATCAGTCTTCTATATGCCTATATAAAATCTGTTTTTTCCTGTTGCATCATCAAAATAAGCTGCCTCTAAATGTCACCTAAGGGTCAAGGAGGCAGTTCAATAGTAGGGTGTTGGCTTAGTAAGCCGCAGGCTTTAGGTTTGATACTCAGAACCAAACACAAAAATACCTTTCTCCCCAAACCCACTGATCTATATCCTCAGCAAAATTAATATACAAAAGAACACGCCCTTCTGTCTCTATACACAGTGAGCATCCTTCTTCCATCTCATTCTTGACCTATAAATATTTCAATCAGAATGTCAAAGGTGGCATTAAACTACATCTGGCACACTTATTAGTATTTTAGACTTCTTCAGGGTCAGGTTTTGAATAACTTATTATTCATGTTTGAAACTAAACAAATAGATTTCTGTTATGCAATGATAGATGTCACTACAGCATGGACATAATTACATATGTTTATTAGTATAATTATTTTAAGACTTAAACCACCCCCATATTATTAGAAAAATTGCTCTACTTTGGATTTCTCCTGTGTCTAATACTTAAGAGTGAAATGGAAGCAAATGTGAAAACACTCTAGATATTTGACACAAATTATGTAGAGTTACATGGCATATGTGACAAAAAAGCAGTATTTCTACCATGAAGTAAAAAATAAATGATAATACAATACCCTATGAAAGAATGTTCTTGGGTAAACAATGGTTCCTCCAGAATGTCCCACCTCCACAACTCACTATGGCAAACGTCACTGAGCATTACCTTGCAAATCTGCATCATTTGACTTTGGACTACTGCGAGCTCGCCGCTCGGTCTTCTTGATTCCAGGCCCGCCACCACTGCCACCTCCCCCGCCTCCGCTGCCTCCGCCGCTGTGCCCCTTCCCGTAGCCATTGTACACCGTCGTGCAGTTGCTCTTGTAGATGGAGGAAGGAGGGCTGTTGAGACGGTTCTGGCGGTCAATCTGGCGGTCTTTGAGCTTTTTGTGCGGAGGCTTGCTGTACTGGTCTTCTCGGGTAATGTAGCTTGACATTCCGTAGAGTGGTATGATTTCTAAAACAGGTGAACACAGCAAACAACAAGCTCAGCCCGTTTTCAATAAAACGTTATTCAAAGGTCAAATGAACTGACCCTGAAGAAAGAAGTCTTAATACTAATAAACACATTATAAAAAATATTTTTGAAAAATGTTATATGTAAAATATTGTTTCTAACCAATCAAGAAATAATTATTTTTAAAAATACAATATTTAGATTATCTTCCACAAAATATAGAGAAAAATGAAAATGATAAACTGTCCTTAAAGCATTCACTATGTGTGATTCTGCCAGTCAAAATGTTTTTAGTAGCTAAAATATAGGAAAGAAATACAAAAATATCACTGTTAACATGTACTTAGAATCAAGATATTTAGAAGTATATTTATCCTTGTAGACAGAATAGTGTTTCTACTGGAAAGTACATAGCAACCATAACAGAAGGAGATATTTGTGGCACCTAAAAGAGCTAAGTGAAGATTACGAAAATAATAAAGTGAGAAACTGCCAACAAGAATAATCAAACACACAAAAGCAAGGGAAGTGTTCAAGGAGAAAATACAGGGGGAACATAAGCACCTCTGCAATATAGTGCCAAGCTGTGGTCTCCAAAGTCTCTTTTGTGGTCTCAAATGCCTGCAGTTAAATCTTAAGGTCTTGAGCAGCAAAAGGAGATAGTGTAAATCTAAATTTATAAGTCAGTTTGAAATTATATTTAGGCATCAACAAAAATGACAACATGTAACAAAGAAATTGGGTCCTATATCTTGATAAGGAAAAAAAGGTCTCTGATGTATGGACTAACCATCCACATAAACTACTGTCTAATTCTAAATACTTTTAAAAAGCAAAAGAGAATTTCTATCTTTAATTTGAAAATAAGGAAGGTACTTTATTTGTACATTCTAGTTCCATGTTATTTTAATGAAATTAATCAAAATATGCCATGAAATAAAGGCTAACTTTTTTGATTGTAATGGTGATTTGAATCATAGTGTTACCTTCCCTAAAACTGCCAAGGGGACTATTTACAAAATACTCACTGAGCGGCATCCTATGAACAAGGCTGCTGAATCAAGTAGTTCAGCTCTGACTTATCGGGCGGTAAGTTAGGCACCACAACTCTTCAGACATAATTATAGTTGCTTAAATATTTAGTACACATGGTACCAAAGCACTGAGTGCTTTTTTAAAAGTTAGGTAGCTAATTTTTTTTGTTTTTATCTAAATGTTATTTTTGGCTGTATGCTTACTACTTGATTTATTGCCTGTATCATTAGGCAAAAAGATCAAATTAATGAGAAACTACTGATACTATTTTTTTTTTTTTTTTTTTTTTACTGATTTGATGTTTTGGTATCATTTATCCACAACCTGCTATGAAAATAGCTGATTATTTTGAATTATGTTATATTCCTTTATGGCTACTAAAAAAGCCCAAATTCTATCCCTGTTACAATAAACTTAAAAATACTCATTTCAAATTTTTCTTCTGTTAGTAAGAAAAAGCTGCAATGTGAGATGAACATGCTGAGAAAACTCTGATAAGGAACTTGGTACAGGCAAGAGAAAGCAAGGTGACACATTGTTCAAAAACTCTACAGTGTACCAGGGATTTTTCATACAACTGTCTGAACCAACATAATGAATGTTTAAAGCAGTAAAATGCTTCAGTTCACAATTAGACTTGGAAGACTATCACTTTGCAAAGTCTAAGAATCTAAAGTCTAGTTTTTCCCTTGATTATCTGGTTTCTTAGACTCCGTCTTGATAGAGAAAGGCTTTAGTTTAAATCAGAACCTAGAGCAAAACTTTAAAGACATACTGTCCGTAGGCCTGAGGCGCTTTCCTTTGCAAGGTAAGTATTACCTAACAACCAGTGAAACTGTGGCTGCACTAATATCTAGTCTCAAACTAAAAACAGGTTCAGGACAACAGTGAGAGGATTTCTGGGTTCTGCCAAGATAGATCTTTCAGGAAACTCAAAGGATATTGAAATTTCAATCTTCTAACATTGGAAACAGGACAGAGAACACTTCAATTTCCCTTTTACTGCTGCACCATACCAATGCCAAAGAAATAATGTGTGCCCTACAGCCTGCCTCAGGCCACCTTTACATAAACACATGTGATGAAGACATAGGAATGTGGACTAGATCACAGCCTCTCTTCTCAAGCAGAAAGTGGCCATTCCGCTCCTCTGTCTCTGAGGAGCCCGAGGAGGAAGGCAGAATTTGGGAAAATTGAAAGACAGAAGGTGACAATCCACAAAGTAATCCTTCAAGACACAATTCAGTACAAAGGAAGCCAGAAACTTCCCATGAGTTTTATGCCTCACATTATTATAAAAGAAACCAAAGGGAGCTCATGAGCTATGCAATTGTTCCAATCGGTTTCACCAGCAATGATTCACTTACCTTGCTCACCATATATTGTAGGAGGAATGTGGTGCTGAGGGAAAAACTGAGGTGGCATATCTCCAGGCCCAGTAACTGGGGGGTAGTAAGCCGTGTGTGAGTTATGGATGAAATGGGGGTGGTGAGTCAGGTAGGGAGGAAGGTGATGGGTTGGAGACATGGCTGAAGGGTAGCTTGGAGGGTAACATTCAGGAGACTGGGGTGTGACCACCACCCTGCGGACTCCAGTACTGTCTTCAATCACCTGAAGAGAAGAGCAAAAGGAGAAAATATAGTAAGCACTATCAGCAAACAAGCTGTAAATATATAAGGTATTAGAAACTTCTCCTTAACTTTAATCTTCTTTCCCTGTTTGAAAAAAATTATGTTATATTCTTTTTCTGTAATTCTACTAGTTGGGTTCTAAAAAGGTTCTAGAAGTGATGGCATTTAAGTATTAAAATTTACAAAAATGAATTATTTGACCACCATCTGATTTTGATTCCACAAAACTATTTTGGAGATACCAACAGCTTTATAATAAAACTTACTTCTGTTATAAAACTTTGCCGCCTTCTATACATTTAATGTGTGCTTACCCTGATGTTAGCATTAAGTGACTGAAAATAATCATTAGCTCAATGGTTTTCCAGAAAGAAGCTTTCTGAGCCTTGTTAGTATATGTCCTAGGCAGGGCTTTTAGATGTATCTGACAACATTCTGCCCCATTCCTTCTTTAACACATACAATTCCGTTATCACAAAGGCTTTGTGAAAGAAAGCAAGCGTTTTCATCCGAGGCTCACATTTGAAATCTAGAACCAAGGATGTGAGTAGATGAAATAAAGGCTGACACTTGAGCACTCCCAAATCAAGACGGACAGCATTGCTTCCAAGCTGCCCTAGTATCATGAGCACTGGGAAGGAAGACCTAGAGAGGGTTACCCGTCCCACGAGAGTAAGCCAATCGGCATTCTATCTACATTTTCTCTAAATGTTTTTCAACGCACCCAGAGCAAGCAACCAAGATGGTGCAATGCCAATATTCATGGCCTCCATGGCCAACATCATGCTACCTGTTCTGAAAGTTAACAATTTCGGAGAAACATAAAAAAGCAGAATTCAGAAAGGCTTCAAAGATCTCAAAAAAAAAAAAAAAAAAAAAAAAAAAACCCACAGGACAGAGAAAGCTAAGAGAATGGGCTCTGAGTCAGGGTACTATAAAGAAGAGGACATGCATGCAATAAAACTTGCAGGATGTGAGCCCAGTGGTAGAGCACTTGCCTAGCACACACAAGGCTCTAGGCTCAACCCGTAGCACCACTGAATAAAAACAAAACAAAAAAGTAAATTTGAAAGCCAGGATCAGGCTCATAAAGAGACAACAATAGGTCTAATCAAGTATTTAAAACAATCAGACATATAATCCAACAGGAGGTTTTATTTTTTAAAAATAAAAATCCAAAAATGTACTGAAAATTTAGCCTGTATAATTGAAATGAATTTCTCATTACACACCAGGAGGTTGATTATAGGCCAAAATAAAATGATTTAATCATGTATAAACAAAAAAAAACCTACGCTTAGCTTCATTTTTAACAATACTACTTAAGCCAAATTGGCAAGTCTATAAATGTTTAGTCTATACTTTAGTATACAAGATAAATTTAGCTTGAGTTAACAGCCATTAATCTTTAAGAAAACAAAAATCTTTGTATTTTTTAAGGAACTTATTAACACAAAAGTCTCTACTATGTTAATATTTCATTTAATAAAACAATATCAACTTCTTAAAATTAAAATTAAGAACCATATTCCCTATGGAAGTTCAGGACATATTCTTTCAGTATTCTTCAATAAAAGTAACTCCTTTGAGACTTGGTTAAGCTAATCACATCAATGAATTTACGAGTTTACAGCTGCTGATTTACAAATGTACATAAAACAGGGTTTAAAATCATGATGCTGTACTGATAGTTATTGGCATGGTACCTTCTTTTTTGTCTAAAACGCAGAACACAAATATGCTGTTTGGTAGCACACTATATATAATTTTAGTATAAATATGGTATATATTATTTTCACCAGGAACAGGAAATATTCTAGCATCTTCTTTCCCTCTCCACCTTCAAATAGCTACTAAGAAAACACAGTCCAGATGTTTCTCATACATGGGACTTTCAGGGAGCCTTCATTCAACCTTCAAAAGTCCATGAAAACATTTATTTTTAAGAGGCATACAACTTTTCTTATTTCAGTGAATGTAAAACTTCCAGTAATCAACCCGTCACATGTACTTCAATAAAATAAGAACACGGTTCCCACTAAATTATGAAAATCTTATACTTAAAATAGCAGTCGTTACAGTAAAAATTATTGTCACCATTTTATCATATAACTTGACTTTAAAAAGATTTATCAAAAAGCATTAAATAAGAAAAAATTTCCAATGGGGAGCAGGCCTACAAAAATGAAGAAGCTGAAAGATTACCTTTTCACTTTTCTATAAGAATATTTGTACTACTCAGGATACTTAATAAATAGCAGTCTGAAGTATAAATTCTCTCTCTCTCACTCACACACACACACACACACACACCCCAAGACAAGTCCCCAGTTAGAAAATTATGAGGTATAATCAAAATATATGGTTAATATGTAAATTTTTAAAAGTATGATAGAAGACACACTTATCCCACCATTCTTGACACTCTTTAAAGCAGTTCTGGAAGTTCTCTTTCATGAATGTCTTTACAAGGTAGGATCAAAAATACTGCTGCCAAGTGCCACCCAACAAAAGGCAGACTCATAAAAATATTATGGTGTGTCCTCATCTACTTTATTCATCAGATCTGGCACCATGTGACTTGGGGCTCTTCCCCAAAATCAAAATGATCATGAAAGGCAATTGTTTTCCACTGATTCAGGACATCAAGGCGGCCAGGACAGCACTACTAAAGACATTCACAGAACTTTCAAAACTGTTTCAGAAAGTTTTAAGAACAGGACAATAGTGCTTAAAGTGTAAGAGGGAGGTATTTAGAGGGGGGTTAATGACAATCTGTCTTTTACTGTAATAATTTTTATTTTACTTATTTAGAGAAAAAAAGCAAAACAGAAAAAAGGGTACAAATACATATTTTCAAAAAAAAACAGTAAGAAATCACTAGTTGATAAATTACATATTGTTATTGTAATAATTTTTTAAATGTTTAAACATTCACACTAAATTTTTTGATTATACAGCATAAGTAGTATTTTGAAACCATAATTGCCTACACATAAAAATTGTCTGATACTCTCATTTCTAATTATCTTTATTTGGTGGTATTTGTGAAAGACATTTACATGTATGTGTATAATGGGACATGTTCAGAAACTGGCTTTTACCAAATCTAGGCCTAGCTTTCATTTCAAAAAATGAAATATTAATTTGAAATGAGCACACAAATATCAAAGTATTTATTAATACTGGGCTAACTGATCTTTCATAACATTAACTGAAATATTTTAGTTACCAAATTCAGTTGTAAAATATCTAAAGAAATTATGTCTATGTTCTCCCAAAGAATAATAAAGACTAAGGAGCAATAATAATTGGCAAAAGAACAAAGAACTGAGAAAATAGTGGCAATAATATCTTTGTTTAATAAAGATGCTTCATAAATATATAACTTTAGTAGAAGAATGTGGACATCTGAAAAGAGTTCCGTCCAAAAATCTCGAGGCAATAAAATATGCCTTCAATCTTTATGGATGACTATAGAAAAGACAGATTTATTTCCTTTGGGGGTGAATGAAATTGTGACTATGTCCAAAGACAGACCAATCACCTGCATCCAATTCAACAATCATTTCCTGACACATATATGCATCATATACGGAATATTCAAAGGTGCAAAAAATCCGAGTTACACATTAAGGTTCATCTACACAGCCCAAGGATAATACAAGTTGAAAAAGTTATACTAAGTCCTGGTAAGTGCTGTTACAGAAATCAGAACAGAGTATTATGATTTCAGAAATCAGACAAAGTATTCTTCATTTAGACTTTTGCCAGCTCTGTCATTCATAGAAATATCACTTGTGTATCTTCTCCAGAGAAGCAGAGAGCCTTGAAAAAGATCACTGTGCTACGTTCTCAGAGTGCAATTTGTGAGCAGAACTTTGCGTCTCACATTCCCAAATTCTTATTCTAAAGTCCTAATGCTCAACACCTCAAAATGTGACTGCATTTGGAGACAGGGACTTGTAAAGAGTAATTAAGTTAAAGTCAAGTCATATGGGTGGACTCTGGTTCAATATGTGACTACCGTCCTTATAGAAAGGGAAATTAGGACACAGATACAGGGAAGATCAAGGAAGGCACCAAAGCAGACTGTCATTTATAAGCCAAACAGACACCTCAGAAGAAATACAATCTGCCAACACCTTGCTTGATCTCAGACTTCTAGCCTCCAGAATTGTGCGATAATAAATTCATGTCAAGCGAGCCACCATGTTTGTGGGACTCTGTTCTGGTAGCCATGGTAAACTAATACACTACCTATCAGGGCTTAGAGCATGAAGGCTGAAACCAAGTTTTCTTTAATTTAAATTCTACAAGCCTTGCATATTAGGGTACAGGTAATGGGACTTTTTTAAAGTGATGCATCTATCTTCCATAAACAAAAATCCAACCATCTTCAGGCTAATGAAGAAAGTTGGCCTGATGCTACATAGCACCTATTATGTCTTTTTTATCCAGTGCAGTAAGTGTTTATGAAAACACCCATGGGCCTAGGATTGTTGCTTTCCTGTGGTCTAGACACAAGGTTAAGTGGCTAGAGAAGAAGGCATAATGTTTTTTAAAAATCAATCTGTGTACTACTTACAGGATAGTTTTATAACTATAACCAAAAGAATAATTAAAACCAGATAAAATGGCCTGAAGACAAGGGTTGACAGAGAAGAGCTAACTGCTAGTAGTTTAGGATGGCAGATAAGAGAGGAATACACAGTCCCTCGTGTTCTTGCCAACTGCCCAACAAAGAGATCTTATTTAACTTTCCTACCCACCTGAGAATTAGACATTAACATCCTGTCTTACATTAAAGAAACCAAGCCAAAACAGCTTGGTTAAGATGTACAGCTAGTTAAATTACAAGACAAGAACTTTCATACTGGTCTGTACACCAATGTTATTGTTCTGTGTAAGATTACACAGAAGTTAGGGATGCTGTGAAATAAATACACAAATAATCAACTTTTGAGAATTAGGCCAGGTGGGTTAAAAGAGCTGTGACAGGTTTCTATCTATAGCCAGTGTGTATTGACTACCTGCTGCTGTGCTTTAATATCTTTGCTCTGAAAGGAGTCAGGACACATTCAACGCCTGACACAAAACAAAGGCTAAATCTTACCACCAACGACTACTATTAATGTTATCACCTCATTAAATCCTCCCAGCAATTCTGAGACCTACACAGTCATAGTACATATATCTCCATTTCAGGAATATCAAGAATGAAACTAAGGGAACTCAAGCAACTTGCCTAAAAATGCAGAACTGATAAAAGAAAGCCCAACTTTGAGTCCAGAATTAAATTGAATCTCCTAAAAAAAATTATGTTTTAGCTGGGGATTTAGCTCTGTGGCATAAGTGCCTGCCTGGCAAGCACTTGGTTGTGAGTTTTATTCCTGGTACCAAAACAAAACAAAACAAAATACAAAAATTATGTTTTGAGTAATCTAGTCTCTTAAGCTAACATTGGTGAAAGGTAGTTTCCCTTACTGAACTAGAATGCTCCACAGTAATATTAACAAACTCTTTAGTTCCTGAAATTCTTGCCTTTTACTTTGGGCTGCAAAAATATACGAATATAAAGAGAAGTTTAAAAGATAGGAATTAAAAGAAAAACGGGAACAGCCTTCCCTGGAGGGCCAGGATGATCCAGGAAGTGGGCTGAGCAGATTCTGCAGGACACACGGAAGCCCTCAAACAAGGCCACAGCATAGTACGCCTGCCTGCCAGCCAGGGGAGGGCTGCACGGTGGCTGCAGTGACTAAACCGCTGGGACCAAGCGTGGAAAAGTCAAGTCAAATTCAAATTCTAAGTGCTGACAACCTGTCTGAATGTATTACCAGACCACTACAGGAAGGGAAGATGTCTGAGATGACTGAGCAATGAGCACAGAAAAAGGCCAATCAGCTCAAAAGAGCTGCACTGTCTGAGGGACAGTAGACAGAAAACAGGTCCAGACTGTTCCCAACCAAACCAGTGTTCACTCTCCACCTGGTACTGCTCTCCTGCAGCCTGGGTGACAGTCTGAATCCAAATTCCACAGAATCAAAGAGCACACGGGAAGCTGTCAATAAATGTTGGTGAAATAACAATCAAATGGACCTCTCCCAAAGAATAAAGTTTATGGTGCTTTAGTTTGATATGTGCTAAGAATATTAACACATTCGTTATCAAATTTTTCTCCTGTAACACTGATAAAGCGCTTGCATTGTACTCTAAAATTGCAGAGAATCTCAGGGCTGGTGAACAGCTCAGCAGAACGCCTGTCTGGTATATGCAAGACCTTGGGTTCAATACCTACCACCATAAAAGATAAAGTAAAATTTTAGAAAAATCTGAATCCAATAAATTGTATATCATCATTCTCAATCCTCTTATTTTAAATAAGTTGATTTCACCACAAATATTTATCCAGAAAAAATCAGACATCCCCAGTGTAAGGTCTATTTCACTCCCATACAAGGTTAATCAGTTGTGTTTTATTCATAATCAGCCAAAAGTACAAAAGAGTCAGCCATAGAAAGGATGGAAACAAGTTTGCTCCATGTGTGGTCTCTTTGGTCCAAGTACTTTGATGACCTATGTATACTATAGTTGAAGGGACAATGTAGTGATTTATTCACATCTTCTAAAAGAAGAAGAAAACTCACCAACATTAAGACACACATAACCCCAAGACAGGCCCTCAGTTAGCTGCCTAGAGCACCATCTTATAACCTGGTTACCCAGACTAGACAATTCCACAGGGACAGGCACATACACTCCAGCAAGAAGTGAGGTTCTCAGGATACTGTGAGACCTAAGGGGCCTCCTTTCAAAGCAAGGACATGAGAAAAATACAACACTGACAGCACCATGGTTTTTTTGAACACCATTGACCTAAATATCAAAACAAATGAAAATCTGAAGGTCAAAATTTGAAACTAATCCTCCCAATACAAGTGGCACATTACAACACTGAGCAAGTAGGAAAAACTATATATACCCACAGAGTTTTAATCAATAATAACACAGACCAAACAACTATTTCAGACTAAATGGAAATGCTGTTTTAAGGATCAGAATACCTGTCAGGTGACACATAGTAAGTAGAGATCTGATGGTTTAATTTATGCCCAGCTGAGCTGTCTTAAGATGTGAAAAAACTATCAACAGCAAGCATCCATGAATAACACAAGAGACAGCCAATCACACATTCTCAGTCAAGCTTCTTAGGCACCCTTATATCCTCAGGAACAAGGCACTGTTCCAGGGACGTTGGTACACAGAACAGAGCTTCCACAGCTAACCCCACAGGCACCCAGTAGAATCCTCAACCATAATTTACAAGTGCACACAGAGCATGTTATTTTTCAGACTTTCATAGCTCAAACACAGCTTTGATAATCTCCCCAGGGAAGAACAACTAAGCTGTACCTTTCAAGAAACTGATGATGGTTACTTAACGAATACAGGGGTAGAATCCATGTCTAAAATACTTTCAAACCTATGCTTTCCTTACTCCTGTGCTATCCCCACTTGGATTAGGAGATGGCATGAGAAATAAAGAAATCAAGAAATAGGATGCTGCCATTCCCAATGGCAGGCAGGGCCAAGTTTCTAAGTTTCAAAGGTACCATCACTGTTCATCTACTGGGGGCCATTACACTAGATTCAAGGGCCCTACACAGGACCTTGGACTGTACTCCTGCAGGGTAAGAGGAACAGAGGTTAGAAGACCCTAAATTCAGAAATTACTTCTTTATTTTCATGAACCTCTAACTGAAATTTAGTATTTCCTTCAAGTTATAATAATATTAGCTGTATCTTTGACTTTGTTACTAATAAAACTCAGATTTCCATATCATATCATGGTATTGGAGATATAACAATATTTATGCTCATCACAACTATAAATTATGTTTATTATTCCTGCCAAAGGATGTTATTTAATGAACTAATAAAGCAGTACAAAAATTAGTATCTTTACCAAAAAAAAAAAAAAAAAAAAGATTTGGAAAATGTTATTTCAGAACAATTGGTCTCTTTTATCTAATGAATTTTGTACATTATATTTAAAAATATTTCACCAGACTGCCAATGAGTTATTTCCTTGACACAGGAGGCAATTAAGAATCTATCCTGACTACATTCAGATAGTATCTATCATGCAGCAAAATAACTACTATTAAAGACTGAGAATCTGATGGGTTTCAAAGAATGTGCAGGAATATTAAATTCATCTAAACTTTGTAAGTTTAATTACTCAGCAGGTTGGGAAAATGTGTTTTTCTAAAAATTTATTATAAATGACAACTATGAGTTACTAATTTGGAAAGGCAGATCATAATAACGATACAATAATATCAAATGTATGGTGCCAATTTAACATCAATGATTCAAAAGCTACTTCTGGATGTGACACCGCCTCAGTAATATGAAAATCAACTATCATTTTTGTATGTAAGTAAAGAATAGCATTCTAGCCCACAGAAAGCTATCAACAGATATTTCAATTGGGCTACACTGTTTTGGTAATGACTGCTTTTGGAAATTCACATTCTCACTTGATCACCCTTTAAAGAAACAACATAAACAGAACAGAATCACCTAATGTTAGACTAGAAAAGAACCTCACACATCCTTAAATACTTTCCTTTCCTTTTTTCCTTCATAATATAAACATGACTCTAGCCGGCCAGCTATATTTTGATAAATGGCTATGATATGCTGGGTATTTTTTAAGGAACTAGAGATTCTTGATGGATAGGATACACAAAGTCCCTGCCATTATGGCATTTAGGTGCTAAAATAAGAAAGACAATGGCCAAGTAAACAAACAAGCAATACACCCAAGTAAGTAATTTAGTATTCCCAAAATCAGACAAGAAGTTGGCCCAGAGCCCCACCTGGGTCTGCATTTCTTCCCCCAATCCTGTGTTCTATTATGTTCCAGTGCTACGATCTTACAAAGAGAAAATGCTAAGCAGAGAGATGGGGAGACAGCTCAGAAAAGAGGAAACTTGTGGCAATATTACACTAATTTAGCATTGCCAACTCTGTCTGTAATAGTTCCTGAGGCAATATAAGTCATAAAATGAAAAGCAAAATTGCTACAAATCCTCTGGTAATGGAAACTAAACAGTACTCTAGAATTATATTCGCTTCCACAGAATTTCCCAAATACCACGCACATACACACACCATACACTGTGGAGCATTTTTCCTAACATGCTATAGAAAAATCAAGTTTCTCTAAAGGACTCAAGGTCTTGAAAGACAAGCCAGTTCTCTTCCTATTGGCAGCCAAAAGTTTTGATTCTGTTTGCTAGGGCACTAGACGATTCCCATCTTCATTTCTGCTCATGAGAGTATTTGAGGCTAACGATTTATAGTTTCACTGAGCTGGCTGAGCAAAATAGGGAAAGCATTCCATGGTATTCACCTAGTAGGACACATTATATTCCCTCAGAAGCTTCTATTTTTCTATTTTCTGGGCACATCTTTCTTTAAACAGTCCTCACTGGAGAATGTTCAACCACACAAAAATTTAGATGTATTGTTCAATATATAGCACTCCTGGTCTCTTCCTGACCAAGGGAAATAGGAATTTCAACATTAACTGATCCCCAAAATAATGTAATGAGGTAAAAAGTATAGCATATCTCTGCTGTAACAGCAAAAATACTTATTTTGACTACTACCCCAAATTTTGGAGTTGTAACAGTTAATCCAGAAAAGAAATGAGTTCTCAAATGATATATTAACTTAGTTATGTTGCATTTTCTTCTCGTATGCTTTTTAAATCTTTGAGTCAATATGAAAAATTTCCTATAACAGCCAAAAAATGTAGCATAAATTACTATAGAAGCATGGAAAATAAAACTCTGGGCATCTGCTTAAGAAATTTTTAAATATAAATTACTCGGAAAGTTAATGATGAAGGGGGGAAAACTAAAAGAACCATAGCCAATATACAATGATAGGAAAAATTTGCTTCATGCCCCACGAGGTGGATTTAGGAAGGCCAGCCCAGGCAAACTTGCACTGGATTTGGTGTAACGAAGTCTTTTTCATTGTACGGTCACTTACTGAGCATGCATACCACAGTTCTCTGCCTGCTTCCACCACATCAAGTAGGGATTCACATGTGTGGCAAAAGGAATTGTAAAAGCTACACAAGAAGTAACCAAAGTAGAATCTGAAGGAAGCTATCTCCAAGTACTGTCCCTATCCCTCCCAGCTGTACTACTTGCTCTGTTTACCCAGTTTCAAGTCTTATCATATTTCCAAAGGTTTTTACATAATGCAGATGTTAAAGACTAAATTCCTTCTCGAATCTACTTTTCCATAGCTGAAAACAATTTAGCCTATATTCTCTCAAGTTGAAAAGGTCATGTTTTTCCTTGAACCTTTCCCAGTCCTTTAACCTAAACAAAAATAAACACAGCACACACACACACACACCCCTACTAAATCAGAGTCCACTGAGTCGAAATAAGATTCCACTGTGCTCCTGCCCAACGTCTACAGCACTTTAAAGTCTACCAGTTCAACCTATTCAACGTAAGAAATCAAAGAATGTGCTGTCCACAGAACCTCTACAGCTGTCTATTAAACTCCAGGAATTTGTCTTCTGTACGATTATCTGCTCATTACTTACACTTGCATTTTGTTAAATTTATTTGAACATTTTTATCAATTTATCCTTAAAGGGCTTTCAACTACTTAAATTACACTATGAACTTTCTATAATCAAGAATTTCTGCACTGACTCAGAGTTAGTAATGTGCTGTCTTCAGTCGTTTGCTTGCCTCCCTCTTCCGTTTCCTTGCAACTCATGAACGAGTAGCTGATGTTGAAGTAAGAAAAATGAATATATAAGCAGACCCACCATCCGCCCACACTCACACTGCCAGAAAGCAAATGACAGCTCCACCACCGACCTGGAGACTGAATCACAGCAGGAAAGGAAGTTAGTATAATCAGAAATGCCTGTCTGCAATCTTGGCTCTCGTCAGGGCCTCCGCTACGCCGCATGTAAACACAGGATGGTGAAAAGTAGAGGCATAACTAAACCATTTCACACTCTGCACGGTGGACACCGTGATCACTACCACCACTTACCACACCAATGGCACTGGAGCGGGCTTTTTGCCTAGGCGCCTCATTATTTGCTGATTCATAACTGGGAGGTTGCTATCTCCTTTCTCTTTTTTAACAGTTTTATCGACATCTCACTTATATACTGTAAAAAATGTATCCTTTTAAATTGTGTACTTTAGTAGATTTTAATATATTCACAGAGTTCCATGAGTACATTCTATTTACTTCTGGAACATTTTGTTACCCCAAGACACACTATACTCCCTCCCTCAGCCTACAGCAACCACCACATCACTGAATTTGTCCACTGCGAACACATCACATAAATGGAATGATACCTTATGCAGTTACTGTGTCTAGTTTCTTTCAATTAGCATATTGTTTTAAAAGTTTAAAAGTCCACATTTTAGCATTTATCAGTACTTCATTTTTTCTTATGGCCAAATAATAGTCTATCCTCTTGATACATCACATTACAGTATATTTATCCACTCATAAACTGATGGACAATTGTGTTGCTTTCACTTTAAATTATCATGAACACTGCTATGAACGCTCATGTAAAAAGCACAGATGTTAGATTTTATGTTTACTGTATACTGAACCATTTGAGAAACTGTCACTTTTTCCAAAGTGGGCATACCATTTTATATTACCACAAGCATGGCATGAGTACACCAACTGCTATTTTGCTCTTTTGTTTTGCTTTGTTTTTTCAGTATAGATATCTTAGTGCATTGTGTAGATAGACATTTTTCTGATGGTCGAAGATGTTGAACATCTTTTCAAGTGCTACATGGCCACTTTTCTAGCTTAGTTGTTTAAATTCTGCTTAAATCAGTAGCTCAGGGCTGAGATTTAGCTCAGTGGCACAATACCTGCCTGGCAAGCATGAGGTTTTGAGTTTGATTCCAGGATCCACCCCCAAATCATTAGCTCATTTTCGTAGTGGGTTGTATTTTATTCTTGAGTTAAAAGAGGTCTTTATATATTCTAGGTACATGCCCATTCTTTCCATAGATGATTAGCATATACTTTCTGTGTTATATTTTCACTTTTTTGATAGTGCTTTTTGAGGCAGAATAAGTTTAATATAGACACAATCAGATTTACCTATTTCTTTTGTTGCTCATGCTTTTTCTGTCACATCTAAAATCTAGTGCCTAATCCACAGTTATAAAATGTTACACCTGTCTTAGTTCTTCTTTTTATAATCAATTTTCAGTCAAGTTTTACATGATGTAAGATAGGTTAAATTTCATTCTTTCTTGCATATATGGATATCTAGTATTCTAGCACCACTTGTTGCAAATAGTCATTTTTCCTCCACTGAATTATCTTGATACTCTTATTTTAAATATACACTCAGAACATTATACTACTTGCAGGTACAGATCAGTATGATCTTACTTTTCAGATACCTGACACTGCTACCCATGAACCCGCAGATCTTTGAAGCATACAAATGAAACTCTCTCATACAGTCATCTATCACTTATTGGCAGGGATATGTTCTGGGAAAAGGGGTCATTAGGCATTTTTACTGTGTGAACATCAGAGACTATACTTACACAAAGTCAGCTTCAATTTAACTAGAGAATTCAATCATTGAGGACCCACCAATGTATATGCAGTCTGTCACTGGCAGAAATGTTAAATAGTGCAAGACTATTGCACTTAAGTTTGGACTATGACTTCCATTCATTGAGTACCTACTATGTGCCCAGCAATGTTCTAGATGCTGAGGCACAATCCAGATGAGGGAATAAGAATTCTTGAGGGTTACTATAAAAAACATTATCTTCCATGACAATGTGCCAAAGGTATGCTGAACAAGTTATTTCTGTGCTGGAGGTTCTAACAGGATCACAACGAGGAAGCAAGTTTCATTCGACAGAATGACTGAAGGGGTACAACTGCTGGACCATATGTTAACTCAACATGAAATCATTTCAGAAGCTGCCAGACTGTTTTCCAAAGCAGGTATACTATTATACATTACCACATACAATGCTGTTTAGTAATGAAAGGAGACAAAGAAGGGCTCTAGAGCAATGATGGCAAACCTTTTAGAGCTTTCAATGACAATAAGCAGCAGCTGCAGCACACGTGCCATAGGGTCATCACCAAATGCTCTAGAGCATTCCACACAAGCAAAGCAATGGGTACAAAAGCACACAGTTAAGGAAAGGCACAATGTGTCCAAGGAACAGAAATTTAACATGTCACAGTGTGAAAGAAGAGCACAGCTGACTGTTTAAAGAACTTTATCTGTATGCAATGGACACACAACTCCATATATGCACATGTAAACCTGAGTGCATGAGGAAAAGGCCTAGGAGTATGAAACACTGAACTGATTGATGAGCATGGAGCAGACTAGCTCTGAGCACCTCTTACATCTTCCAGCCTGGACGGCAATGTGTTTCGTTTTAAATGTACTCATTATTTCCACAATTTATGACAACAATGTATCTTGCTCCTTAGGACTCATGGTGAAGACGAGTCTCTTAAAACACTTTATACTTAGCTCTACTCTTATCACATCGTTGATGGGTATCTGCCGCCAGCCTGAAGGAAGATGGTATGCACACATCCTGTTCAATGCTCAGCTCCAATTTCTTCATATTAATCTGTTTTTCTCAGACACCCTGTTGTGACACATCATTAATGATCTAATCTATCACTGGTGGTCAATGAACTGAACCCATCTTGTGGCCAAAGAGCCCAACTGAAAAGTTATAGATATGCCTTACAGATTGCTGGTCCTCTTTTTCAATTGCAAATCTAAATTGTTCAAATTGCCAGTATTTTCTACCATAATCATCAGCTGGGAAGGAGTGTCACTATGCTTCTATGATTAGGTTTTTGAGAGTCAGTATACAGCTCTGTTTTTACCCATTCTACTTCAACTTTCAATAGGGGTTGTTCAGAATCAGAAATATATCAAGTTCAATAATTATTCAATTTTCCTAAGACTCACACTAAATGTTTTGCATTTATTATAATTACAGCAACTCCAGTAGCAAGAAAAAGCACACTGTAGCTTTTCGACACTAAAACGTTCAATTTTTAACTGGTACTTCTTGTGGCAACCTTTAGCATAAAAGAGGTGTTATTTTTGCCGTTACAATGGTGAGAACTGTAGTGTGTTCAATGGAATGAAACACTTCCTCAAAATAAATGAGCAAGAGACATAATGGAATTCTACATTCCTTGTTCTTTTCTGTTAATTGGCTGGTGACGTGAATGTCATTCATCATCTTTGTCCCTGCTGGAAGGGACTATTCTACACTCTTTTCTCTCTCCAGTGATTCTTGCTTACAAAGACTTGTGTAAAACAAGTCATTTATTTGCAACAGGCAGAAAACTGGCCAGCAATCTGGCTACACAAAAATTGGAAGGAAAAGAAAAGTCACACTGGCTCCCATAAAAGGATGGAAAAAATGAAATTAGTGGCTGTGCCTTACAGTGAAAAAAAAAAAATGGACACATTTTTACATTAGAGAAGGATAAATCTTTGATTCTTGCCCATGCTTCAGCCATTTTCCTATGCAGCTGCCAATTTTTTTCACCCTAGCAAAGTCACTAAAAAAATGAAAATTACAGTTTTAAGCCACTTTTAAGCAGAGACAGAGAGGGGAAAAAATACAAAAGAAACAAAAAAAGACAGCTGGAAGGCTATAGGCTAGAAGATGTTAATACAGTATTATCATCTCTGGGTAGTATATTTATAAATATTTTTAAATATTTTTATAGGTCTTTTCGGTAATTTTTTCTCCAATACATATATCATGCTCTTATAATCAGGAAACAAAGGAGGCAAAAGAGAACAAAGGAAAACACTGCAGAGGTATTTGGAAAAGATAATTCGGAGGGGAGAAACAGGGAGATATGTGCTGAGACAAGGGCTTTAAAAACTCAAGCGTGAACAGACACCCACTGCACTGCAGGCATCCCGAACACTTTACACCTTATCCAGGTATAGGAGTGTAATATTATACTTTAAAATGGTTTTTGTTTTCCAATATAACCTTGAGATTGCTATTACCATCATTTTAGTTCAGAGAAAAACCAAAATTTAGAGACATCGAAAGACAAAAAGCCCAGTTCTCACATTATACTTAAGTAATTCACCAAGTTCAGCTTATGTCACTTTATGGAAGACACAGGATTCTCATGACACAGAACACTGTCATCTTTGATTTTATTAATTAGGTCTACAAAAACTTTTCCAAGCAAGTTGTACTGCAGATGACAGGAAATTTCTACAGCAGTCCACTCCATGAAGCAATCAACCAGCTGCTCAGATATGAAATCCAAGTTGGCCAAGGACAGCCAGCCTTTCAGCCCTTCTGTCTATCTGACTGTCTGTCTGTCTCTCTCTGAATCTCTGGGTAGCAAGATGAAGGTGCTGCAAAAAAAGATGGCAATCCTGGAATCACAACTAAATTAATTCAAAGTATAAGTTTTTGAGCCATCAACATATAGTTTTCTGGAACAGTGTACACTGTAAATGGGACAGTTCATCAAATATGGTACCTGTGAGATATAACCTGGAGGCACATGAATGGGAGGAATGGATCCATTGGGTGACATCATGGGAACTTCAGCAGGTCCTAAAAGAGGTAAGAACAAGATATTAATAGTTGAAGAAGCATGCATCATTCAAATAACCACTGGTACTTTCAATGTACCATCAAAACTAAATATAATAATTTGCCTATTTTCTCTTCAATAATTGTCATATCCTGGTGACCTGGAACCATAAATTAAAAGGAATTTTCCAGCTGTGCAGTTCAAGGAAAACAAACAAAAAAAGCCAACAAACAAAAACTAAAAATATCTTTATAAATATTTAGTATTTATAAAGCTTCACATTCCATAAATCAAGATTGTTATTAAGAGAAATCTAATAGTGAAGCACAATCCCCCCCAAATTTACTTTTTGGGCTACAGAAAATGTATTACTAATCAATGTTTAAAAGGTGAACTTTGAAACAAGCTTTTGTCTTCTTGTTTAAAAAGCTCCCATAGACTTTTGGTTTATAATTTTCAGTTATATTATTTTCATTAAGTTACTTATAACATACCACTAATTTGAAAGAGAAATGACCTTTAAAACATGCCTAACTTGCCTTAGCCTGCCTTTTGTAAGGTAAAAGAAAAACAATAGATCTTATTTTTAAATTAGGCACTCCTAGGAATATTCATGTCAAACTCATTTGGATTATTTCAAAGTAAAGCATTAAGTCAATACAAGATTAGTTTCAAGATATTTAATTTAATGAATGTTAATCACAAGTCTAAGACAAACTAATGAATGGCAAGGTTAAGATTCAGTTATTTAAGACATAGTGTGAGTTAATATTTAATTACAAAGAAACTGATTGTCATAACATCAAAACCAACTTGACACCCTGGAAGTGAAAGAAATTCAGGGTTTTCCATTTGTTAGGCCACCCTCCCCCCAAATGTCAATCCAAAACTTTGGGGTTTTAAGTCTGCGATGCGACTTCCTGGCTCCAAGCACCTTGTGTTGTTTATTTGCTTTCTCCTAATGTGTGTTGTGCTGCTGGCAATGAAAATCGCTCAACTGGAACAAAAACCCGGAGAACACTTCAGTTGGCAAAAGAAGACAGATCCTGCCACCCAGTGCTGCATTGTAAGCGTAAGCGTAAGCGTAAGGCACCTTTCTTATCACAGTGCAATCCAAGGTTATCACTGCTATACTATACCAGAGAAGGTGCAGTGGCGAGAGGAGACCAGGACAGTGGTGTGCACAGGAACTGGTCAGCAATACAGAGGAAAATCATGGAAGAGGGGCAGAAATGATACAAAATATTCAAGTGAAAAATTCCAAATTCTGTGAGTTCACTGAAAGTTCACAGACTCCACACCAAATCAACAAACTATCTGACACCTGGGGGGAAAAAAATTACAATCTTTCTTGCCCAGATTAACACACTGGCAATAATTTAAAGCACAAAAACAGAATGCCTAGGAATGGATCACTAGGAGATGGCTATTTCAGTGTCAGCCTGAGCACTACCTCAAATACAAGAATCAATACACTTGGCTCTATGGAGCAGATATTGAAACATGGTTTCTTCCTGGCCTTATACCTCGGCTCACTATTTACACTGTGTAAACTAATAAACAATTAATCCATTTAGTCTCTCTGAGCCTCATTTCTCAATAGTTATGAGATAATTCCCCTCTGTAGAATTAAACTGAAAAATTAAATTCAATAGTATATATAGCATATGTAAAAAACCTCTCACCAAAATGTCACCAATCATCATTACTCTTTAAAATGAGTCTCATAATTTTATTGATAGCTTCTTGCTTCTTTCTTTTCTGTTAAATTTTTAAATGCTATTATGTCCTACAACAGATAAAATGTGCAAGTGCACAGTGTACAATACTGACCTAAGGGACAATCCTTCCTCAGCAGGTAAAATATCAAATATCTCACAGAACAGATGTGAACAGAAGCACTACCACCTCAAAAAAATATTGCTTTTTAATCACCAAGATGTATACCATGCAGTCTCTTAACCCCAGGCATGACCCTTAAAACTGTTAAAGTCATTTGTATAAAATGGTTTAAAGAATGTAGGAAAAGTAAGTGATTTACAGCTAAAAAATGTTTTCTTCCTGGCCTTGATTTCAAGAGTAGCCAAATGACTTTAACATGCGCATTTCCCCTTCCTCTTGTCACTGTCATCAAAACCATTTCAAAGGACATTTTAAGATACACACTTACAGCTTCAACTATGCCTGAGAACCTGAAGGTTCCTTTCCTTTCTGCAATAAACCACTCCAGCTCCAGGCTCCTTGGAGTTTAAAAACAAGCAAAATAAAATCCTATTCACAATGGTAGTATGAGAAAGTTATTGTCTTCCTAACCATTATCTCTCAATCAGTAAATTTATTATCTATTGCTCAACTGTTTATGCTTCAGAATGTCTCCATTCTATTGTAATCCTTTCCTAATTAGAACAAAAATGTCCCTTCCTAGACATCTAAGGCTCAGTGCTTCATTTTTTTTTATTCATACCCTCATCAAACCCAAAAATAATTGAAAAGTTTTTTAAAGTTCTCTTCTTGTTCAAACCACCAACATGGGCTGTGTTAGAAAGAAAGAACAAAAAGGGTCACATGAACTCTCAATTCAAACTGTTTCTTTACTACATTGGAAAATTATTAGACTTTTTGAAACTAAAAAAAAACTCTTAAAGTATCTTGAACCCCTGTAATTACACATTGTTTATACACAGGTAAATATATGCAGATACACAAACACACACATACAACAGGAACATAATAATCTGAAGACAAAAAGTATATAAACATTCAAAAAAAACCAGGTTTTTTGTTCTTTTGATGCAAAAATTAAGAAGCTCAGCTAGAGACTACATGAATTGGTCTACAGACATAAAAAATGTCACATATGCAATTTCTAAAACTGGAACTATAATGTTTATGGACAATCAAGTAATTCCGTGAAAAAAAAATAGTGACATCTTGATCAATTTCAGATTTTAAGCTGTTTTAACATCAAGCATTCTTTATTTTTGCTAAATAAGGTGTGAGGCAAAAGCAAGACGTAAAATTAGTTTATAGTCATTAAAATATTGAAGTATAACACAGAAGTATATAATCTAACATCTCAAAAGTTTGCTAGCATTTGTTAATGAGTTGAATTTTCATTTGCTTACAGTAAAATTTGAACCAGAAAGGTTAGAGAGCAGTTAAATTATTTAATCAACAGTAATTAATGCAATGATCCTATGACTAATTTATTCCCACATCAGAGAAAATAAAGGAAAGCCTAGATATTAGAGGTGATTTAAAAACAGAGAAACTGTACTAGCTTTAAAAAATCACTATCATAAAAGGACATAATCCCACTAGTCCCCCTTTAAATATCCCTCTTTTCTTCTAACATACTTAATTCCATCTTTCTTGTCATTTTCAGAAGCAGTTCTGGAAATTTTTGAATTGTCTAAATAAAAACATATGTAGTATTTGTTATGAGTCTGAGACTGAATACAAAATATAAAATTTTCTGAAAAGTCTAAGATTAAATCTGAATTTATTCATGGTGGCTCAACACTCTTATACAAGCTAAACATTTATTCAAGCACTTTGCTTAGCCTTATGGACCCTAACAACAACTAAGGAATACAAAGAAAATGCAGCACAAGTCCTGATTTCAAAAAACAAAGCCCTATTACAGTGGTTCTTAGATCAGAATCTCCTGGATCTTGTCTTGAAACACAGATGCTAAGCCTTACTTTCTACAATTGTAGAATAAGAAAGTATTAGCATTTCTAACAAGTTCCCGGATGGCATGGATACTACTGTGTGGGGAACACTCTCTCATGGTTTCTGATGTTTAGTAAGTTAAATGATAAGAACACACAATTAACAATGAGGCAGTGGTTAAAGATGGAATATTTTTCCCCCAGTATCAGGAATAAGACAAGAATATTTATTTCTACCACTGCTGTACAACACTGTAAGGAGGTTCTAACTATAACAATTAGGCGAGAAAGAGTAGGCATCAACATTGGAAAAAGAACTGGGCGTGTTGTGCACAACTATAAATCCCAGCTCTCAGGCTGAGATTAGGAAAGTACTGTGAGTTACAGGCCAGACTGGGCTATAAAGGGAGTTCAAGGCCAATCTGCACTGCATAGGAGAACTTGTCTCCAAAAAAAAAAAAAAAAAAGACGAAGTAAAACTATCTACTCACAAATGATCTAATGTGTAGAAATACCAAAGATTCCACAAATATCTTTCTAGAGCTTATAAACAAATTCAGTACAGTTACCAGGTACTATATCAACAGAGATGGTGTCTCTACACATCAACAATGAACAACTGGGAATTAAAATTTATGACCACATCTAAAAGAATAATAAAGTCAAGTAAATTTACCCTGTGCAGTGAAAGATACAGATGATGAAGATATAAAACATTAATGACACAGATTAAGAAAGCTCTAAATAAATGGAAGTAAATAAGAACTAAATAAAGACATAAAATTGAAGAAAATATTATTTAGACAGCAGTGATAGAGCAATCTGCAGTCAATGTAATTCCTAGTCAAATTTCAGGGACCTCAATAGGCAAAGAGAATTAACCTAGATCCCTATTTCACATCATATATGAAGATTAACTCAAAATGGATCACAGACCTAAATGTAAGACCTAAAATAATAAAATTCTTAGCAGAAAACAAGAGTAAGTTTTCATGTCAACAGAAGGAAAAATATTCTAGACTATTAAAATTGAAATTTTTTGTGCATCAAAGGGCATTATTAGAAGTAAGTGAAAGGGTCACAGATATGGCTAAGCGGCATAAGCACCTACCTGGTAAGCAGAAGGTCGAGTTCAATTCCTCGTACTGAAACAAAGAAAAAAGAAAAAAAGACTACAGAACCGGGGGGAGGGGGGAGATACATGTCATGTATCTGCTATGGCAATTGCATCCAGAATACATGAAGAATATTTACAACTCAACAAAAAAATACCAATTTTAAAATGGGCAAAGACTTTGAATAGATATTTCTCCAAAGAAGATATACAGTCAACAGCACATAAAAAGATGCTCAAAATTGTCAGTCTTGAGGAAAATGCAAATCAAAACCACAGCGGGGTATCTCATTATACTCACTAGAAAAGCTATTTAAAAAAAGAAAGGAAGAAAATGAGTGTTGGCAAGCATATGGAGAAACTGGAACCGTGTAGATTACGAATGTAAAAAGGCACAACTACTGTGCAAAAGTGCAGCGCCTTCTCAAAAATTTAAACATAGAGTTACTTTGTGACCTATTAATTCTGCTCCTAGTCCCATAACCCCCCAAAACTGAAAACAGCTCCAAAAATATATATACAAGCATGCTCACCATAGCACTATTCACAAAAAATGAAACAACCAAAATGTTCCTTACAGAATGTAATGTAATGTAATATAATACAATATCTCAGCCACGGAATGAAATAAAATACAGATACAACATAAACTACAAAAAACATTAAGTGAAACAAGTGAGACCAAAAGGTCGTGCATACTGTATGATTCCATTTAGATAAAACATTCAGAATAAATAAATCCAAAGAAGGGAATGAAGTATAGCTCAGTGGTAGAGTACTTGCCTACCACATATGAGGTTCTAGGTCTGATCCCTACCACTGCTGGTGGTGGTAGTAAATCTACAGAAATAGAACTCTGATTGGTAGTTGCTGTGGGCTGGGGCATGAGTGAGGGGAGGAGAGGCCTGCAGACTTGATAAGCAACTGCTACTAGTGAGTGAGAAGGCAGGATTGCAGGATTACAGAACAACTGATGAATAAGAGTAAGTTGTTTGGGTGTGAGTGATTAAGATGTTCTAGAACTATATATAGGTAGTGGCTACACTGCAAATATGTAAATGTGCTAAATACTAAGGGAACTAAATGTTAATTTTATGCGATAAAATTTCAGTTCAACTATTAAAAAGAAATTTAAAAACATATTAAGCACACAACCAAGGAAAGATATGAGAGTAAGACTAGGGTTACTAACAAACTATCTAAATAACTGAATATAAATCCCCTAAAGCACATCTTCCTTTGATAAGCATTCAAATCTGGGAAGATGTTATCTTCAGAAACTGCGCTATGCAATACCAGTGAATGCATTTTCTATCTGCAACCAACTGATATTCTACATGTAGGGATACGGCTATACACACAAACAAACCAGGAAACGGGGTTGAGGGGGGTTACCGGTATTATTTAAATTTAAAATTTGGCAGGATTTTAAAAGATTACATTCCTGTGGAAACAACAGTAATTACAAAAAGGGGGTGGACAGGTGAGAAGCCTTTTAGCAGTTAACAGAGGTCTCAAAGTTTTACGTATACAGAAACTGAAGCCCCGAAAATTGGGGTTACTAATAAACCATCAAAATAACTGAATCCTGTAGCACACATCTTCCTTTGATAAGATTGATAAACGGTAGAAATGATTGCTACAGCAGTCTACTTCTCCATCCCAAATCCTAGGCCTCTACTGCTCCAAAAATTATCTGTCCCCTTTGTCTGATTTCTAGGAAATCTTAGAAAGCTAGGTGTGCCAGCTTTCTCAATGTCTTGAGTCAGATCTAAATCAAAAAGCCGGCCCTTGTTTTCTGAAAGTTGATCTCTCTGATGCTGGCTTTACGACAATAATTTATTGTCTGGCCCAGCCACTGTCCTTAAAAGTAGCAAATGACCATAACAACAAAAAGTTCAAACATTCCTGAAGTAAATAAACCAATACCAAGAACCAAAACTGGGTCAAGGATAGAATTCATGAATAAGTCATGAATCTACCCTGATCTCACTGAACCACTTTTAAAAAGCAGGGTGTTGCATTTGCTAACAAATTTGTCTTGCCATTTTGAAATGCAAGTCTTTTCTTTCCTAAAGTTCCTCTTTGAAGTTGTTTTGCTATTTAGCTGCTATAAGGGGCATCAGGAATTGAGAGACCAACATTTAATTCTCACATCTTAAATTTCTGACTATTAATTTTCTTTAATTTCTGGAAAATTGAGGTATCTACCCAATTATGTACTTTATTGAGGTGCTTTATAGTGTAAATATTAAGGAAAAACTCTATGTAATTAATGTGTGAATAGACAGCACTACATACACAGTTTATATTTTACTGAACTCAGTAAGCTTTCATTATGCAAGATACTGCAGGACTTAAAAGTCATTGAATTTTACAACATACATAAATAATGAGCTACTAAATACAGAAGCAGCAACTGTTTTTATCATACTTGAAGAGCTCAGGAACTGGAAAGTAATGATTATCCTTGGGTGGAGAGGAATATTTAGAACTCTCAGACTGGCAGTGAGTGGTACAGGAAGTTGGAGAGTCCATTTACAAGTAGGATAAGCTACCGTGGCTATAAAGTACTTCATTTAAATTCCAGGCTATAGAAATACAAACTGTCAAAAATATCAAGTACCAAAACAGAGGCTTGTAACATAGCCTTCAACTTCAGTTTTTAAAACGCAGTTGCTGTTGCTTTGCTCCATTCTACAAACCTTTGCTACACCCAATGAGGTTGCCAGAGCCTGCGTAGGACGCCAAGGACATGATGACATTTCTGTTCTTAATTATGGAGACAATGGCATGCAGAATGAGTAATGCACAGGTGCACTGAACTGGGAGTACGGGGGTGGGGTCAGCTTTGTGTCCGCTTTAGGCCTAACGTTCCTCACAGACACAAACTGTGTCTCAGCAAGGAGGCAGACATAGAGCCCAGGCATCTCAAGCAGCATGAGAACTTTGGGGTGTTGAGTCTAGCCACAGAAGCGATTAAAGAAACTAAGGAAAAGACTTAATAGAAAAGGGGTAAGTTAATCATTGAGGGGAAAAAAAATACAAACTAACAGTTTGTTCATTTACACAGCCAACCTGACACTCTCCCAGGATCTCAGGGCCCTGCTCTTCAAGTTAAACTGTCACCCTATCCAAATTAGGAACTAATTTACCCAGACTACAAACAAAAAACATTCAGTATCACTTTGTCAATTATTTACATGAATATTAAGATCCACTCTTGATCTTTAATATCAGGTTTGTAATGGCAGGTGATCACACATATGCTTATTTAAACATAAGCTATGTTTGAACTGTAAAACTTCAAATCTCTTAAGAATGACACACCTCAGTAACATGAGAAAGGGCTCCTGATGCTTCTCACTGACAAGTCCCTGCAAATATTACAACAAAATGAACTCAAGAGTTTCAGAAAGTGCATGAAGCAATCTTTTTTTAGAAGCTTTTAAAGGCAAATCATTCCCAGCATGTTTTCTCTGCTGCTCATCAAGGGCATCAGAGCCTCTCACATTTCCCTATGTGCACAGTAAAGAGGGCCCATTAGTATTTCAGCTAATAACAAATGCCAGAGGGAGTTTCTAGGAAAGCTAAGTAGGAACAGGTGAGCATAATTCCCTACTAGAATCCTCCAGATAGTCCTGCTTAGGCTAAAAATTTCCTGATACTCTCCCTACTACCGCAAGGTAACTTAAATTTCATTTTAAATGATCTCAGATAAAATGCAGACCAGTGTTGTTAAAGAATTACAAGAAAATTTGTAAATTTTTAGGGAAAAGAATAAAAGGATAGATTGTCCACTAACAAACAATAAAAGGAAAGCAATTCTGGGCCATGCCAGTGGAAAAGGGATAGAACTTTTCATTGTGGACCTGACCATCTAAAGGAGCTGCCTATATGTCTGTGGCCTCTGCTCAGGAAGAGTTATAAAGGGAAACAGGGATCAACAAACACTTGGCTGCTCTTCCCCAAGGGCCCACTCCAAAGTCTACTTCTCTCAGGAGGGCCAAAAGACTGAGCAAGTTGATATTTTCATCACAATTCTATGGAGAACTGAGGGGCGAGTGTGTACTTCCAACTTTACTTACGCTGCTCTTTCTAACTCCAGGGTCATGGTCTAGTGAGGCAAGTTTGAAATTTGCACTGACATTATTAACCAAGACAAGAAAATGTGATTACATTCCTCACAAGCCCTGTTTTACATTATTCATCTGTTGCAAATGAAAGAACAGTAAAAACATCACCTACCTGAAAGGTGTAGAGCAAGTGATGTATAGCTTCAACAACGTATCATTACTCAGTGTACTTTGGGAAGTACAGTTATTTCTTGCTTTAATGAGGCTTACAAAGCAAACCACAGAGGATTCTTTTAACTGTTCAGGAATGGGGCTCCTATTGGCCCTACAAGAGCCCTGCCACCAGAGCAAAGCCTCTGGCAACATCCCAAAGGCATTTTTACTGACAACATCCCAAGGCTGTGTAAGACAGAATGCCCAGGATTATAAACCACAAGTACCAAAGAAATCAAAAGTTATTACAGAAATAGAAAAGTAATGAGCCAAATACAGTACTTCATAAAACACAGCCACCATCTACCTACTACACTATCTCCAGGATAGAAGGCAGCTCACGCCTTCGGAATCGCTCACTGTCACACTGCAAGTTGTCTCTCAACCAGAACCCAGTATTCTTCTAAAATTAACTTAATTTTATAAAGGTGTTTTGATTGCTAACAAAAATACATTGTCCAGGGGTTGGGACCTAATAATGGGCTTTGAGATGACTAGTTCCATTTATAGTTCTAGTCTCTGCCACACCAAAACCACGCGGAAGAGGCCAGGAAAGCACAGGAGAGTGGCCATGTTTACACAGCCTGGTGCTTTCACTCTTCTGTTTGTATGTGAAAAGCAAAGGGCAGGCTGAGGCCTAACAGTAAGCAACCAGGACAAATAGGTTAGGTTTCCTCCAAGAGAGCATAGAGGCTGATCAACACCTTAAGCAAGGTGGGAAGAAGGCGGGGTGCTCTGCACAGCCACCTTTCTCAGGGATAAGACGGCTGACAAAGCCATGGAGGAGTGGCTGCCTGCTTCATGGTTACACCCCAGCTGCTTTCCAGTGCTGGTAACAAGGGAACTGCAGAAACAAGTGATCCCACTGAAAAAGCTGCGTCTTCACGCTCAAAAGCCAGCAGTCATTCACAAAAGGTAAGCAGAGAGGTAGGAAAATGAAAGGTGTACATTTGGGGGAGCAGGTTACTAGAAAGCTCTCCTCACTGATTAACTGCTATTTCTCCAACACTGAAAAAGAAGACAGATTTTTAAGATAACAGATATATTTTACAGCTGGTTCATCTAGCTATCCACCAGCTTCAGTTTGTTAATGAGGAATGGCCAATACTAAGCCAGGCTGGGAGGGGCAAGAGACGGAAAGAAGGCAAAGTATCATTGCATTCAATAAAAACAAATAAATGAATATCCAAATGAAAATTCTGCATATTACACTATAAGAATCACACAAGAATACAGCCACATATGCTATATAACAAATCTGAGCAACTCATATCCTTTCAAAGCAAAACTTTAGCATTATATCCCTCCCTTTCCAGAGTCCTACTCAGATTAAACTGTAAACATGGAAAATGTGTTCTTTTCTTTCATTGCTATCCACATCACTCGTTTGAGAAACCACTGTGGTTTGTGACTTTTCTTCCTTCTGATTTCACCTGTAAAATGATCCCCGTGTGCCCATGACCACATGTCCTGAGATCAATGAGACACACCTTCAGCCTCACACTTAACCAGGGATCAAGCTCACTTTTAAAACAGTAAAACAATTCCAAAATATTTAAGTGAAAAATTCCTGGCCATAGGTAGGCGGTCAAGGCAGCATTCACAGACAGATATGTATTGCTAGAATGGAGAACACCAATAAAGAGTGAGAAGGGTTTGGGGCAGAAAGTTGACCCTGTTCTCTAAAAAGAGGGGAGGAACTGGGCAGAAGCTCAATATGAAAGAAAAAAGAAAAAGAAAGGGGAAATACCTGGCAGGATATGAGGAAACCACAAACAAGGCAGAATACCATACCTAGAAAATTATTTGGCCCCAGTTAATCTCAAGTGAATAGTTTACACATTGCCACTATCATGTATTAAAAGGTCTATGCCTATAACACATGCATGACATTCAAAAGCCAACACATGAAAAGCAGCAGAAGAATAGAAATTGGTCACTAGTTCACTTTAGTTTTCCAACAGTATCCTTAAAAACTCTCTAAGCCTTCCTCATCCAAAGCAGAAGGCACAGTGGAAATACACAACTCAGTCCGTATGGTCCTGGGCAAGTCACCTAACTGTCCATATTCCACACAAAGGAAAAGAAACCTGAAGACATCTACGCTTCTTTCTAGAGTGATATGCTGGGTAGTATTGGTGTGATGCAGTTCTACATTTGCACATTCTAGAAAACAGATGTCTGTTGACATTCTCTGAATTCCTTCTTGCTGTTACCCTCAAACATCTGTGACTCCAAATTTCTGAGTCCTTTTGAAAATGTAGATTTCTAGGCCTCCCTATCTGCTTCTTTTCTACAAATGGCCCACCTCTCTCGAACCCACACACTACTAACCTTCCTAGTGATTTTGATGCAGGTGCTCTACCAACCAGGTCAGAGAAGTAAGAACCTACAAAGAACACCATACATATGATACAAGATAGAAAAAAATAAGCACTTTCAAGATCCTTGAAGCACATCTCATTAGTTACTTTGAGCCCAATTAGCTGAGCCCTGCTTTTAGCCCAATATTTTAAAATGTAGAGGAAGGGGCCTGGGGTTTAGCTCAGTGGCGTAAGTGCCTGCTTGGCAAACACAAGGTCATGAGTTCAATCCCCGGTACCATTAGAAAAAAAAAAGTAGAGAAAAAAAGACAGCAAAGCATCTTAAATTTTATGCTATTAATGAGTACTTAATTGAATATATTTCAACTAACTATAATTTAGCTGAAAATAATTCTCCAGCTTTCATAAAAATAAAACAACTATTATTATGATCCCATAGCAACATAAATGATCATAGAATTTTATATAATTGAGAATAATAAGCACTCTATTAAGAAGTAGTCTGGGCAATTACTGCATTTATTTATAGGATTACTGGCCCCTAGTGATAGCTTAATATGAGACACTATATACCAAAGAATAGGGAAACAGGTACAGCAATTAATAAAACCTTAATAAATATTTTAGTTGATAGTCAAGATTATAGATTGCAAATTCTCTTGAGGGGGTCTTTAAAGGTCATCCAGACCAATTCCCCACTTAAGGCTAAACTGTTACACAAAATCTCTAGCAAATGACAAGAATACTTCAGATAATATAGTTTCTGTTCTGGAAATACAGCAAATTCCATTCTTAAGCTACCCTGTTAGCAAAAAAGTTTACCTTCTCAGTAAGCATAAATCTGAATTCTTTTCCTAAGAGCCATGCAAACTAAATGCAGCCTCAACTCGATAACATAATCCTTAAGCTACTCTAACAGAAAATGGCTCCCCAGTCAGTATGCTTCGGTTTCTTTATTGCCCAGGTAACAGTTCCTGTTTCAGTTTCGGTTGTTTCTGTCTCTTAGAAATGGCTGGCTACTGTGATACATAACTGGTGGTGATGATGCACATTGTATAAACCAAACCCCAACTGACAAATCCTTCTGTCTCTGTACTTCCTGCTTGCTGGTCTCATATAAGCCCTAGATCACCAGAGATTAGAGCCTGATACGTAAGGGATGATCCTGATGACTGCCCATCATGTAATTAAATCTGCCTCCAAATCTCACATGTCATGTTGGTCTTTCTGCTTGCCGCTGCAATACCTGGACAGTTAAATCCTCTCATCCCTTCTCTTCCACAAGACAAACCACTTGAGATTTCTTTGCTCCTTTTAAGACATAGCTTCTACTGCATCCCCACAGGTGCTCCTACCATCCTTCTTTTCTATACAGTCTCAAAAGTGTTATGTTTGTTTGTTTGTTTAAAGGGCTGAGGTGAAAGCTCAGTGAAAACGCTCTGGGTTGACCTTCCCAGTGACAACCCTACTCCACAGACACACACACACACACACACGCACTGTTCTAAAAACATTACATTCCTTCAATGTCTGTATTCCCAACATGTCGGGGAATCACCATCACCCTCAACAACTTGTAATCACATTCAGATGTAACAAAGCCCGGCACCATCTCTCCCACCCCATGGCCAAAATGACCAATGAGAAAGAAAGACTGTATCTTCCATGGCTCTGGTGACTCATGGGGATTTGCACTTGAAAACTCAACTCACTGGCAGAGTTACAGTCTGCAAATAGCACCTCCCAAATTCAGACTTGAAATGTCACTGCTTCTCTACTCTGAATTAGATTTGAGTTTCTTCATATTCAAATCAGCGCTGTGTTCACTATTTAAAGGTCTATGTTGTCATATTTACGAGTAATTAATCATTAATACAGTCATATTTTCATGTACGTGTATTTTCATATGAAATCATAACGGAAGTTAATGTCATGTTAAATTGTTTCATTATCTCTAATAAATGTAATAACCCAAAGAATTTTTTTCCTAACCATAGAATAAGGCATCAAACAAGATTTTTTTTGTATAGCACACAGCTCTTTTTTTGTTTTGTTTTGTTTTTTTTTCGGTAACAAGAATCAAACTCAGGACCTTGTGCTTGCCAGGCAGGTGCTTAAGGCCACTGAGCTATATCCCCAGCCCCCAAACAAGACAATTTTCATCCAACTTCTACTATGTTACATGTGTCAGCCACAAAATCTCAACTGTCTAAAAATATATATATAGGAGTAATGATTTAATGGTTTTACATATCGGTAACACATCCAAAAACTAAGTAAATTCTCAGCTGACATTTCTCTCATTTGAGCCAGAAAAAAAAAAAAAAGGATGTTTTCTTCCCTAAGACTTGAGCTCAGTCTTCGCAAGGTCTCATCCATAAGCAGTTATGTGCAGTCTTTCCATTTTTTGCACTTGGGTAAAAACCTTAAGTACATAGTAAAGCAGAACTATTAAGAAAAATCTAATGATTCATCCCAGTCACACACATCAATAAGCTGAGAGCCTTTATCCACCAACACTGACTCTCAAATGCCAAAAAAAAAAGAATGAATATAATTGCTGATAATCCAGCAAGAAGGTCTATAAGACTTTTATTTCTTAAGAGGTTTTATGTTCCAACTTACTATCTCCAATAAATTTCATGAATTTGATAAAAACGGTCAATGGGATTCATAAAATAGCATAGAAAAGTTTTACCTAGAGATGTTTCCTTCTGTTTTACCATTTTACTTTTAAAAATAAAATTTTTGGAGAGGGTGGTGGAGCATGCCTGTAATCCCAACACTTTAGAGGCTGAGGCAGGAGGATCACAAGTTCTAGACCAGCCTGAACTACATAGTGAGACCCTGTCTCAAAAAACAAACAAACTCAATAAATAAATAAATAAATAAATAAATAAATAAATAAATAAATATTTTCCATGTAAGAGAATTTTCTTCTTCATTCTACTCCACTAGGCAGGTTCTGCATGGTGACTCTTCACACCGTAAGCATACTGCTCTCAGCTTCTCTGCTAATTAAGTTCCAGGGGGATTACTCATTCAAAAGAAAACAAAATAAAATTCACCTGTGTTTATTAACAGGGTCCAAAGTCTAAAATCCTTCCTGTGACCAAACAGAGGAAGGGACTTGGGGGCGGAGACTTATTTTATGTATAGCATAGGTACTGTGTTTTTGTAAAAATCATTATTTCACCAAACCTAAGGCCCATCCATAAAACACTAGAGTTTTATATACTCTAAAACAAACAAAATGCTACCTTGCTGCTTTCAATTGACATTCAATCAACTGTAAAATACATATCATTTTGAAAGATGTTAAAATGAGGACAGGTAATGTGTTTTTTTAGAATTCATGAACTAAAATATAGTATAAGACACTAAAAGAAATCGGAACTATTTGATCCCAGCCTTTAAACGTCCAATTGCTCAATATAGACTAGTGGGTCTCCAAGAACTCTAAGGATATGGTCACAAAGTTCCCATTAAGAATCCAAGAAGAAGATCTCAGTAAGAGCCAGCTTCAGCCTCCCAACTTAGAAACTACCAGTGCCCAAGACTTTCAAGATAAAACAAGAGCAGTTCATCTAAATAAATGTACTCTGGTCCTTCTCCTCCTTTAACCTCAATTGCAGATATACTGTACTTCAGCTGGACACAGTATTCCTATAAACTTGTCCTTTGTTTCACATCAGTTAAACTCAATACAAAACAATTTTTAATTAATTTTCTGGCGTTAACTTAGAAATGTCTAAAACTTTACAAGACTGAGGGCTCACTGTCCCCTTGGAAAAGCTGGCAGCCTCATCACAGTCTAAATCTAAAACAGAAGCCTTGAATCTACTTCCTCAGATTCTGCAAGTACACACCTTTAGGTCAGGTCTCTTACCACAATTATTTAGCAAGACGAAAAAGTTTACTTTCCAAAAAAGTTTGCTGTGTTTAGACAAACTGAAAACAGCACTGAGAAAATGTGGCTCATTCCTAAAGTCCATGAAATACTAAGTCTCGTTTACCTTCAAATGTCAGGTGAAGTCTGTGCTTCCTGAACTCAAGACTTGTCATAATAAAAATTACAATGTGCTTTAGTCTGTATTTTTTAAAGCTCTATAATTGTCTTCATCTCAATTCTTGGTTGTAATAACCAATAAATAATACTTTCCTCTAAAAAAAAAATACTGTCTTCTCCACTGGCTTCCCATATATACACTTCTCTGGCTCCTCCACCCTGGCTATGTGGGAGGAGCTTAAAATAAATACAGGACTAGTCATGTTTGGAAAAACACATTTCTGACCTTGGACAGTATGTCCACCTAATGTATGATGGCTGTGACTCCACAGTAAATTACAGTTCTAACTATTACTGTTCTCCACCAGCTGGGGAAATGCCAGATTCCTTTACTTTGTGCTCATCGTACTGTTTTTCTTGGTCGTAGATGCCTATGTCATAGTACCTTATGAATGTCAGTCACAGAAAAGAAAAAAACAAAAGTTTCATATCTTAATCAACACACACATTGTCTCAGACAAGGCTTTTACCAGATAAGATTTACAAAGAATTAAAAAACAAATCTTTCCTCTAAAGACTGAAAAAAATGTATGCTAACACTAAAGCTTTAGTAAGCTATCTTTGAGTGATTTAATTTTACTAAATTCATTACACATAAAATGGAGACGTTCAGATATCATTGTCTACCAAACAGAAATAACAGACTGATGCAAAAGCCAAAATTGATTAAATTTAATCCACAGGGTCCTCTGAACAATTCTTACACTGAAAACTCTATCATTAATTTTATATTCATTTTCTATCACCTTTTAACAATTGGATAGTATGAGTTAATAATATTAATCACTTCTATTTCCACATTTCAGTGAGTATCTGGCAAAAGTAGTATTCAGCAAAGTTTCTCAATTTCTCCTGGTTTTCAGGTAAACATCTTGGTTGTCTTTTACAGACTAAACCTACACCACACAGAAAAGACTGACAGACAGCTAAGAATATTAATGTGGTGATTTTTGGTGTAACACAGGGAGTTAGGGCTAGGAAATGCGGTTTGCAGTTATGATGAGCTCTATGACAAGCAGTTTGGGAACCCTCAAAAACAAAAGGCAAAAATAAGTGTACCACATAAAATAAGCATAGCAAAGGCAACCATAGCCAGAACAAAGATTCCCAGCAGAATCTTCCTCACAGAAAGCTAAGCCATTCTTTGCTGTCATACTTTCTCTCTCAAAAGAAAGAATTGAATAACATTTAGTTTTAGAGTAAAATCAATACTAAAACAACTGGGCAGGTTTCATGTACTGAACATATCTGCAAAACTTTTAAGTTCAGATATAGTTTTATAATCTACTCTTCTTTTTTTTTTTAAACCAAGTTTTCTGAAATACACTCTACAGAATATATTCCCCAACTTTCTTTTTGATAGGCTTCCAGGAGTAAATCACAAATTTGACTTATATTACCCTAAAAAACTAGTCCTATTCCTCTAACAATGGAGTCATAGGACCTCAGCTCCACTCAAGGCAACATTTCAGATGGCCAACAACTACTCTAATGTGATAACTAAATCACATTAAAAAGCCACAATAGCTCCTACAAAAAAAAATCTTAAACTAGCCAGTTTCATTCAGCCGTACGATCTCTCAAGAAAAGCTACTGATGTCACCCAACAGTTAACTTTTGGTAGTAAAAAATAGTCTTAAACCATTCCTTCCAAGCCTTATTGCACATACACACATATTTGTGCACAATTCTTATCCATTATCATGAAGAAATAGTTAATATATTTATCTACTATTATATACCATTTAAGTATATGTAAGTGTCCTGATTTTATACTAAGATACTTTAGGTTAACCGACTTCAAGTTTAAAATAACATTGCCAATTAAACTCTAAGACATAGAACAATGGGTAATTAAGGAATGCCCAAGATTTTTCACCAGCAAGGTCTTCAGTTCATGAAGCAAACACTAGGTTTTACCAGAAAACGCTGTTTACTTTAGGAAGTGACTAAAATGACAACCAAATCATTCATTTACTTTTGTCCTTTACTATACAGTAAGTATGGAACACAGAAACTAAGTTTAAAAATTCTCTTTACTATTGCTCTTTTATATACAGTAAGTCTGGAACACTGAAATTAAATAAGAATTTATAAAGTAATGAAACTTCATTCATATCAGTTAACCTTTCTTCCTTCCTTAAGAAATTATTCAGGCCAGGCAAGGTGGTGCATGCCTGTAATCCCAGCACTTGAAAGGCTGAGACAGGAGGATTGCTGTGACTTTGAAGCCCATTTGGGCTAAAAAGTGAGTTCAACGCCAGTCTGAATCATATTGTGAGTCCCTGTTTCAAAACAAACAAACAATAAAAGAAAAGAAATTAGGATGAAACTCTGTCACCCATTTAACAATAATATATTACAAATGTATTTTCATGCTTTGGGGAGATATTTTTATATAGGTATATTAAAAAGCATAAATGAACTGTGAGTTTTAATTTCAGTGGTGAAAGTTCTGTTTTGCTCCAAAAAAATCAGGCACATTCTCACAATTACCAAGCAGCCTGTTTATGAAAACCTGGCTAGAAGTGACCAGAGCAAGTCATTTCAATGGAGCTGTCTCTCACTTTACTCCTTTTTCTCTGCTTTTTTCTCATTCTCCTTAAGAAGCGTCTCTGGAGGATGCTTGGATTCTAAAGGCGTGATGAGACAGTGAATGCTAAAGTCTCAAAGAAATATTTCTCTTTCCCTGTCTTTGAGTCAGAAATTCTGAACACAAGAGGATCCATTCAAGTCATGATGGAGTGCCTCACAGAGGCAGCAATATGTTCACAGTTGGCAAACAGACATCTGTTTGGACAGTGAGTACAGCCATCTACTCAGCAAACATCAGCCTTCCTATTAGTTCACAGCTTAAAGAACCAGACGCTGGCAGCTCTTCTTTCAGACTCCAAGTCCACTTTGGGACAAGCCTTCTAACAAAATGCCTTTGTCCAACAGTCACAATTCAGTGGGTCCCAACAGCTTTCCTAGAAGCTGTCTGTCTATTCATAATCACATTTGGGCCCAAAAATCATTTGTAAAGGTGGGGGGGGGGCTGATGGGAAATACCCCTCTTCCATTTATAATAATAGACAAGGAGTGACTGAATGGCCTAAACCAATCGGCAAGACAGTAATGCAAAGGTATGGCGGTGTGGCGGATTCAGCCGCTTGTCTCTTCCTTTATGGTGATTTAGGAAGCACAGATGTTGTTGCCAACTGCTGTGATCTGCATGCAAGGGGGGGGGGGGGAATCTTTCAAAAAAAAGATGGAACAAACCAAACAGCAAAGTTCCTGTTCCATTCCTTTCCTGTGTCAGTGTGGTATCTCTTCCCATTGTTTCAAAATGTTTATGCAATTTTGTAAGAATTACTAGTTTTGAAAGATAGCAAAACTGGTTACCATGTCCTGTTCTATGAAATTTTCACCAAACCTTCCATGTCAAAAGGAAATGATCATAAAGAAAAGACAAATCAATGACATGCACTGCTTTCTCTCTTCCTTGGGCAGGAACTTGCTATTTATCACTTGCTCCTACATAGGTGGTAACAGAAATCTGTCAGAACATGTTGTCTAACATACATACAATATCAAAAATTTTAAAAGGAAACTGCAAAATTCTCGTTTTGAAAATGTGGGTAACTGGGGAGCAGGAAGAAAGAAAGCAGTGTTCTTCAGGTTTCTGTAATGCCCACATCCTATAAGAGAGTATTATTAAGAATTAAATCCCCATTAATACCTCCCCTATATCCAATAAACACCTACCTGGCAAGCACAAGGTCCTGAGTTTTATTCCTGGAAACCACCACACCCCTACCCCACCCCTATCAAATACTAGAGAACCCCACACGAAGCAAGGAAAAATTCTTACCACCTTCTGTTAGGTACTCTGTTGCATTGCCTTTGACTCACTTGATTCAGCTAATATCCTCTTGCAAAGACAAGTGATTATGATTCCTAGTTTTATAGGTTAGTCATTGTTCAAACTGAACCATTTATTTGGTACCTTTCCAAAGGATATAGGGTTTGTCTTACTATAAACTCTTAGTTGTCTTAATAACCACCTGTTGTTGATTGAGTAGATTCCCCTTACAGCCCTCTGTCTTTATCACTTCATCCTCTGTAATTCTCTGGTCCCTCCTTACCTCTGGAAGAGATTATTTGAAAGTGCATTCATAATTTGACTTAAATAGAATTCAGGAATTCTTATTTGAAGCTTTCAAATTGTTTAGTATAAGGGTTGGCAAATTTCTTCTGTAAAGAAAAAGATAGTAAATATCTTGCTTTGCAGACATATGGTCTCTGATGTGTATTTTTCTTTCTTTTACAACTCTTAAAAAATGTGAGAACCATTTTTAACTTATCTTATGGGCTACAAAAACAGCACTTGTGCTGGCATTTTTTGTAAGTAAGAGTATATACACTCTTAGAAGTATATTTAATGGAAAGTACTCAGGGTTCTGAGATTTACCATTTATTTTAGGTGTTTGTCAGATAGGTGCTTATGTAGCTGAGTTATATCCCGGCCCTCTCGTATCTTTTTAATTGAATATCCCAAAGGAAATACCAACCAAAAAGAAAGACAAAGCAAAGAAAGACATGCACATATACAACTTTCTATGAACCTGTCTGCACTAAGATTACAAATTTCTATCTTTCTGCAATGAATAAAAGAAGCCATTTATGAAAAGAATGCTTAGCCCAAATGTCTAACCCATAACCTGAAGAGTGACAGAGATAGAGACACAAGGAGAGGGGAGGAGGACAGTAATGGGGACACAAGGTAAGGTGAGATGAGATTCTGGATGATTAAACTAAGCAATCTAGTCTGGGAATCAGTGCATATGATTTGCCACCTCAAGTCCAACTCAGTTGCCTCTTAAGAACCCTCCAACTTTGTTCACTCAAGGGTTTATTTATGAAGGCAGCCAGCTGTTTAGAAACTGATCAAATACGCATATCATTCCAAGTATATAGCCAAGTGACTGCCTCATGCAAAAATGCACAAAGTAGGGCTGCCAAATAAAAGATAGGGTATTCCCAGCTAAGGCTGAGTTTCAGATAAAAAGCAAGTAAACTCCATACCAGCACATTCCAAATACTGTCTAAACATACTTTCCCTTTAAAAAAAATCATTTGTTATATTATCTAAAATTCAACTTCAACTGGGCATCCTCACTTGCTACATCTGGGACCACTACCACAAAGACAAGAAAGAGACACTGAGATCTATTAAATAGCTTCCACTTTGCAATTCTTAGTAAGGGAGAGGGCAAGAAGTCTGAAGGACAGACTCATATTTCATCAGAATTTTGTGCAAAGAATGGTAAAGAAAGATAGTCAATACCAGCAGGAAATTCCCAATGCTTTGCTCAGACAAACACAGGGAATAAGGAGCCCAGCAAAGGGAAATCCCTGAGAGGTACAGACTTCCTTGAGTACTACTGCCCCTTCCCAGGAAGTCACACTCACTAGGTAACTTGTGGCAGAAAAGCACTGCTGAGAGCTACCTAAAAAGGTCCACCCACTACAAATCACATACACACACTGCCCATGTGTTTAGTATGTCCAGGCGGTAGTGTTAACAGTTTTCTTAAGGAGAAAAAAAAAAAATAGAGAAGAAATCTCACATACACTCTAGGGTCTGGAGAACAGCCAGAAATCATGGTGGAAAAACTCCACCCTGTGCTTCCCCCTCTGGGGCTGGTGCTTTCTGGCAAGAGGCACGCTGCCAGAGCCCAGCCCAGGCTAGGTCTGCAATGGAAACGTGACCAGAACTTCACTGTAGGTGCCTTCACTGAGGCTGGCAGGAACACAGAGCTCTGGTAATGCAGCTGCCCCAAATGTCCACGCAGGGACATGATCATGTGAACTACAAATAAATTCACAATGCATTTCATTTTAGTTAACATCATATATATATGATATATATATATATATATATCATATATATATGGCAGAGATCATGTTGGTAACAACTGCCACAAAGATAGCCTGTAATTAAAACTTAAAGTTTAGAATGACCCCTTCTGTATTCTCCCTCTGGACAATATCAAGTACAAGATTTCTCGAAATGTGATTTATACATATACATACAATACAATTGATTGCAACTGATTGCATATAATACAATTGATTGCATTCACTTACCTGAACTCCAACTCAAGTGACAAAAACAATAACCCTGAAACCTTTTCCTTGATAAGATCGGTACAAGAGTGTCTTCAAAAATACAACATTCAAAACAGCTAGCTACCGCTCCCTCACTAGGCATGTTAAAAGCAAGAAAATAGCTTATTTTCTTCACCCCATTCCCTAACCCCAAGGCAGGCAGCCTGGAAGTGATAAAGTACAGTGCAGTATTGAGGTTGCACAGATGTGGGGATGCCCCACAGGAAGAATCCATATAAAACAGGGCCCTAGCATGAGAATCTGGAGAATAGTCGCATTAAAATAATGCCCATCATCCATGGCGGCAGCCTGACATCCGCGTCAGAGCCTAAACAGGTAAGGAGGGGTCTATGCAAGGAGCAGCCTGTCATGGCACAGCAGTGCCCACGCAGGTAGGCAGAGGATGCACTTTGAGGTTGGTCACACAAACAAGAAGCCAAGTTTCTCGCTACCATAGAAATAAATAGTGGGAGTTTTACAAATAGAAAAAGAATTAGAATGAATCTTTTAATGTTAAATTATAATTGGGGCATCAATGTAGACAAAGATTTAAATCTGCATAGTAAGACACAGAAATAAATACTAGACATGTTTTCATGTATGTGTGTCTAACGTGAGTCTGTAACATGTGCATGTGCACATACATACACATTCAAATTCTCCAGCCCTGTCCATGGAGTGACTTGGAGAAGCACAGCCTTAATAGCAATGGGCACATTCACCACTCAGACCTTTGCTTCCAACTACAAATCTCTACTAAAGGATGCCAGGATTTCTCAGAAAAGATTCACTCAAGAGGAGGGGAGGATAAATACAAGAAGAGCCTAGACTATCTCTCTTACAGATCAGATGACGGAGTATCACCCAAGACATTGACGAAATTACATCTCCATCTTACAGATGAGAAAACCGAGGTCAGAGAGACCAACAGCTAGAGCTAACACCTGTGATGCCCAACTTCAAAGTCAAGAGGAGGAGGAGGACAAATAGAAATAAGTTGTAAAGAATAAAAAATTAGAAAATAAATGAAAACTTTAAAATATGAAAACTTTTCTCATCAGGTAAAAGCTGTGTGAGAAGCCTTACCAAATGCCAAATATCTTTAGGATTTAAAGAAAAAACTTACAGGCCCCTAAAAGTATCCTCTATAATAATAATTAACATTGTTAGATTGAAAAGACTCACATTAAGAGCCAGAAATCATGTTAAGCATTTTCTATAATCTCATTCAATCTTATAAATCTTTAGAAATTGTCATCATTCTTTAAAAAAAAAAAAAACTTTTGAGGAAATTGAGGGTTAGGGTTACCACATAATTCATTTAATGTGAGAAAGTTGTAGGTAAAAGACTCAACAGGAAAGGCAGTCAGTATGCCATCCAAAGCCTGGTTCTTAACTGTGCTGGTTCAGTATATCTAAGGAATCTACCCTGGTTCCCTGAGCTAGCATGTGATTTTACTGGCGCTACTACTACACAGAGGCTCTTGTCAAATGAGACATTCTCCCTCTAGACAACAGTCAAGTACGAGGTTTCTCCAAATGTGATTTGAGAACAAGCATTTCAAGATGTATATGGGTAGCACGAGAAAAAGTGTAGACAGCCTAGTGGGGAAAAAAGTTATCTAAAATTTTAAGAGATCTGCATAACTTTTTAAATTCTTTGAGTAACCTAACGTGTACTGTGGAGCTCTAGGTATCTGCAGTGATATGAAGCTCACCTGAGTCAGAAGCCTTCTCCCATGGAGCAATGCTGGCAAAAGCTAGGTCCCTTCCTTGAATACAATTCTTGACCTAAATTTTGTCTGGTGCAGTTTTTAAAACAAGAAGGAAAAAAGCTACACAGTACATACATCATTTGTTTTCTTATAAAATGTTTAATTATTTCAGATGTAGAGCAACTGATACCAGGTAACAAAAATAAATTGCACACATTTTTTCTCACAATCTCAATTCAAACACTTTTCTATACATTGTGAATACACTGCCAATAATCACTCTAAGAAAACAAAAATGGAATGCTAAGTTAAGGGGGGGACATGCCATTCAATAACTTAATGCCAGTAAAAACAGCATTGTATCTTAGATCACAACTTTCTTTTAATTAGTAATGGTCATGATGTAATTTAAAACAACATAGACTTCGTTTGGTGTGAGTTTTCACAAGACTAAGTTTGTTCTTCTTCCTGCTGAAAATTTAGTTACAACTTGGGAAACTATAAGGTCCTCCATAGTTCTTCATTAATAGTCTCCCAGCAGTGTTAAAGAGTCCAAAAAGCCTTTACTTCACCAAGGCAACTTGATAACATAGCACGTTTCTTAGCAACAGGGTAGTCACAGTAACCATTCACCATGGTAGTAGAATTAGGTTACCCACCAGAGTTGTGGTCAGAAGAATAATTTAAACTCACTATACTTATAGGCTCAAGGTAACAAGAAAAACCAACAAAATTCAATGACACTTGTTGTTCACCTATAAAATTAAATTTTTGCATGACTCTTTGGTGCTAGATTAGATGAGTAGATGTGTGTGAATACAACTGTAAATTTTCCAATGCTCTTAATACCTTTTCTTAACATGAAGCTAGGTAGGTATATGACACGTGACATAACTACATTCTTTTTAATGCAGTATTTCCACCAACACTCTAAAGTACCATATATAACTCTGATAAGAAGACAGACTTTATAGAAGCAGTAAGAATTCAGACATAGAAAACCAAAACTCCAGAGTGTACATGAAGGATTGAATCCCATTTAATAAGCAAAGGACAAAGGTCTCAATGATTTCCAACTCTTTAAAAACATCTAAGAAACAAAAAGAATAATAACTTGACTTTGAAGATGAAGTTTTATATAACCATTTGCTCACACATTACAGGTTTATTAGTAAATATTCTACATATGAAACAATAAATTTGCAATTTGTATAAATACCATTTCCAAAATACATAGCACCTACTAACATGTTGTATTGGAAAATATGCATTTAAAATTGCATTCAAATATTATATGAATGGGCCAGAGGTGTAACTCAGTGGCAAAATACTTGTCTACATTTGCAAAGCCCTGGATTCAGTTCCTTGGAGCAAAAACAAGACAAAACAAAACACAACAAAACAAAAACAAACTTATTCAACCATTTCCATGGTATCTAAGACTGACTATAACTCATAAAAGCAATGTTTTCCATAAATACTACCCCTTCTTAACTTCATCTCACCCACTAGTATTCTAAAAGAAACACAGGACTGATTATTAAATGTGACTGCTATCTAGAACAGTGTCATATGACCTCATTTATAATTGTGTATTTTTGTTTCTCTCCATATCTTATTCACTTGATAGGCAGGCTTGTCTAAGACACCATACATTTACATTTTTATAGCTCTCAAATGTCTACTGAAGTACTAGCCTATAGACCACAGAATCTCAATAACAGCTGCTAGCTGAACAAATATATCCATCGGTATTAAATTATAACACAATAACCATTAACACAATTTTTAGATTTTACCTTTTCACTTAAAATTCTTATTAACCAACATTTGTATTCTTTTCCCATTCACTCTTTCATGTCAGCACATGATTATTAAAACATCTAATTTTTGAAAATTTTTGTTATTCTTCCTTTTGTGGCAAAAACGTGATAGTTTTCTCACAAACACACATTTCTAGACATGGAAAATATCTTTCTTTCCAGCACAGAGTACCACAAACACAAGAAGGAGCAAAGACATCAGACCAAGCAGACCTCGACGTCCATGTGTGCGACATGGTCCAGCAGAGGAGGAGGAGGACAGAGACACACTCATCAGCTCAATGCTATGGGGCACAAAGGCAGGAAGTGACCCAAGATGACAAACCAATAATTAGGTGCTACCAGCCAAGAAAAAAGTCAGTACAAATAATTGATCTACTCAAAATCAAGTAATATAACTCACTGTCTGCATCTAAAAAGCACTTTGCAGTATCTCCTTTTATTTGCAAGAGGCTAACAAGCCAAGTATCTTGAAAGAATGTAAGGGTGTAAAAGCAGCTAGGTAACAAAAAAGAAAGAAGAGACAGGGCCTAACATTTAATATAAGTAATACCAAACTACCAGATTTGGAGAGTGGAGTGTGAAGACAGAAATAAAAAAATAGACAATCACAGACATTTAAAATAGTTGTTAACTTGCAAATTAACTGCATTCTCCATGGTAATGAAACTCTGGATTTTTCTTTCAGATACCTAGTGTGCCATAAACTAAAGTTGATGCAGTCAACAGTCAGCCCCCAACCCAGATGAACAGTAATTTAGAATCCCAGAGTTGATGCAATTAAATCCTTGTTCCTAAAACCAATACCCTGGAGGGTACAGGCTCTTCACAGCGGTAACCTAGATAAGATCAGAAACTGTCTGTGCCCCATAATTAGAGATCGTAACAGGCGACATAAAACAAGTGACAGCTCCTCTATAAAATTAAGAATATTTAATAGTATGAATAAATATATGTAAGAATATCAAAGAAGAGAAAGGTTAATTATGGAATTAGTATTAGAACTTATAAAACAACTTTCTGTGATTTAACACGAGTTGGTTTTCTGGAGTCTAGTCATCAGCTCTGCCTCCATCTTCTGTAAAATTAACCTTGAGTTTATCTCATGAAGTGAAGAATCAGATGACTAAGTCAGAAGAAATGTTAAGTCTGGCGATGCACATGTCATATGTACCGCGCAGGCGCCATTCCGACCTATGGCAGACACCAGGAGACCCCAGGCCTTCCCACGGGCTCTCAGGCTGCTTCCAATCCCTCCACAGCACACCAATCAGCCCCACCACTCGAAGGGGATTTGGAAAGAGCATTCAAACTACATTTTCCTGCTGCAAAGTAGACAGCACTTGAAAGTGAGCCAAGAATTTGCAAGTTAGATCCTCTATGTGAAAACCTTCCTTAACCTCTGAGACATTTGGGCCATCCGACCACTATAATGGGAAAGACATGTAGACGAGGATGAGGCCAATAACAATGGTGTTGGTGCTAGTAATACTTACTAAACAACAAGAATGATTTACTGAGATAAAGAGCAACATCTCCCAGCACAAAGCACGTGTTTAATAAATGATAAGTTCTTCTAAGATACCACCACTCCTCTCAATATACAACCAAGTGTTGACATCAACTACATTCAAAACAGTCTCTGTTTCTGTCTGTCTCTTTCCAGGGGTTAAAAGAACTCAAGGTTCAATCATGCTCAGCTGCATGTTGTGTTACCTTAGAAAATAAGGTGCTTTCCTCAGCTTTAGTCTCTTCATCTCTAACATACAGGGCTGGTTATATTCTACAATGTCACTGACATCTAAAACTGTTTGATTTGAGAAGTAAAATGAGATGTGTAAAGAAAACTGTAAGTTCTTCAATTTTTGTATCATTAGACAAAACGTACATTATCAAACTATAATCAACTATTATCATCAACTACTCCCTCTCTGAGATATTATACTAAAGAAACTTAACCAGTTTATACTAAGTAAACTTTGACTTAATTAATTTATCTATTTCTAGTCTACTTACCAGGACAGAATCTGAAAACTGACTACATAATAAGATGCTGCATGAAGCTCATGCTGCAATCAGGTTGCCACCATTTGGAGGAGCCCTAAAAACACTTCTCCCTACGTTACACTCTCCTCTGCTAACTCTGATAGCTGGTGAGCTATATGTAGCCTGTGTTAAGAACATTCCCTTTGAAACTGTCATCTTAAGAAGCAGTGACATGACCCATCCCTAGCTAAATTCTCAGGTACTGTTGACTTGCCCCACTCCCGCACCCTCGTTCACATCATTCCACATTCTGCTCACCCCAATCTGTTCACTTAGGGTCACACACATTACCAGCACCACAGTGAATGGTCAGTAATTCACAGTGGCTGGACTCAGATGAGAGAAACTGTTCTGGTAAGGCTGCAGTGGGATAGGGACATGGTTTCCAGCAGCAATTTGAAATCAGGCTGCCTGGGTTGAATTCCAGTTCCTTCTGTTGCTAGCTTTATGAAACTGGTTAAGTTATTTAACTTTATTGAGTTTCCCTATATGCCCAATTTGAAAAAATAAGTAACATACTGACAAAACATAGTAAGCAACTAGTAAATGTTAAGTGTTGGCATTTGTAAATAATAAAAGATTAGAATTAAAATTAGTTTGCTGACATAATAGGACATAATAGGAACGTAACTGAATAATGTAGCTTTAAAGGCCACAGATTTAAAATCTTACTTGAATCACTGGCTTTCTGGAATTCTCATTTACAATTAGATTTAAGAAGGCACTACTTTCATGCTACAAAAATAGAAGAGACTACCTTGTTGCTATGGTGATTACCTGTTGAGGTTGGGAGCACCTTGTCACAGAAAATTTGGAATGGAAAGCAGGTAATTACTAATGAAGGGCATTGCAGATGCCAGCAGTAGGAAAGAGATGGGGTACGCTGGCCTCTAACAACCTTCCCCTCAGTGCAAAATCATTTTTACATCGTGAAAAATAATATTGTTGCCATGACAATATTTTGATTGAATGTTTTTACATTTTTGTCCTTTCTGAAATAGCATCATAGTAGAAAGCAAATTATGTTTCACAGATTGAAATCAATTCTGAATATCCTACCATGATGATTATAATTTACTAAGTTTAGGCAAGTATACTGATCTTAGGAAGCAAATATTAATGCTAAGAAAAATACTCACAGTCCCCTAATTATAGAAACATAGCAAATAAATTTTAAATGCTTTCCTTCCCACTGTGATGATTCATTTCTAAGGCCCTCCTTCCACTAGTACGGAAAATACCCAGCCAGTGCAGAAACAATGAACAAACTATGTCACTGAGTCTGAACCAGTACAATGCAGTCTGTGATGCTGCAACAGTCAGATACCTGGGGTGCGGTGAAGGAAGGAGGTGTGCTCAGAGCCTCACACTTTGAAGAGAGGGAAAAGCACTCCAGAAGCAGCATGTAAAATAAAGGCTGAAGGCAAAATACGCAAAGCGCCTGAAACCTTTTAGTTTGAGGAAACATGAGTCTCACCACTCTATATCTGAAAAGGCAAGAGAAACTTTTTTGCTGTAGAGGTGCATATAAAACTTTGCTTTAAAATAAACCTGAGAGGTTAACACAGTGTGTATTCCTACAGCTGAATTCTAATTAATAGCATTTTAAAATACAGAGCTTGGTCAAACACATTGGTAGTATGTTACCAGTCTAAAACTCATCTAAGTTAGCTTAAGAGTTGCAACAATAAAATGTGTTGTACTTTTATGATGTCACTGTTGTTTGTATTCTAACATGCTGAAAACAAATCCGTATGTGTGAGTCCAATCAGTCCTCCAACATTTACCTAGTGCCCTAGTGCCAGGGCTCACCCTGGGTGACGCAGAGGTGAATGAATGCAAAACATACCTGCTTACACAAAGGTCAGCCAAAGCCAATAAATCTGTAAATAAAACAATTATTTACTCTTTCACATGTTGCTACTCAATGAATAATAGTTCTGCCTAGCACTTCCACTTATTTTTGAAAATGAATAAAATTTTCTTAATAAAAGGATAAGATACTATTGTTTAAATTACAAAACATTTAATAAGAAAAAATTTCAAACTACAAACTCTTTGAGACAAGTGCTCATACATGGAGTTGGCCCTTTCAATGCAAAAATGGGGGAAAGGAAGTCAGCCCAGGGTTTTTGCTTCTTGCCATATCTATGTCTGATTTCTCTGGAGACAAAACAGCCCATGATGTGCTTCTCAAGGACAAAGCAATGTGCAACACACTCTGCAATAATCACTTATCAAACACAGTAACGGGGCAAAGATTTTTGTAATAGTTCCTTGCTTCCTAGCTACATTAAAAGGGTGGAGGATGGGGGAGCACATTGTTGATGGCAATTTTTGAAATTCAAGCCCACTAACTGCAGGTCACTTAACCCACTCTGGCTGTTGATGGATGATAGTGAAAAGCCACACCATGAAGTGGCTGTGATGAAGAAAAATAATCTACGGGGGGGGGGGGGGGATTGGTCACAAAAACTGCAATAGGACAGGGCAGAAAGGAAAAACTGCTGAGATGGAAAAATCTTCAACCTCAATCTTTTTTCTCCACTTCATCTGTAAAAGACAAAAATGAAGATAGAGATGTGCTAAATGAAGAACTTCAGAATCCCCATTATTCTCTTCCCATTTATTTATGCTGGCGTGGGATTTGTAAAATAAAAGTGAAAACATCACCGTGCTAAGACAATAGAAACTAAAAATCTGGGGAAAAGGCATTTGTCTATCAAGCCTCTCCAAGATGGTAAGGGTAGTCAGTGAGTCTAGGTGTAGAATTCTGTGAGGTCATCCCTGAATATTTCCTATAATAAATCTTTTAATACTTAACCAAACTAGTAAGACAAATATTTTGAATACTTTTAGAAAGATGTCACCAAAATGCTCAAAATCTCAAACCTAAAGTTTTTTACAAAATGTTACCATGAGAGCGAGAAGTACTTGTAATCCCAAATGTCATTTGGACATTGAAAAGAAACTGATTGCATTGTATGAACTCAATTACTTAGTTTTTCCACTTTTCAGAAACTAAAAAACAATGTAGACAGTTTCCTTATGAGAAACAATCGTACTGTTGGAGGGAATGACAAAGACAGTGATAAGAATGCTTACATGAAAATTCTTTAAGCTCCTTAACTTTTGAAAACCTTACTTCAGCTTTCATTTCTTTCTTCCTTTTCCAATCTCTCCCTTGTGATGCTTGTAAGATCTACAAGCATCTTTTTATCAGTTGTGTTCTTTTCGCATTCTATTGCCTCATCTTTTTAACAACTTAGTACTAAAGAAAAATAGAACATATGCTTCACAAAAACAGCAACAAAGACACTTACTTAGTGCAATGAATTTTTGAATCAAAGAAGGTAGAGAATCCACTTTCATGGAACATAATTATTTCTTTATAATTAAAAATCATAGTAAATATACCAAGTTATTTGTCTTTGTAAAGAACTAAATTACAAATGCAAAGTGCACAGGATGCATTGGTCCATTTTCTAACAACAGTAGTTAAATTTTCATATAACTATGGTAAACATATTATAAATAAAACTATACACCCTGCAAATACCAGGAAATTAAGTTTTATAAGCATTTGAAATCAAAATATCCCTTCAAACCACAATAAAAAATAGATTAATGCAAAAGAATTAAATCTTTAAACATTTACTACCAGAGTAAATAAGTTCTATGGAAGAACTGAGTATGTTTCCCAACATAAGAATGCTCTGGTTTTACAATGTTCTGGTTTAGAAAACAAAGAATTTTCCAGCAATGAAGTCTTATGCAGGTAAGTTATTTTCCATGCCTATCTGGACTGCTTGTCTCCAATCAGTTTCCATGCTAACTGACCAATCAATTGATACAGTGAGAGGAATTGAGGGGCAGAAAGAGGCGAGGACATTTTTTAAGTCCACCTAAAAAGAAAAAAGGATAAACCCTTTCTCCAACCTGTTAGAAAACAAAAGGCTGTGTGTCGTGTGAAAGACATTATGAATCTGAGAGAAGCTACTAGGAAAGAAAAAGCAAAAAAAAAAAAAAAAAAAAAAAAAAAAAAAAAAAAAAAAAAAACAAACCAAGTAGATGATGGTATTGAGCAGGTACTTCTGTGTCAGATCAATGTTTGTAAAGAGTTTTAGACAAAAAAGTACAGCTTCTCAGGGGCAAAAAGTAATGGCTTTTGTCTCCCTTCTTGAAAAAAAATATGGATGCCAACTTAATGGCCACAACATTCCTTCTTGAATATTTCAAGTTTGAATCTTGGTTTATCTTTTGGTTTTTAATCTTAAATTTTTACTTCTGCAAATTAACAAAAGAAATACATGGCTCCTGCAAATTCTTTTATGAAATTTTTTAATATAGTATTAGAGAAGAAGGAAAAGAAAAACCTCTATAAGACAATTCCTCACAAAATTCTTGGCAATATAATTTGGGAAAAATTACACATTGATGCTCCCAAGATTTAAACGTTAACCTCTTAACTAACACCTACCTTCTGGCTGATCACACCACCCTAGGAGATATGCCATCAATTAGCCTTTTAAGTTTTCAGACTGTCATGCTGTGCACCAGTAAAGTCATCATCATTTTAATTAAGATCTGAAACATTATAGGTCTTGAATGGATGAGGCGTACACTTTGGTTTATAGTCAGGGTCCTCCCCACCCCCTAACTAACTCTTCCCTTTTCTCATACTGTCTAATGTGGTTAGAACAGAACCAATAATCATGATAGCTTCTTACACTTCTATAAGTTTGAGCAGAAAGCTGTGCTCTCCATCCCTCTTCCCAGTGTTTTCTCCACAGTATCACCTCCTCTGGTGTGTGTTCATTTGTTTAATTCTTTCTGGTCTGTCTGTTCTTTTGGCTGCTGTCTTCTCAGCACTTCGAATCATGTCTGGCATAGTCAGTGCTCATTAACTTGAGCTTACTAAAAGAATAGCACCAGAGATGGCAGAGCAAAGACTAAGTCAACACTTTAAGGTCTATGGAAGTCTCTCATCTTTATACCTTTGCGCTTATTTGACTGTAGGTGAACTATTTATATTTATTTACTCATATTTTATAAATAATTTACCACACAAATATTTGCTTTATGATTCATTTATATTCATTTACTTATATTTACAAGTGCCTCCACTTCTTCCTTTGTATTCTAAGTAACAGCACTTAAAACTCATGGGAATCAGAATCAGGTACCTGATCATGCACTGGCATATTCAGGAACGAATAGAAGTTAGCTAACATAATTAATGGAATTCACCTTCCCAAAACTTCACCATGAGAGAATAAGAAATCCCTAGTCTCAATGTTATGGGTTAAAATACTGGAAAGTCATCAGACATATTATTATGATGGGTCTCTAGTCCTCAATCCCAGGCATGGAAGGGAGGCTGAGGCAGAACGAAGGAAACCCATCTCTCTCTTACAGTCTAAACTTTTTAATTCAATCACACTTCCAAAGAGTTATATAGTCAAGAATAACAAACTGGGTACGCAAACTGCTATCTAAGACTAGCAAACTTTGGGTAAGTGAAAACATGAAATGTCACCAAGGGAAATGTTGTGTTCCCCAATGACAAAACATGGATTGTGTTTTATTGTAAAGCAAATGAGCAGTAGGACCAGTAAGCAACTTAATAATTTCAACCACCACTGAAGTAGGTTAAAATGAAACACATGCGGACAAAGTGTGTTCATAGACATTATCTCTATCTCTCTCAACCATACTGTATGTGTAAGTAAAGTACATCAAAGTGCTTTCAAATATTTATAAAGTTGAAGAGAAATTAAGAGATTTTAGTACATGGTAAATATGTATGTGTAGAAGTTAAACTGGGAGCAAAAGAGAAATTTTCATTTCCTATTTTACTGGAAATTATAAATTACAAGTTATATGACAAATTGTGTTTTTAAATAACCAAATTTTAGAGTGATCAGACAGAAATTCTCGCTCACTAATCAGAAAGTCTCACTTCTTAAAAAGCACAAAGTACAAATATGACCTGGATCTGTCCATACAAATTCCAAGGAGCAGCCACCCAGGGGCATCTGATTTCTTATTTTTAGAACCTTCATGTCACTAAAGTGAAAGCAATCTTAAGAGATTCATTTTTTTGTTCTTGCTGTATCTTGCTGTGACTTGCCTAACAGACAACACAATCAGGTTTCTATGATTTCTCTGCTGCTACTGTGGCAAAAAAAAAAAAAAAAAAAAGAGGTTTTGGAGCTGAAATCTTTGTGCAACACTCAAGAGCTCCTTTGTATTCCTTTTGGAAACTAATCAAACAGTATCTCTATTTTTCATTTACACACCTTAAATTCATATTATATCCTGACACCAGGTCAAATACAGCCTACTGTAAGAAAGCTGAAAACTGACTCTAAATATCACATTTTCTGTTGGCATAAGAAACGTGAATGATCTCATCAAAGTGGGGAAACGTGTTAAATTCCACACTGGAATCCCCTCCCCTTAGCCAGGTCTCAGAGTCTGTACTTGGTTAAAGGTGATGAGCACTGTACTACACCAAACACAAATTATATCCTGACTGTTCACCTTGCAAATGCTTCCAGCACAGGGTCCCTAGCACAGCCACCACAGCCTTGCTGGGGCTAGCACCCTGGAAGGCAGGCCACAAAATCCAAGGTCTAGTCATCCATTCCCATATAACAGAGGACACTGAGGAAGCTCTCAGTCCAAGGAATGTCACGTAGTATCACCCAGCAAATCAAACCCACCACACTGCATGGACTGCTTGCCAGGGCAAATCGGCTTCCACCCTCAGCTCTCCAGCTGCTGATGTGAGAAGATCGCAGCAGCCACCAACCTGACTCATCCTTCTTCCTGCCCTCTGTGCTCTCTGTCCTTCCTGCAACCAACTATGCCAGCTCCTGAATTACTTTACTCCACACAAAGCAGCTGTCACTTTATGCTTCCAGTCATGGAAAGGAAGAATCTCTCCCAAACTACTTTGCCAATTTTGGTCAGACAATGAAAGTCACCCTCTTAAGTGCAAAAACAACTCTATGCTGATTCCCTGGAGTCTCAGGCACTGCTACTAAGAAGGAAACACACATTATCCTACTACTGGGTGTGGAATCCTGAGATACTTTAAAACTCAAAAGGCCAAGTTAGGCATGGTGGCACATTCCTGTAACCTCAGCTCGGGAGGCAGAAGCAGGATTGCCTGTGAGTTCAAGGTCAATCTGGGCTACAAAGTAAATTCAAGGCCTGGCCCTCTTCCTTAGCCTAAGACAGGAAGGGCAGGCACTAACAGGCTCTCTTCAAAAAAGATATGGCTATTCTCCAACTGGCCACAGAAAGACAATCCTAATGACATGCTTTATAAAAAGAACAAATAAAGCCAGGTATGGTGGTGCATGACTGTAATCTTAGCACTTGGGACACTAGGTAGGCAGATTGCCATGAGTTTGAGGTCAATCTGAGCTACATAGTGAGATCAAGACCAGCCTAAATTACATAGTGAGACTCTATCTCAAGAAACCAGAAAAAAAGATTAATATATCTGCTTAGAATGCCTGTATCATTTCGACTCTTCCAGGATTTATTCAGAAAGAGATTCAAAATCAATTAGTGGTTATCTTTGTTAAGAAAACCAGCTTCACTCATGTCGAAGGTCACTTTTATATATAACTGAATTTTCCAAATATATTTTTCCTTGACATCTTCCAAATGATGCCAGGTAATGCAGCATCCAAAGAGACTGAAACAGTATCTACAAGATCCCTCTCAACTATGATCTAATGAATCTGAGAGTAATGAGAACTTTATAACTGATTCCAGAAATTCAGGCATATTTTGTATTCAACCATCCTACAGGTTCCCAAATCACCGCTTAGTCTGGCCACGTGTCTGTTTTATAGTACGAATATATTCCCATGCCTAGGAACAAACTTTTCAGATAGCTCTGACCTCTCCCAACCCCTCTTATTGCCACCAACTGCCAAAATCTGTCTATTCTGCCTTCTGAGATTTATTTCTTTTTCCCCATTCCTACAGCAACTAACAGAGCTTTGTATATAGTAGGCATGAAAATATTTGTTACATGAGTGAATAAGCTACACAATTACAATTTATTCTGAGAAGTTTTATTTATATACACACACCCACATACATACAACAGGGGTGCTGCCTTCAGGGAATCATGGGTTATACCTAAAGACTACAGCATAAACTTAAGAGGCAAATCACTCAGGTTTCAAACTGCAGGGAGCCCAAACATCACTCAGGAACATACCGAAGCACAGATTCTGGAACCTTGTTCAAGAGCTTCAGCCTCAACAGCTCCGCCATGAGCCCAGGATTCTGCATTCTCTCTAAGCACCTGAAAACCACCATCAACATCTGACACAGTCTGTGTCCAGTGAGAAGGTCAACAGAAACAGGATGACAGTCAAAAGACAACACTGCCTACTAAAGCCACTTCGCCTGCATATTCCAAAGGGTGACATGTTAACTTTGCCTGACAGCAACCAAAACATGTCAATGTAAAGAGAAGGGAAAACAGAAATATTCCCACCTACGACCAAGTCAGGATGGGGCTTGCCTGCATCACTACAAATCTGTGAGCGATGACTACGGAATATAAAACGCAAAAGGTCATTCAGCCATGCCCTGCACTGGATAAAGGAACTAAAGCCCTAGGAGTATGATTTCCTATCTACACTCCTACAGCTTGGGAGTGTGTGTTTGGTGCAGGCAGAGTGCAAGGAGGCACACACAAGACCCAAGTACTCCACCTCATGCCTTCTACCCTGCATATGAAAACCAAGCAACTAATGCTTGGTTTTTAATACAGACATTTTAATGACTATAATTTCTGTACCTTTCATTTGGATCATTTAAAAAAAAAAACTGCACTAACTCTTCCGAATAGCAGACTATAGAGGAAATCGTTTCAAACCCATGCACTTAAAATTATTTTCTGGTCTATATGGTATTCATATTTAACTATATAGCAAAAATAGGAAAATCACAAACACTAGAGCTTACCCATAATTTTGTATGAGAGAAGTCTCAGAATATGACATTGGCTTTTACCCAGAAAGTATCTTTGTTGCTTCTAATTTTTCTGAACTTGGAACTTCAACTATCACTAGTACTTTTCTCCCTTTTACATCACTCTTTCCAGATAGCTTTGGTTCCAAGATATAATAAAATCTTAAAGTGTGATTGTGGGATGCTCTGGCTCCCTGGGTCTGCACATGTGTCAAGCTTTGCATGCTTGCCTTCTTTCCCACCCATCTTTTCCCTCCTATTTCCTGGCCCACTGCAAACTTTAAACAAGCTCCTTAATTTCTGAATCTGTGTCTTATCATCTATAAAGAAAATGTATATGAATGTTGACATGAAAAGTGTGCTGGCAATTTTAAGTAAAACCTGTGATCTTCACTTTCTACTCTCACTTTAGTCAGTCAATATAACCTCTTGGATGACAGAGCAGCCAGTTTCTGACAAATGTCTTCCAGGTCTTAAACCCACAAAGCAATCTGTCATGTCCAGCAGTGTTAGTCTGTCTGGCGTTCTTGAAGGCCTCAGCATCCTGACCACACCAGCCTGCTGCTACCCCTGCCTGCTTCCCGTTTCCAGCCTCACCCCTTACTTACTGCACAGGACCAACAGCCCTCAGCACTCAGCAATCCAGAGCGGATACAGGCTAGATTTGTGGCTTTTGACCCTACCGACTGGAGTTCAACTTCTACTCCTGTGACCCATTAAATGGGTGGTTTTAGGCAAGTCATCTAATCTTTCCGACCCTCAGAAAATGAGGGTGTTAAGAATCAAAGCTTCTTTAGAATTATTTGGAATATTTTATCAAATAAGCAAATTAAACATAACACATTATAAACTTTCATGATATGAGCCTTTCACCTGTATAACAAAATAGAATGGATATGCTTGGTGCCCACATCTGACTGAGTTTCCAAACACATAGTGTCCTGATAGACAAAAGAAAGTTTCACAACTTACAACTTTAAACTTCAAAGGACTACAACTGTTAGTCTAAGTAACTCTAGTAGGAACACCTAGAGCCTATTAAAATACAGATTTTCCAAATTTATCAAAAGAAGAAAGAAAAAAGCCCAAATTCACCTAAGAATGAAAACTGTGAAATCCTGTGGAAATCCAGAAGATCATTAATATGTACTTCAAGAATCTGTACCCTAAGGCCAGGGGTTTAGCTCAGTGGCACAAGCACCTGCCTAGCAAGTTCAAGGACAAGTTCAATCACTGGTACAAAAAAAAAAAAAAATCTGTAGTCTAATAAAATGGAAAACACAGAAGAAATGGACAGATTTCTAGCTACATATACACTACTAAAACTAAATCGAGAAGACATAAACATTCTAAATAACTCAGTATCAGTCAAGGAAATTTAAAAATGTAATTAAAGGCCTACCAACAAGAAAAGTCCAGGCCCTGATGGATTCACTGCTGAATTCTATGAGAAATTTAGAGATCTAATGCCACTAAAGCTCAAACTCTTTAATGAAATTGAAAGAGAAGCAATATTTCCAAAATCATTCTTGGAAGCAAGTATTATACTGATAAGCAAAAACAGAGAAAGATCCAACCAAAAAAGAAAAACTACAGGCCAACCTCCTTAATGAACACAGATGCAATAATCCGCAGTAAGATATTGGCAAACAGAATGCAGCAAATCATCTAGAAAATTATATACCATGATCAAGTAGGATTCATCCCAGGGATGTAGTCAATATATGCAAATATACTGAATATATATCTCAGGGATGGTTGAATATCTGCAAATCAATAAATGTAATACACCATATTAACAGAGCAATAAATGTAATACACCATATTAACACAGCAAAAAACCACATCATCATCACAATACATGCAGAAAAAGTATTTGACAAACTCCAATACCCATCACGATAAAAACCCTAGAAAATGGGAATAGTCTTTATGTCAATCCAATAAAAGCCATCTGTGACAAACCAACAGCTAACATCATATTAAATGGTCAAAAACTGAAAGCTTTCGCTCAAAATCAGGAGCAAAACAAGGATGTCCACTATCATCACTCCTATTCCAGACAGTTCTAGAAATGTTAGCCAAAGCAATTAGACAAGAGAAAGAAAGAAAAGCAATAAAGGTAGGAAAGGAAAAAGTTAAACTATTGTTATTTGCAGATGACATGATACTCTACATAGAAGATTCCAAAAATTCTATCAAAGGACTTGTAGATTTAATAACCAAGTTTAGTAGTATAGCTGAATACAAAGTCAACACTCAAAAATCAATAGCTTCCCTGTACACAACAAATTTACTGAGAGAAATTTGGGGAATCACATCCTTTACAATAGCATTCAAAAAAAGAAACACATAGGAATCAATCTAACACAGTAAAAGATCTATATGTTGAAAATTACAGTATTCTAAAAGAGAAGACTGAAGAGAATATTAGAAAATGAAAGACAACCCTTGCTCATGGATAGGAAGAATCAACATAGACAAAGTGGCCATACTCCCAAAACTGTTACACAGATTTAAGGCAATCCTGACTAAAATACCATTAGCATACCTCACAGAACTAGAGAAAATATTCCTAAAATTCTTTCAGAAACAGAAGAGACCTAGAATACCAAAAGCAATTCTGGGCAACAAACACAAGGCAAGGGGCATCACAATCGCGGACCTGAAATTATACTACAAAGGTACTGTGATAAAATCAGCATGGCACTGGCAAAACAACAGACCTGAGGCTCAGTGAAACAAATCAGAAGATGCAGAAACAATTCCAAGCACACTCAGACACCTTATCTTTGACGAAGGGGCCAAATATATTCACTAGAAGAAAGGTAGGCTCTTTAATAAATGGTGCTGGGAAAACTGGCTTTCCATGTATCAAAGACTAAAACTAGACCCATGTCTATCACCATGCACTAACGTCAAAACGGATCAGAGATCTAAATACAGAAACACTAAATCTACTAGAAGAGAAAGCAGGTAGAAATCTTGAAGACACAGGGGTAGGCAAAGAGTTCATGAACAAAATCCAAACCACACAGGAAATAATTCGAAGAATCAACAACTAGGATCTCATCTTATTAAAAAGCCTTTGCACATCAAAAGAAATCACCAACAGAGTGAAAAGACAATGCACAGAGTGGAAAAAAATTTAGGAAGTTGTCCCTGAGACAAAGGACTTATATTTAACACCTATAAAGAATTGGAAAAAAAAAAATCAGACCCCTCAAATTCAAAGATCCAATCCAAAAATGGCCATCTGAGATGAGTAACACTTTTCAGATAAAGAAAAACAAATGGCAAATAAATATTTTAAAAAGTTCAGCATCATGGTCATTTAAGAGATGCAAATTAAAACAACACTGAGATTCCATCTCACTCCAGATAGAATGGCTGCCATCAAGAAATCAACCAATAACAAACGCTGGAGGGGCTGTGAGGGAAAAGCAATTCTTCTGCACTGCTGGTGGGAGTGTAGACTGACACAGTCACTGTGGAAATTGATACGGAGATTCCTTAAAAAGCCAGCATTAGAAGTTTCATTTTATCCAGCTATTACTCTTTTGGGTCTCTTCCCAGAAGAATTAAAAACATCATACCACAGCAATATATTTGCACCCATATTTGTAGGAGCACAATTTGTAATAGGACAATTTTGAAAGCAATGCAAATATCCATCAACCAAGGAATGGATAAAAAGATGTGGTTTTTTAGTACAATGGAATACTACTCAGCCATAAAGAAGGATAAACTTGAGACTTTTACAGGTAAATGGATGCAATTTGAGGCCATACTCATAACTGAAATAAATCAGACTCACCTATGTAAACATTGCATTGTCTTCCTGGTGTAAGAAACTGAAAGAATAAATAAGGTCTAAAATGTACAATAGATACTGTAAGATGGGAAGAAACTGTTGAAAGGGAAAGGGGAAGTAGGATGGGGGAGAGACGAAAGTATGAAAGGGAAAAGCGGGGGAGGTAAGTCAGTTCTATATTAGTGTCTCTTAGTTCACTGAAAGGCAAGGTTTATATGAATATTGATTGGAAAAAATTTTCATGTCCATATCCTGTATCTGAATAACTACTTTAAAGATAACAATATGCAATGTGTTAACTGCTGTTATTTTCCTATTGTTTTATTGTGGAAATTTGTTTTATCGTTTTTCCAAAAAAATGAAAAATAAATAAAATATAAAATAAAATAAAAAATAAAATAAAATATTTTCTCAAGTACTAGTCTTCACAGAGATTTGGATTCTATGTCTGTTAGGTCAAGGAATGTGAATACGTACAATAACTATATGCCACTGGAAAAAGTTAACAGCAGACCAGTCTTTAATAAATTCTGAGCCACACACAGTTTCTGATGAACTCGTGGTCCCTCCGGCACTTTCCAACTGCAAGGTACTCTCATTATCTCATTTGACTATTGTCATCCTGGGAAGAACTCTAAAAGAATGTTCCAAATCTTCTCTAATTCTTAGCCCCTGCCTCATTCTCCTCACGAAATAAATCTGTAGCTGTATCAGGAAGTTTTCTAACCCAATTCAGAGACTTTTTATTTGGCTTCTATTTCAAAGCAACTATAACAATAACAAACACACCTCATGAATCCAAAGAATAATCTCCATGGAGGTTAAACTTCTTAAAGTATCAGAAATTTAGACAGAATCTCACTGAAGCCTACCAAGCACTCAGAATCCTATGTCCACTCTTTAACACTTTGTCAGTCTTGTTAGCTCACCTTCCTTGACATTTGCTGGTTTTAATCTCATTTGGTTTGAGAAACCAAAAGCCTTAGTAGAGCTACAAATAAACTAAGCAACACCAAGGTCTAGTGAGGGAATGAAAAAGCTTTTCTATGATTCCAATGCACACATGCTTCAGTGCTGGTTTATTTGAAATCCCACTGACTAATCAAAGGCCTTTTCAACCAACTGCCAGGCTTAAGACTGATTCATGAATAGAACACAGGATTGTGTGTTACTCCAAGCAATATTTTAGCCAAATGGAGCCTGAATACCTACACTAAGCTTTCATCTGATGAACGAAAAAAAAATTTTTGGCAGTACTCGGGACTGAACCAAGGACTCACATAAGCTGCACAAGTGCTATATCATGGAAATATATCCCCAGGCCTTTTTATTTCATTTTCAGACAAACCTAACTGAATTGCTCAAGCGAGCCTCAAACTTAAAATCCCCCTGCTTCAGTCTCCTAAGTAGGTGGATTGTATGACAGCTACCATGCCCAGCAGAAAATGTATATCCTACGTAGGCATTTAATATTCACAAAAGGAATAAAAGTTGATTTATAAAAACCTTTATTGACAGTATTCTATTTGGTACAGGTAAGTTTTCATTTCCATCCTGCAATGTAGTACACATGAAATATACCAGGGTAAGTTTTCACATCTCTTAACTCTGGCGTCCTCCCCAGGAAAAATAATTTTTTTTTTTTTAGTAATTCTTTTTTGGGAGCCCACTGACATTACATCTACATGATACAACTATCTCACTTAGGACTGTAACTGTGTTTGTGTTGATTTTAGATTTAGGATTCCTATGAAGGTTGTTCTTTGGATATATTTAAACCTCTTCAGCAACACAGCCTAGCTCAAATTCATTTTAGCATCTCCCACAGCACTCAAAACAGAAAAACAAAAAACAAATCAACAACAAAAAAATCTCAATAAAATACTTGCTAGGTGAAGAGCCACTGGAGATTCTTGTAACTTACAGCTACAAATCCACCCTTGATTGCCCAAAGTTGCACTTTTTTAACACACCTTACTCTTCTTGGCCCTTTTATAATTACTTGCCTCTGCAACAGGGAGGAGAAATGCTCCAAGTTGAAAACAAACAAGGAAACAGAAAGAAAAAGGATACTCAAGCATTTAGCCTCTCCCACCCACACACCATGGAAAGCCTACAAAATTCTGAGCGAACCATTTCAAAGAAGTGCCTTGAAGTATTTCTGAGAATGCTTTCAGCTCAGTCTTCACTCCTACATCTACTAACAGCCCAAGGAACAGCGCACACTATCTTTCAGAGCTTTTCCCTGACAATGTGCTAGCTTGTTCACTCCCAACCTCAAACAACTGAGAACAACAGCAGTATGAGATGAGAACCTTGGGCTGTCAAGTAAATCAAGGGAACACAGCAGAGAAAGCAAAGCAGCAGAGTCCTGATAAGGAAACAAAAATGAAAATGAGAAGAGCAGCTGGGGCCCTAGAGAAGGCAGAGCCAGACAGGAAATTAGGCCGTGGGACCAGAGGGACAGCCAATAGGAAAGATGGGGGGGAGAGGTACCCCAAGTCCATAGAGAATCAGCAATTTGGCTAAAGTATGTATGAATAATTGGGAATTAACTGTGTACGCAAAAGACTTCACCTCATTTACCACAGCAGCTAGATAAACACCATGTTAAATTAAATAAGAGGCTGCTCACCCCCAACCAAACCAAGGCCATTTGTCTTCATTCTATAGATTGTCGAAATTTCACCATGCCCTTGCCTCTCAATCTGTTTAAGGCTTCTGTTTGTTTGTTTGCCTTTGTTTGTCCGGAAGAGTCCAATTCCACTTCTTAAGATTGTAGTTTAAATAGGACTACATTAATCCAGATGCTCTTTCTAAAAGTCCTTCAAATTCACAGACTCCAAATATTAACATAAAGACAAGCAGCGACCAGCTGTTGCAATTAACAATTTTTTTAACATTTTCTCTTCTGTTGACTTAAAAACACTAGAAGGAATTTTTAAGCTGGATGAGTCTGCGATTCAAATTTGGAAGTTTTAAATAGAAGGGTTTCAGGTTTTCAGGCTAAAAATAATAGTCTACATATTAGAATTCATGTTATATAAATAAGCTTCAATTCACAAGACTCAGCTAAGTGGGCGTCTTAGCATGCAGTAGAAAACAAAGCATGTAGAAACCAAACTATTTCTGGAGTAAGGTTCAGTATGTGGCAACTTCTGATCATTGAGACCTTTACCAACAGAGAGCAAGAGTAATCTTTCCCAATTACGCTTGAATGCATTCAATCATAACTGGTTGAATAATGACTGTGCTCTGTGGTCAGGGAGAATGGGGTCATTCTGCACCTAGAGGTGTGAAAGTGGCACAGTGCTCACAGCCCCCACCCACAAGGCAGCCACATTCCTCCAGTCTGAGGAGGTGCCAAAGAGTGCAGAAACATTCCCCCCAATGGGCATCTTTCACTGCACCCATGAATGGACTCTCAGTTCGCGGATAGACTCAAGAGTTTTCCCCGCAAATAACACATTCCTGAGACATGCTGTATCAACACTGAATGGGTTTCACTGGCAGCTCCTGCTAGTCCTGTTTCAGCACTCCTGCCACAGCAAGAGCCTTCTATTCCTAGGAAATCAGGAGGCTTTAAACATTTCCAACATGATTCATACAGTAGCTCAAAAATTATACACTGTTTTCTCTTAGAAGCAGTGAGTTCAAAAAACCCACCAGAAAGCTCATGTCCTATTGTTTCCTTCTCCTATAACAGAATTCTCCATGAAGGTGTTGCGTAACCTTGTCTTTATTTTTAGATAGTTATGATCAGATTTAGGGCTCCCTATGATAACATAATCTGAGCTACAAAGCTTAGGAACATCTCCAAAAGAAGAAACAGGTAATCAAATGTCAAGCAGAAAAGAAAATCTATAAATTCCCTTGTGATTTACTTTCAAGTAACATTCATTATATTCCTCTTTTGTTGTACTTTATTTCCACCACTATCTAATAATTCCGATGTCTTTTTCTCTAATTTTTTGAAAAAGAGAAAGGAAAATTCTTTTAAGAAATTCCTTAGGAAAAGTTTTCTATAAATCATTTTTTTGGTATTTTCTCAAAATAAAGAACCCTTTGGTGCCCATATTATATGGATAAAAAGCAACAGATTAAGATTAAAGATAGTTATCATAATAGAACAGAATAGAACAGACCTTTAGAGTTTCACTCCTTACTTTACTTGGACTTTCACTGAGGAATTTTAAATATCAAAGGAAAAGAAAAAAAGTCCTTTATATTTAAATTGTGCCCATTTGTTACAAGCATTTGTTGAACAAGTAGAAAACAGATGATCTGAGTGATATAAAAACAGGTACTGGAACATTAAACTAGTACAATATATCTGAGCCTGTATTTATATTAAACTATGTCACATGTAACATTTAAAAGAATCTAAGGAATTCCCTAGACAAGTTTTTAGAAATGAATTTCTGCTGTGTTCCTATAGAGATATCTCCTCAAAACCAGCTCTGCCTCATTTCTACCCCAGGACCAATCAAGAATATTTCTTTCCCAAAAAATAAACTGCTTTGGGACAAAAAAAAAATCTTTGAATTGTCCTTCAGATTTGTAATCTTCGATAATCCTTACTAAGTCAAACAATAACTCAAAAATTGAGACACAGGCAGTTCTAGATATCCCTATTTCTAATTTTGATATTCTTACTCAGTCACCACAAAACACACACACACACACACACACACACACACACACACCCTAGAAATTGAGATCTAGGTAATTTTGGTTGAATATACTTTACAAAAGTATAAACTTTTCCATGGACAGCAAAAAGAAAATAGCTATTTCGAGAGATGCTTTAGAAAGCACAAATCAAACTTTAAATTCGTGGCCAATCATTTACCTACTAATAGCAGTAAGAACTGCTAAATGATTTAGATGCTTAGGTGTCTGAATGCTGATAGCAGACCACATGTGTGCAAGTACACAATGTTTTCTTTTTATGACCCACAAAGGGGGAGCAATGGAATGAGTGGTCATGCACAAACGCTATCTTAAAATAATACTTAAATGTTAAAATGTTTCTAATCAACCCCAACATACCTATTTTGCTATTAATATACCTACTTTCACCACACACCCACCTCTCAAATGCTGGCTTCCATTTACATTCCCAGACAATAGTGCAAAAGTATAAGGCAGACATGAGTAAAACCACTGTTCACACCTGGTGTTTACAGGGGAAACCCCACTATGGGATTTTTTTTTTTTAATTTCAAAGTCCTTTCATTAGTAATGTATACAGCTGTTTTCTATTGCCTAATAATCAGAACTGCAATGCTGATGCATGCGGACTCTAGGCATAACTATGCCAAGCTGCTTGTGCTCAGCTGTAAGGGGCTGGAATTCCGAGTGTCATGGGAGATACCCTGCACTTTAAAAAAAAAAAAAGTTAATACAGCTGTTTTCCTGTCAGGAATGCCAGAAGAATGCTATTCCGCCCTATAAACCTTCCCTAACCCCATCTCCACCAACAGTGTTCCCTGCTAATGCTAATGGATAAAAGGAGTATTAGGAAGACATCCCACTGTTTAATAAAAAGAACAAGAAAAAAAATGCTGGGCACTGCAGTTTTTAATAGCAACATGTGGCACATCTACAACAACCACCAAAAAAGAAAAAAAAAGGAAAATTGTCTGTTAAATAAGAACAGTGAATACTTGATTATAAGTGCTATAAAATGGCAGCTAACGACCTGGGAGAAGATAAATAAGTGCTTCTGAACCAGGTATTTTTAGTCACCATCAGCACATTCTAAGCGTATCTTAATGTAATTATGTGAAATGTTTATGTGCTTGCCTGGCATGTTGCTTTAGTTTTCTTAGTAAGGAGCAATGTTCATTTTGAAATGATGAACACAGGAGAGCCTCAGCTCTCCATTTCTGAGGACATCTCCCCTCAGCTGAGTTTACCACCTTTTTTAGGGTCACACAGACCCACACAGAAGGCCTTTGTGTAGAGGTCTCCAGCGTGTATCTTCCTGCAGCCACTGGGGAAGTCCTCCAAGGAGGCCCTTTCTTCTCTCACTACAAACAAAGGTTTTATCTTACAGTAAACAGAGAAGACATTTAACATTAGAGCAATACCAAGGCAGGAATACCCTAAAAGTGGCTCAGAGATTTGCATAATGAAATTCTATTGTCTCAAACTTCACACTAGCTATTAGAGAGAGAGAGATCAGCAACATGAAAGGCATGTGCCATTACCTGAGAGTGACATGTATAAAACATGTTGCACCTGAGCCTTGGGCAGGCTTACCTAGACAGCTCCAAGCAAAAGGAGAAACTGTACATCACTATTTCTGTGTAGTATTTGTGGCTTGCCTCCTTCATCCCCTTCACCAAGCCTGGAACAGGTAACAAGAATACAAATCGTACAAATGAAAGCTCTCCATTCCTCTCTCCCCAGCAGGTTAGAGAAGCCTAGGGACACAGGCTGGGAGCAACTACACCAAGTAAGAAATGACTCCTTTGCAGGCAGCAAACCTGTCTGGCTCAGTTTCCCACCTCCAACATACAGCTCTGTGCTCTGCTCTGACCCACTGAAGGCTGCTGTTCTACAGGGCACCCACGCTTTGTCCATTTGGGCAAGCTGGAAAGAGAAGGGGGAAACATGTGATCTGCCCACAACCTCTAATATTTCAGAACCAACTGCAGGAGGAAAGACGCACTACAAGGTTCTGGAAAGGGAAAAGATGCAGCAATCTTTATAAAATTAAGGCAATAATTTTCCCCTATGGGCCAGCATTTCTATATACAATAAGTCAGGTGATGGGCAGGGGAGAACTCGGGTAACACTTTTCAATGTGTTATTTAAATAACACTTATAATAAAATTTAAACAAAAATACTTAGATTTGAATGTTGGAAGTTCTGCTTCAAAGGAAGCAAATAGAAAACATTGGTATGAAGCCAGTTCCATGTTCAACAGCAGGGGACACTGGCTCACATGATGTGTTGGAGCCACAGTGGCTTTTAGGTTCCCTTTCTGTCTTGTTTTTGTTGTTGTTCTTGTTGTTTTCCTGTCTGGTGTGTGTGTGGTGCTGGGGAACTGAACTGAGAGCCTCGCCTATGCCAGGCAAGCACTGAGCTACACCCTCAATCCTGGTTCCCTCAGTTTCTAAAAGTCTTATTTTAAGTTTAATGAGCCAATAATTTTCCTTCTTTGTGGTAAGCAAAAGCATGTGAAGATACTACCAGAGAATTTTTACAAAGTGTAACTGCATTAAAGAAAGCTCATTAGTTTTCAGACTGGGAAACAGTAAGTCATCCAGTAGAAGCCAATGGATGGGAGCCACCTATCAGTCCCTGTGCTGCTTTCCTCCTCCAGGGGTAGGTGGCAGGCTTCCCGAGGAGACTGGGTCAACATAGCCCCTCTGTGAAAGAGTGGGTATCACCCAGTCGGTCCCTTGGAGAGCTTTGCCAGCTGTGTGGCCTTATGAATGCAATGGGTTTTAATTATTTGCCATTGGCTGAGTAGCCAGGAAATTTATGACTCATCTCCACTGTTCTCAATGTTGTTCTCCCATAAAGCCACTCAATCTCTGCAGTAAACAAAACTGGCCTGATTAAAAACATCCCATTAGAAAGCATTTAACCTCTGCCTATATTTTAACATCTCGTGACTATTTTCCTATCCCTCTACACCCAAATGCAAGCAAGCCTCATTCTCAGCACAGACCCACTCTCACGTAACATTACACAGCATTCCAGATCCCTGCTCAGTGAATCCCCCAAAGGCTTGTGGTCTATGTGTGGCAGGGCTTACATAGTGCCACACGTACTGTGAGTGTTCCAAGTAGCTTGGGACAGGAACAACTGAGTTAGGCTCACTGGTAAGAAATCCTCAACATCAGTGATGAATCCTGAGGTGTCACTCAAGAAAATATAACTACAAAAGCAAACTGTTTCAACAAGACAGAAGAGGAAGAAACTTGAGCCATCTAGCTTGGACATTCAAGGGTAAAGTCCACCTAAAAGCCTTTACAAATGCACTTAAGTTATGAAATGCTCTATTATTAATTATAAACACAAACTACAACCAGGTGACCAAAACTCAGTCACAGGTACAAACTTTTGTTTCAAAAGCAGCTCTAATTCCCTGAACTCTAAACATTTTTAAAAAATTAAAAATTATCTGAGAACTACTTATACAACCACACACACACACACACACACACACACACACACACACACACAGCTAAATGATAATAAAAAGATTTCAGCCACGGCCAATTTCAACCTACCAGTGTGACATCACTGAGTGTGGGGCTGGGAAGAGCCGTGTGGAACAGCAGTTCCACAGATGTCACATACACATAGAGCATTCTACCACATAGTTAAGACAGATGTTATATCCTCCAGAGCACCTAGATCATAGGCACCCAGAAAGTGGCGAGTTTAGAATACTGATTATTTTTGGTGTCATGTAAACAGTCACAAGTTCCTTAAGGACAGTAACATGTTCTAGAAATGCATCATTAGTCAATGTCCTTGTCATGCTGAAATCATGGAGTGTTCTTACACAAACCTGGACAGTATAGGTCAAGTGTCTGACATGGCCTCTTGATGCAATCAAGAGATGCCATAAGCACAAGAGCTATGATGTTGCTACCACTGTAGCACAGTGTGTAACTCTAGAGTACACTTTCTTAGTAAGTAAAAGCATATACTCTAAAATAATGAGAAGTATAGTATAATAAATACATATTCCATTGTTGACCAAATATCGTGGGATATGTGACTTTAATTTAAACTGTAAGCTTGCATATCTTAATAATGGTTGTATTTCACAACTGCCTCACAAAATGTCTGAAAATTTAAAATTAGCTCTGTCATGATATTAAAAGCCATCACTATCATACCTCTAGCATAGTCTGCTCAGTAATACTCTATCAGACTGGAGACAACGGTGCAACAGAACGGTGGGAAAATAGCAACACCTTCTCGGTTCCTTCAGTTTTAATTTATCAGGAATCACAATACAAGACAGCTAATCTGGCAGAGGCCTCCCATAAAATCAGTGAGCCAGTAAGAGCAGGCAAACTACAACATGTGACTGCTAGGGTCACAGCAGTAAATCAGTCCAAGGACAGCAATATAGAGAAAAACAGTACTGTTTGCTTTTTTCCTAGTTATTTTATAACAACTGTAATAACTTGGAAGATGGGTGTAAAAAGTATGACATAATATTTATTAAACACACTATGAGCACCCAACAGTCATTAGCATGTTCTGTACAGAGAAAAGACCTACTGAACAGCACTAAAGCAGGAGCTACATCAGGATTGTGACTACTTTGAGAAATTTAAGATAAGTATGACTGCTTTTTTTTTTTTTAATGGAGGCAGAAGTCAAAATGATCTCTTAGAAAACTTGCAAAAATGCAGTGAAATGAGCCCTGTGAAGATATGGAATAAGTGAAAATATACAAGCAAGTCTCAGTTACTTGTCCTAAATGGCCAAATGATTTCAAGCAAAAATAAAACCAGTGGCTGTTTACTCACCACACCACTGTGTGTGGTAACACAGTATACTTTGTTCTAATTACACAATGGTGAACAGCAGAGGCCTAACTGAGCCTGGTAGACTCTACATTCTACTTTCTCAAATAATTTAACACACATGAGAACGATGGTTTCCTGATCACAAAACTGGCTAGTTACTATCTCCACAAACTGAGGTTATTAGGATAATTAATTGAGAGAATGTAAATGGAAAAAAGACAGCTCTTCTCCCTTCTTTACTACATAAATGTGCTCCTTAAGTAAAATATAGCAAATGAAACCAATCTTCATCTTCTGACAAAGATCTGAAAAAGAACAGAGATGAATCAATCTTCCAAATTCTTAATTGTTTGAATAAGATACATAAAAAATGACTGTTGACACTACCAGGAGCTCTCAAAGGTTCTGATTCTTCAGCCATTGCCTTAGATGGCAAACCTTTCAGTTTTCCGTGACACAGACAGCATGCTGCAGCATGCATGCTACAGTTTTGTCACCACTGCCTTAGACAGTTATAACTATTCTTATGGGAAAAAAATGGATACAGGATCCTGATAGGCCTAGACTCCAGAGGGCCTAGAACAAGCACATACGATGCAGCACAATCATTCTTTAAGCAAATGTAGCAGGATTAATAATCATCATTCACTTATTTAAGTTATTCAAGAAAAATGTGCAGGCGCCTTTTCTGTGGCAGATACTGATTGAAGCACTAGAAATACTGTATAGCAAGTGATCAAAACAGCCTAATACTGATAAGAAAAGCCAGAGATTCAGAAGCTCCAATATGATCATCTTCAGGACAAAATGGATAGCTTTGAAATGCTGACTTTTTTCAAAAGTAAAGAGTACCTACTTAGGGAAGGCTATTCTTGCTCTCCCATGGAAAAGATTTAGATGACTACAAGTTTCCTAAAGAATCAATGTTTATTACTATAAATCAAAATAGTTTAGGCCTTGCATGCATACACAATTACCTCTCTATAGGTACCACTAACCTTAAGCACGACAGTACTCACCCAGAAAATAGGTACATCCTCAAGAATAAAAGTAAGCACTTTGAACAGAACAGAATGAAACAACCTACACTGGTAGTCAGGTATTTTCTAGCACATATATATGTATGTTAGACGGTTCCTGGACTTCTGAACCTAACGTAATTTGGAAAAACTGTGGTTAAATTTAAGACAGCAAACATCCACGCCACATAAGCAAACAATGTCTGGTAGTTTCTCATTTTTTGTAACTATTTATAAACATTATATTATGGATATCTTTATAAGATGATTAATGAGATCTTATTCATAGAAAAAATAAAATCTGTAGGACCTTAGAACTGAAATTGAATGTAGTAAAAAACACTTCCACAATATGGTACAGTACATTTAATCCACAATTATATTTATGGGAAAATAAACTGTAATTTAGTATAAAACATTCAATTACTAAAAAGTTGTAAAGTTACTGAATAGTCCCATTTAAACTCCGCTATATTCTCCTCATATTAAAAAAAAAATTCACTTTGAGTAGACTTTCCTTATGCCTGTGAAAATTAAAATATTCCAGGGATATGCAGATAAAACAGTAAGGACAGCCAATTATACTGCTGATTGCTTTTCGTTCATTGAAAAGAACAATTTGTGCTTATATTGTTTGATCAATTTTGCATGCCTATATCTTGTAATCTGAACTACTTTGAAGACAACAATATGTAATATATTAACCATTGTTAATTTCCTATTACTCTGTTTTGAAATTCTGTATCTTTTCTATTGTTTTTCTTTTCTCTTTTAAATTAAAAAAAAGAGTAAGACCAATTGTAGCTAATTAAAAAACATAACAAAATGATGTGACGATATGAGGAGTATGTTTCCCCACAAATAACCACCTTAAGTTCATCTCTATTCAAAAACTAGAAGCAAAAGTAGTAATCTGCTCACTTTTAAGGCACCGCACAAATCAAGTGTAGATACTTTTTAAGTTAAAAGAATAACAAAAGTTTCAGATAGAGTGGCTATGATATTTTCACAGTCATATTAAGTATTTGTGGAATCATTTTTTAATACTATCAATACTTCTGCTTTCAGCCTTTTTCTCACACTGTAATAGTTTCATTTGTTCTCATTATAATAAAAAACATTTGATTTTTAGATTTCTATTACATTTCAAAATTATTAGGATTTCCCTATTTTAAAAAACTTCTTCTGGTACAAAATAGTATGTTAAATAAATAAATAAATGCCACATATTTCAGCATTTTGGCCCACATCTACAAATATAGTTACAAATGTATGCATGCGTACGTGCATACACAATTATACTTCCCAATATTTATTATCTTCTAAACTAATTGTTGGAAACTCATTTGAAATAATAAGTACTTGATTCATCATAAACAAATGACAGCCAGGGATTTAGCTCAGCGGCACAAGCGCCTGCCTGGCAAGCACAAAGTCATGAGTTCAATCCCTGGCACCAATAAATAAATAACAAATGACAATTATACAAACTGGGGTTAGAATCAACATTAACAAGCCAGAGACTTAATGCTCATAGCATACCTCAAGTTGGTAAATTAAACTAATTATTATATAAACTTTTAATTTCTTTATACAAAACTTTACATGACCAGAGAAAACTCACTATAGATTTTAAAAAATATGATCATACTAACTCATCACTGACATTATCTAGTACAAGCAATCTCAAGTACTATAACCTAAGGAATATCCTATCTTAAGGATTTTTCAATAGCAGATATACTTTTCAAGTAACCTAATGTTCATTTTTCAAGGATATAAAAAACACAAATGCACTGGATGAAATGTTTAAAGTAATAAAAAACACTAAAGAGATTTTTAAGTTAAAACCAAAATGAAAAACCAATGCAGAATCAACTGCTAGACCGGCAAAATGTCTAAAGTCTCAAAATATTGGGGGTTTATAAAGCTGTGGGAATATCATTATATCATTTTAGAAGGAGTTTGACATTACCCAGTAAAGCTGAAATTCTACTCTTTGGTATCTATCCCAAACAAACTCCCATAAATTGAAGACATGCACAAGAATATTCATAGCAGTGCATGTTCATAGCAGCCCAAAAAACACAGTCGACTGAAACGTTCATCAAGAGCAGAATGCAGAAAGAAGTGGAATAGCACAAGGCATTAAAAAATGAAGATACTCAGTGTCTTTGAGACTAATGTTAAACAAAAGAAGTCATCAAAGAATGTGGTAGCAGTTTCATTCATACAAAGTCCAAAAACAATCAAACTCAACCACATTGGGGGGGGGGTGCATATATCTGTACATGAACAGTTAAAACTACAAAGAAGTAAAATTATTATCTCAAGAGGGGACTTACCTCATTTGCTAATGATTATTCATGTTTAGTAATGCACTTTTCAGTCATGTTCATTAACTGTGACTTGGAACTGGTTATGGTCTGGATGGATATATTCTTTAATTACATATATTTTTACACATGCCTACTCTGTCTCAAGATTAAAATAGAAACACCATATACAATCTTCTAAAAATGTAACATTTTTGTGGTACCACTGTGGTTTGGTCAGTATGGTGATCTGGGGTCTGTGTAAGAGACAAGCATGCATGCTGATTCTAGAACAGAGCTTTATTATAGTTCACAGCTATGCGGTGGCCGCCACACCCTTCAAAGTATCCATTTATATGAAACGTCCTGAATAAACAAGTTTATAAGGACAAGAAAGTACATTAACTGTGCCCTCGGACTGGAGACGTAGAAGTGGAGGTGAATGCTAATGACAATAAGTTATTTTTTTTTCCAGTGGTAAAAATATTTTAAAATTGATTGTGATTATGACTGCACAACTAGAATCTGCTGACCACTGAACCATACACTTTAGGTGAATTGTATGAATGTCAATTATATCTCATAAAGCTGTTATTTTTTTTTAAAAAATAATTATTGGTGATTCCTGGCATAAATAACACACAATAATCCTCAGAATTTGTCAAGTTTGGGGAGAGGAAAGGCATATGTGAAATGAATGTCTATGTTCAGCACCAGGTCAGGGAGAAATTTAATCATAACTTAAATGCTGGCAAAGTGGCTTTGTTTCCAAGTCTTGGTAAGGTAATCAATAGGCTTTGAATTTATGTATCAGAGTTTGGGCCAGAATCCCCAGTAGCCAGCAAACATTAAATTATACATGCAAACATAGCAGTTTTTCTCCCCCCTATAAGTGACCTACAACAGTCCTTTCTGAAGTGATTTTCCAGGACTCTCCATGATAGGAAAATATGAAACACACTCAATTCATTAACCAGAAGGCATCATTGTGCTTTCTTGACTTCATATATAGAGGGTTGTTTTTTTTTTCCAAACCACACTGGAAAATAACGGGCTTGGAAAAGCAATCAGTCAGTTCACATTCCACCCCACCAATATCCAATGCCTGCTCAAATTCAGATACAAAAGCAAAATACTTCCAATGTGCTCAGTCTTGTTTCTAATGACAGCTCTTTGCAACAGTTACTAATGAACACAACTAAGAAATTATAGAAATATCACACCAAAATAATCACTGATAAATAAAAATGAGATTTATTTCAAAACATTTCTAAAAGAGTCAAAAATCACTTTGGCTCCCTTTCATTTCAGTAACCTTATTTTTGGTTCTTTTTTTAAAATTTCTATTTAACCTCAGTATATATAATTCTTTCAACAGTGAATTAGGATGAAACAACAACAACACATATAAAATAAAATAAAATAAAATAAAATAAAATAAAATATCCAGGGACCAAGGATGCAGCTCAGTGGACATAGTGCCTGCCTGGCAAGCAAATGGCAATAAATTCAATTTCTGATACAAAAAAAGAAAGTAAGTAAGTAAGTTAGTTCCAGAGGCAAAAAAAAAAAAAAAAAAAAAATGGAGATTCTTTGCATTATTCTGGATTTATAATCATTATAGTTAACACAAGTATTTAGTGATAATTTATTATGTGGCTTCTTTACTGTTAAAACACAATAAAAATAAAAAGTCATTATAAAATGTGTATGTCCCTATACATAATGAATATACTTTAAAATATAGCTAAATAGACTATCTATTCATCTTGCTCCATCATCATTTAATGGCCTCATACTCCATCAAACTGGTATTTCTGATTTGTAGCTTTCCTCTTCATTTCTCTGCTCCATATTAATTCTAACAGGAACTGACCAATATTGGTAAATTTGGAAGATAGTTTTCATGTCTTTGATTTTTTAACAGCTCTTCCATTAAGATTTAATATGACCTCTTAAGGTTGGGCTCTAAATCCTAGAAAATATTAATATAAGCCACAGCAAGATGCAGTCTAAGTAGCAGGCTGGTGATGATAAGAAGGAACAAAGCCACAGGAGCCACTGGAAACGCAAGGAGCAAAGTGCCAAATGGGGCAGCTCTTCCTCGCCGAGAGCCAAAAGCCCTTCACAGGCCAGTCTCAGCGAGCACAGCCAACCTCAGTCTGATTCCAGCACCAGTCCAGAGGGCCCCACTCAAAGGAGCAGGTAGTATAGTTTCATGTAGTGTGTAGGATGGTATAGTAGATGCCCACTGCTGACCTCAGGTTCTGGACCACCTCAGGTGAGCAAGAGAAAAGGCCACAATAGAAGGCTGACGGTCTCTGGTCAACTACTGCCCATCTCCCCCACCCTCCCAGAGACCCAAGGCAATCTGCAGGTGCACCTGCCCATTTATAAAAGATCCTTGTTCCTACCAGGAAAATATAACTGCTAAACAAAATGGCTTCCTTCTAAATCTAAAATGTAATCTTTGGGCTATCTAACAATGGCATATCAGGAAGATGGCTTTGGTGTTAACAAGATACAAAATTTACAAATGAAAAAGCTTACCCAAACAGACACAAGAATCTAGAACAATCAATGTAAACTCCTAATTCTCTGGGGATCTCAAGCACAGCTGTACAGAAATTCAGACTTATGCAGCAATTTATCATTTAACTTGTCTTTATTTTTCTACATAATGGTTTCCCTACTAATTGAGTATAAGTCAGAACTCAACAAAAACTCTTAAATGATAATTCATATTTTCAAGCACTCATTTAAGGTGAGCTGGCATATCTCTTCTAGGTCCTTTACCCTAAATAACTCCAGTAAAACTTACCATAGAAAAATAAAGGGCCAAAGGTTAGGGCTTTTTACACCAGCTGCAGTCATCAAGACAGAGTCATTCTGGAGGATGGCCAGACACATCCAAGAACAACCAACTAGGGACAGAAGACTCAGAAAAAGGCCCATCCAAATATCCCAAAGGCCGGGCATGGTGGCACACTCCTATAATCCCAGCACTCAGCACTCGGGAGACTGAAGCAGGAGGATTGTTGCAAGTTTGAGCCCAGCCTGGGCTACAAAGTGAGCTCAAGGCCAGCCTGAACCACACAGTGAGACGCTGTCTCAAAAAAAAAAAAAAAAAAAAAAAATCCCAAAGATTCTTAACAGCTCAAAAACAATGCCATGGAAGAAGACAGTTCTTTCAATAAATTTTGCTCTAACAATGGGCACTGACCCAAGGAGGAGGGAAGAGAAAGAACGGAAAGGGGACAGGAAGGAGGAAAAAAGAGAGGAGAAGAAAAAGAAAAGACTCAACCCGAACCTCATACATTATATAGAAACTTAAAATTTACCGTGGATATAAACATAAAATGTTTAAAACTATAGGAATTTCTAGAGAAAAAAGGGAAAATCATAAGGACCTGGCTATTGACAGAGTCTTCAGACTTTGCATCAAAGCATAAAAAGAAAAACTGATAAATTGGATTTCATCAAAATAAAAACCCTTGCTCTGCAAAAGAACTTGTTAAAGGATAAAAAAAAAGACAAACCACATCCTGGGAGAAAGTACTTGCAAAATGTATATACAAAGAGGCTTTGTATCTAAAATATATAATGAGCTCTCAAAACTCGAAAGTAAAAAAAATCAAACAATACAATTAGAAAATGGGCAAAAGACATGAAACATTTCAAAGATAAATGGAAGACGAACAAGCACATAAAAAGCTGTTTGACCCACTAGCCACTGAAGAAATACAAATTAAAATCACAGTGATAATTAAAGAGTTATAAGAACAAGTGCGGACAAAGACAGAGATAATCTGGACCACTCACACACTGCTGAAAGGACTCCAGAGGAACAGCTGTTCTGGAAACTGTGGGCAGTTTGGTATAAAACTAAATATGCAATTATAACAGGACACAGGGCTATGTTCTAGGGCATAGTCTTAGTTTGTTTCAGCTGCTACAACAAAAATACCATAGGCTAATTTACAAAGGATTCCAAAACATTTATTTCCCATAGTTATGGATTATGGGAAATCCAAGACCACGGTACCATTCATCAAGATTCAGTGTCTCATAAGGAACCATTCCTCACAAATGGTAGCTTTCTTGCTCCCCTTCACATGGCAGAAGGAATAGACAACTCCCTTAGGCCTCTTTTACAAGCACTAATTCTATTCATAAGGGTTCCATTGCATAACCTCATCACCTCCAAAAGGCCCTATTTCTTAATACCATCATCTTGAAGGTGAGGTTAAAACATACAAATTTGGGCAGACAAAAGCAGGCATGTATTCCCCTAAAACTGAAATGTCACGGTCACAGAAAAACCTGCACACAAATGGGAATGGCAGTCACTTGTAATCCCAGCTACTCAGGAAACTGAGGCAGGAGGATCCCTTGAGCCTGAGGTCAAGGCCAGCCTAAACTACAAAGGAATATGGAGAAGAGACTATTTATTACTAAGGTTAGAACAAGGGAGGATAGAGAAACAACTGCAATGGGATAGCACAGGAAGACTTAGAGATGGAACAGTTTGCATTTTAATTACAGGAGTGATAACACAAATCTGAGTAACTTCTGGATTGTATCAACGTCCACTGCTGGCTCTGATATTAAAATACAGTCACGCCAGGCATGATGGCACATGCCTGTAATCCCAGCACTTGGGAGGCTGACACAGGAAGATCATTGCAAGTTTGAGGCCAGTCTGGGCTACAAAGTAAGTTCAAGGTTAGCCTGAATTGCATAGCAAAACCTTGTCTCAAAAAGACCAAAAAAATTAATTAAAAAATAAAATATAGGCAAAACTAGGTTTAAAAAAAAAAACAGGTAACACATCTATAAATATTTTTGCAACTTCCAATAAATTTGTAATTATTTTAAAATAAAAGATTTTTTTGTTTGTTTGTGTTAAAGCTTTGGAACTATCCTAAGATCAAATTCTGGTCCTACCACTGCTACATTTGTTTTACTTTTTTGGTTCTTTTTGAGACAAGGTTTCGATATGCAGTTCAAGCTGGCCTTGAGCTCACTTTGTAGGCCAGGCTGGTCTCAAACTTGCAGAGATCTTCCTGCCCCAACCTCCTGAGTGCTGAGATTACAAGTACGTACCACCATGCCCAGCCCCACTACTTTTAAAATAAACACAGTATTACCTGGGAGTTCAATGAGAAAAGGGGAGGGTGCTGGATATCATCTGAGAAAATGAGATGCAATGGCAAGATATTTTTCAAGAATGATGTCACATATAGTACTGTATGCATGATTAAATTACCTACTTTATCTGCAGCTTTCTGCAATCCATTTGTAAATATGACTGCTCTTACTTTTAAACAAAATAGGTTTATATCTAAGAACATTACTATTGGAACAATAGCCATGATACCATGTAGGCTACACTACTGAGGACAAATAAATGTTTTCTAGTTCATAATCTGATGAAATACACCTCAAAAGGTTAAGTAAACATTCTACAAGGCAAAGTGACTTGACCTGAAATTTGATAGGGTTCATTTCTGAATGAAGATCAAACAGATTAATTAGCTGCTTTTTAACCAAATAAACTCCAGTTGCTCTGAAATGAGCATTTAAGAGAAATTTCAAAGGCTGCACTAGATCCCTTCCACGGTAGGTTTTTCAAGTTCCATCAGCAAAACGACACAAAGAAACATTCGAGATCTTGGCTAACAATCTGACACCCTCAGGCCTACCTGGTTCCCTCCTGCCGGTACGGAAGTTCCTGTGCACAGCCCATGCCAGCCCACTGGAAGGCAGCAACTAGCCTGGGCTATTCTCTGCACTCAACCTGAACACTTCCGCCTGCTTTCATCCAACACCAGGACTGCCTGCCATTTGACAGTGGGGAAATCCACTTGCAGTGGGTGGCTAATGATGGGAACAATGGCAATTCTGAGCCAGAATGACTTGATTGAACTGTATTTGAGGAAGAGAAGGAAAGAAGACAGAACACCAAAGAAATGATGCCCTAGGTTCTTTTATTCAAAACAACTGTATTAGTTTATGCAACTGATGACAGCAAAACATACGAAATTAATAAAAACTTTAAGAAGAATTAAGGCACAGCCTTGGAAATGTGGCTTTGCAAGGGTTCTGAAGTTTCATTTAAACAAAGAATCTTCTGAAATCTGTAAGGCAGAAATTATCTCATTACCATCACACAAAAGAATGACACCCACTCACCCACCCGCACCCTCTCCCCATCCTGGCTTCCTACTCATAGCTGAATGGGAAGAATAGATTTACCAAGGACATTTGGAAAAAGAGTCCCTAGCATTTTTTTTCCTAGTATGATGGTGGTGGGGGGCATAATTACATATAGCACCTCTCCCACTCAAACAAGGTTCCTGGGTAAAGTAGTGTCTCCCCCTCTAGTCCCTCACCATGTGCCCACACAGCCTATAAAAAAGCAGCAGCAACAACAAATGTAAATAACTTGACATCTTTCTAATTTTGTATGTTTATGATCTATGAAAATCAAAGTCTCTTTAAAGCAAATCAAATCACTGTACTACAAATATAACTAGATCTATTACTACATACAAAATATCTGATTCTGCCTGATCTTTTTCTATTTTGCTTGCTTTTTCTGGGGAATTTGTTTGCTCTGGGCAGAGGCTCCTGTTTATTAGCCTAGGGTAGTACTCTGGGAAGTCACAGAGGAAAATGGATTACAAGAAAGGAAAAACATTGGAAAATGTGGCCAATATATGCAATTTCCAAAATCTTCCAAAAATCCAAAGGACTTCCAATAGCTCAAGTCCACTTACCTGGTAGACTTAGAGCTGTGCAGGAAAGCATCACCGCTGAAACAAGAGCAAGATCCATATGCCAGACCTGAATCTGTCCCGGTTTTGTTCCATAACACAATGTGAACTGTCCAGCAAATTCAAGTACATTAAATATAAAGTATACACCAGGAAAACAGAGTTACCCCACGCATCAGAAGACATCCAGCAATCACCTTGGATGCTCTGACTGTGAAGGAAATGGAATCAGACTTCTTACACTCACCAGAGAAGTACCCTGTGAGAAGGATTTATTGTAGCTTAAAGCAACCAGAAGGACCAAGGGAACCAAAAAGGGTATCAGCCAGTCACCATCTTTTCCCCCATCATCTTGGCTAGGTATCCAAGGATCTCTTCATTATTGTTTCTTAATAATTTTCCATATCTGATTTTCTTTAATTTAAAAACCTGACCATACATTAAAAATGCTAATAGTTCTCTCCTTTGCAATGTTTTCCTCCATCTCTAATTTTCCTCCCATTCCTGTTCACCTACACTGGTGAAATTATCTGACTGTTTTCTCCTGTATACACACACACACACACACACACACACAACATCACATCACATCACATCACATCACATCGTCTTTTATTGTAATGCTGGGCAGGAGTCAGGGAAACCAATGCTGGCTATGCAGTTGCTAGTTGAGATATTACCAAGGCCAAGAGGGAGGAGACATGTAGAAACTATGAAACCTTAATTATAAGGCACCTTGAAAGTTATTATACTATCTTACAATGTGACCCTACCTGAGGCAATATCTCCTTATCTGTATGAGAAAAACAGATCAAATAAGTGGTTTCTAAACTGTGGATGCTATGAATTCAAGGCAGTAGTCAGAGATTTTCAGAGACTACCAGCAGGAGAAAGATAAGGTGAGCCGTCATTCAGCTCCATCTGCATCAGTTCTGGTGAGGGGTTTCCATGGGAGGTAAACTGAAGCAAAGGTTCTTCAGTAGCTTTCGAAAACTAAAGGAAGCCACTGAAGGTGTAGATCAAATAAGAAAGCCCCATCTCATCCTAAAATTCCATGTTCACTGGCTTGGAAGGTATATTAGAAGGCAAAAGAGGGCAGTGGTTGGACCTTTTCAAATAAGGAGACTCAAAATATTAAAGGATAGCTGAAACCTAAGCGCATAATCAGCACTGAGTGGGACACTGATGTCATCCATGGGAAAAATCATGCCACGGCATTTGTGCCTAAGCAGTTTCTCAGTTCTCTTCTCCAATTCCTATCCAGCTTTTCCCACCAAAACACAAAATATAATTGGTTTGGAATTCGGGTGTTTTTTAATATGCGTCTGCACACTGCCAGCAGGATATGGCTGAGAGCTGACTCCCCCAATCTGAGCAAGAGTGTTGCTGGTGAAGGCTGCAGGATGCAGCCCAGTCTGGCCTTCTAAAGCATCCTCTCAGATGTCTTGGGCAGACCGGTCTCACCCCAGAAGTTCACTTCTGCTGATAAGAAACCCTTCCCATGACCAAACAAATCACTGTTTGACTCTAGCAGCTTTCTTCACTCCTGTTTTTCTTCCTCCTCCTCCCTTCCTATAAGAAAGGTGTCCTTTAAGAATATCTACAAGGAGAGCTTAACAGCTAGGCGCTTTCCCCTCTTAACTTTGCTTTATCCTGCTGGTGATTCATGCTCTGGGCCCCTCCTTCCTCAGCACACTGAGGCGGCTCTGTTCTGCTCAGTTGTGGGAGGCCACGTCAGCAGGAAACAGCACTGGCTGCCAGGTCACATTCAAGACTGTCTGGAGCAGGGCAGCATGCAGCAAGGCAGCACAGAGGCTGCCTCTATGGTTTCTCCCCGAGTGCAGGGGGTGCTCGGCCTGGAGAAAGAATGGTGTCTGAGTACCACAGTGACAAGAGCTTACGGGAGACACAAAACACCACCGTTTAGAGTTTCTTCATTTCTAAATGTTCCCCCCAAAAGTTCCACTTATAGAGTTATTATTTTCCCTTCTTCTTTTCTTAGCGGACATACTGTACTGCATCCAAATGCATATTTGGAAAAGGCTGCCACAAGCCAAATCAAACTTCATCGTGGCTCTCCGGCTCCCAAGGCCAACAGAGGAAATTCTGCACACCCAACCAACCAATCTCCGCAGCCTAGCACACATGAGTCAGGGTGGAAAACTTGACCTAAGGGGCTGACGCACAAAAGTGGTCACTACGGGTCTTTTTTTCTTCTAAATGCACATAGTAAATACAGTAAACAAAGAAGCCATGCCAGATGTCATCATGATACCTTACAGAATGGATTCACGACAAGCAGCAGATAAACTACCCTGTAAAAAGAGGCACCCTAAACAAATGACAACACTGTATTTTATGTGGCTGGCTCACAAAGACCAAATCGGTCCCCCTCATGAGAACAACATGATTAAGGGCGATATGCAAAAATACCAGGGCTCCTACGCACCTGGGATATCTAAGGCTTTCTTAATTTGCTGCAAATGTAAATCAGCAATTCTGTGAAGAGAAGAAAAAGGATTTTTCTCAGAAATCTAAGTTTAGGGCTTTTCCCCTGTGCTCTCAGGAATTAAAGGGACAACCCAAAAGCCAAACTTTCTCTCCAAAAGTACCAGGTTTATTAAAGAAAATAGTCCTCCTCATGGAGAATGTGTAGAAGAAAAGGAGATGAAAAACAGTAGTTTAGGGTATGTAGAGAAAAGGCACTAGATGGAGAATGGACAGAAGCAACACAACATAAAAAACTGTTCATAGCACAATCCAATCCCACAGGTACTAAATGTCACTTAGAGTCTCATGCTCCCTGCATACAAACTCAAGGTAAAGAGGAAAAACCTACCCTGAGCCAGGAGCCCACATGTGGCTGTACAACGTTTACTGCAAAGAGAAACTGGAAGGGAAAACAAATCAAAATGCTATAAGCATTTAGAGATGCAGTGATGTAAAAGATATTCTATTTTCTTTTCAACCACCTATGAAAATGAAGACATCCAACAACACATCCAAACTGAATGGTCACTTCAAAGCTCTTCAGGCAGGGACCCTGTAAAGTGGGTATTTCCAGCTTCTCTATTCAGCGGGGAGAAAGAAAATTAATACTACATTCTGCTATTTGTTAATTTACTGAAAACCAAAGTACAGTATGTCAAGTTCAATGTGCTACAACATGCTTTTAATAACATTTTTTGTTATATTTTGTTACATTTTTGTAACATTTTCATGGAAGAACAGTACCCTAAAAAAGTAAGGTGACTTAAAAGTAAAAACCATCAAATCTCATATAATTCTTGTACATCTGGAATAAATTTAAATTAGTTATTAAATGAAGGAAGTATTTAGAGGCAGATGGGATAGGTCCAAAGGTAATATATCTCCTGGTTAACACTGTGGGCCAAAGAGGGAGATGGATATAAAATGAAGTAGTATAAGTAAGGAACATTAATTCTTTTCCAAATAAATGTCAGAATCACAAGGTAAGATTGCTTAAACTTGGTAATATCACATCTGACAGGACAGCAAACGTGGAGGGCAATGGAAACTTTTATTTGTTGTCTGCTTATTTGTTTTGCAGTACTGGTTATCAAAACCAAGCCTCATGAATGCCAGTGCGCACTTTATCACTGAGCTAGCTATCCCTAGAGTCCCTAGTTTTGAAAATTTTTTAAAATCTGAAGTATAGATTTTGCCAAGTTACATGAAACAGAAAACATCCAAGTGGCAACAACTGCAAGAGAGTACAATCACAGAAAGTATGTGTCTAGGGGTATGCATGTCTACACCTGAATATGCATGTGTAGACACACTTACAAAAAGTAAACAGTTTGGCACATGTCAGGCATTTGAGGACCCTCTAAAACTATCAAAGAGTACCAGAAAGCCAGGCACAGTGGCTGTACAAGCACATGCCTTCACTCCCAGCACTGAGGGGCTAAGGCGGGAGGACCCCAAATTGAAGCTCAGGTTGTGTAAATTTAACAAATAACAGAATAAGATCTTGCCTCAAAATAAAACATACAATAGGGCTGGAGATGTAGCTTAGTGCAAAGAAACTAGGTTCAATTCCCAATATGGGAAAACAGAAAATAAAAATAAGGCACCATAAGATCCTGACTTGTATTTAAGTTCTCCAGGACATACTAAGAACTGATCATGTTTACACAAATTAGTTGTATTTCTACTACTGAGATGTAAATAGAATAGAAAATTATTTCAATTTTTTCAAACACACAAATGTAAAACAATTATACAAACACAAAATTAGGAGATAATCATATAGCTTGATTTTTAAAGCCCTAGTGAAGTCTGGATAAGACACTGAAAACTAACAGTATATTTTATTGATTCCAAGTATAATCTTTATCACACTTTAACATTCTGAAAAAGGACAGCTTCTTACAATCAATGGTAACTTGGTTGAATTGATGACTTTTTCTCATTTGTAGAAATATGCAAGATAATGGTGCACTTAAAAACAATAGCATAGTTGATTTGATGAAATAATTCTCTGAAACCAGCACAGAAAGGACAACTGGGTGTAATATTCCAGAGAGTAGAGCAGACAGCATAGCACTCAGTTTAGTGGGTGGGAAATGACACATTGTGGGGGATTCCCCAAAGGACACACAATGCTTGTCATCTGTGGCAGTACACCTAGGAGGAAAATGTATCACTTTTCATGTTTTCAAGAATTTTTTCCACTCGCAAATAATTCAGTACCCTAAATATTAAATGACATAATACAAAATCCACCAAATGTTGTTTCTGCAGAATCAAGTAAACTATGATAATACCATCTTTAAGAATATAATAGGTATATTATATCTAAATCTCTGGAGGTGGAACCCACAAACGTTGAGTTCATTTGTTCTTTCTTTCTTCCTTCCTTCCTTCCTTGCTTCTTTTTTAATTCATGTGATTCAAACATACAGCCAGAGGGAATAACCAGTGATAAAAATCACTTGGCATGCAAAAGGTATACATACGCATTAAAAAAAATAAAGTGTCAATTATAAAAGCAAGAAAAAAAATACATAGGTAATTTTCTTTCCTTTTTTTACCAGTTAAGATTAATACATGCTCATAAAATTTCTTAAGAATTTATGTAGTACCTAAAGTAAGAGTAAATTTAACAGTTCACTTTCAAATAGAAAAATCCGAGATAATTAAGCCGTTGAAGTCTCACACTTGAATCTATTTAACTTTAGTACTGTATTTTCATGAAAATTAGAGACATGTAAATGGAAGAAAACTCTAAAGGAAATAAAGTGACAGAGGAAGGAGAAATTGGGAGGTTAGCAGAATTTCAGAAATTCTCTAGTTCAATTCTGTTGACTTAAGAAAACATGGGCCTCTGATAAATAGAACCAGACCAGACCAATTGGAAAGAAACTAACCCTGCATTGGGAAATTCTCCTGCTTTTCTCAGAGCCTGAAGGTTTTGTCATTTTTTTTTCACTTAAAGAGAAAAATTAAGAATATAATCAACTGATTTTTAGTCTATGAGTTCAAGTCCACTGACCTCTCACATAAACCAACTAAAAATAAAAGTTGCCTGAAGAAGGCTGTCTGTGGAAGGTACATAGTAAGATTTGTACCAATAAAAAGAACAAGCTTGAATGAATTTAAAGAGGCCAGATTAGTAATGCTATTTTACCCTTCCTGTTGAGCCATTTCCTGTGCCTCCTAAATACATTATCCAGAGCTACTTTTCAGCACTCTGGGTCAAATTCTAAAGAGTTTTCTTCGAAGTTTGTTCTGTGGTTAATTACTTGCCTTCTGTCTACTGTGAGTACAGCCAAGAAACAGGTAGAATGCACCTGTTGTTCTTAGTTACATCTGAGCCGAAGACTGGCATTCTATTCACTTCTGAAGAATGTTAATTGCTGGTACCAGCATGACAGGTGCAATGAAGAGAAGAAAAACGATCAATGATTTCGACTCACAGAACAGCGATAGTACTCACTACAGACTGAGAAAATTTAGCCTTGTAACTGTTATAACTAATTATCGGTCTGGAAATCAACCACTCTACCCTTAAAACAGGTTTTTAAAATGAGTCCCAAAGTTCTAAATTTCTACTGATTTCCCTGTTCGCACAGGGGGAAAGGAAAAAAGCTGCCTCTCTCACCTCACCTGTCCTCAGCCACACATCATTACTAGTATAGACTTGAGTCACTTCCTTTTCCTTCAGTTTTCTGCTATAAAACCTTCCTGTTTCTTTAGAATATTTTACAATGTGAAGCCAGCTTCCATAGCTACTTTCTATCCTCCTCCACGGCTTTTTCCTTCACCATGATCCAGCTAATGGAGATGGGGGAGGAGCGAGTGCATTACTTTGCCTTTTACTTCAATTACTGTAATATGTGATACTAGCTCTTAGAATATTTTTATATTTGTACAACTTTCCTAAATTGGTGATCTCCAAATATTACATAAATACTATTCACTACATTGAAGTTACCACTGGGATATCTCTGGCAAACCTATTTATTCTCATTAAGTGGAAACTGAGACATAGTGAAGACAAATTCATAATAAAATGGCAAATTAATAAGATGTAAACTGAAAGATTGTACAAATAACTTCTCTGAAAAGACAGTCCCTAGTACAGTCATTAGAATGAAGATGAAAGGAAGGAAAATATTTTACAAACACACAAGGAAAAGTTAAAACTTATTTTAACTGAGCTAATGAAGGATGAATTTTAAGCCATTTTTTCTTTATTTTTCTGCATTTTCATGAAATTTTTCCTTTTGTCCATTCTGTCATCAAGTTTAATCTCAAGAATCTTATTTTTTTCCTTTATGGGCATAGCTTCTGTAAATCTCCATTTGTTACATTCCCAGCAGCATTTATTTGTAATACTTTTCATATCTATTAGTAGTATACATTAATGCTGTATATGAGTGGTTCTTATTAATGCTGTATATGAATGATTACACTCATCATGAGGGTGTGTACATGTACACGCCATGTCTTAATTCTTTATTCTTTGTCCCCTTGGCTTCCCCTAACTCCAACCTTTCTTCCTTTCACATTTAGAAAAGCTCCATTTTTTCAGTTTTTTCTCCTTTAAATCCTTTTTCCCTTCCTTCTCTCCTTTCTCCCCCCACCTCTTGTTCCTCTTCCCATCTGAACAATTACTTCCTACTTTCTAATATCTCTCCCCTTTCTCGCTTTTTATTTATACTTCAGATTTAAAATCTCCTTTTATTACAAGTGTTCCCCACCACAACAATGTCTCCTCTCAATTGTTCTCAAAACTTCTAAACCAAAAACATCACAGCATTACCTGGGAACTAAACTCTCAGACCCCACAAAGCAAAAAGCTGACTAAGAAACCCTGGGGATGGAACCAGCATTTGTCTTACTAACAATGAGCCCTCCAAGTGACTGTGACCCATGCTGAAGTTTGAGAATCAAGTGCTACCAACTAGCAATTATCAGAGTCTGACACTGGACATCACATACGGGATCCCCATATTGTGGGATCTCCCAGGCAAGCACCCAAAGGTTTTCTGGGCATCTATACCATTCACAGTCCTGACCCGATCCATCAAGGTAAGAAGACGGCAGTCCCAGCCCAGATCTCTCAAAAAGGCAGTGGAAACCAGGCCCATGGCAGCTTATCAGCTTCTGAAAAGCGGCCTGTAAAATGGCTATTTTTCACCTCATATGTTCAGCCCCACATACACAATCTTATCTACTGCAATCAACTTGGAATTAGTTTTAAATAAGTGGGCTGTTATGTTGACACATAAATCGGGGTAAAATAAATTTGTACTCTACTGAAAGCTTATTAAATCCCAATTTCTTTGATGACCCTCATTTATTAACTTACAGAAGTTTACAACAAAAGGTAAGGAAAATTTTTAATAGGTTTGGTAAAGAAAGCCACCATATAGATTTTCCTTAAATAAATGTACAAGAGTAAAGACCTTTATATGCCCTTTACCAATCTACCAAACTTCCTGAAGAAGACTAAGCAGATGGCCAGACAGGCGTGCAGTACACACAATACGATGGACTTGCCAAAGCAGAGCAGCACAGAGTTCTGCTTACGTTACAGTAACCAGAGGTCAACCAGAAATTCTCAAATTCTGCTGCATAATAATTAGTCTAACCTGGGATTTAAAGTGATTAACGTTTAGGCCTTCGCTAACCCCACAATCTGACAACTCCCCTGCACTCAGACGGCACGACAACTCCTCACAATTTAGAGGTCCACTTTTAAATATTTTTTCTTCCAGGTAATTCTGACATGAAAAGTTATAAACTACCATGTTAATAGAACCAGTTTAAAAATTCTGAAGTGTTAGATTTTTCTTCTTTAAACATATGATACAAGCACCATACACTCTACAGGTGATGCTTAACCCATGGAACAATTCCTGTCTTACTCTTTAACCAAATTAATCTGACAGTGTGATTGCTAACACATGGGGTAGCAATGTCATACTTTTGCTATATTTTGTTAACATTTTTGACTATTTCATGCTTATACTCAAAAAACTGATACATAAGCATCAGACTACATTAGCTGCAAAGATTATTCTCAATAAAAAATGAGTCAAGTTCTAGCTACACTGAAGTACTTGTTTTGTCCAACCTGTACCTTAGTGAATCAAGCATAGAAAACTGACAGTGTTGGATACAGCAAAACACACTGAACCGATGTTCAAAAATGCAGCCCTGGGCAACTGTCAGAGACTCAGCAGCTGACCATAGGAACAAGTGCAATGTGACACTTACATGAGGTGGTGTGTATATTATCAACTTTAACGGGCAGAGCTTGATGGGTGACCATACAAAAAGTGCAGGGTATATTCAGATATCCCCCCCAAAAAAGCGGGAGTGGGCAATTCTGGGGCCATTTTCATTTATATTTTGATGGATCCAGGAAGAAGAATTAAAACATAGTCCCTACTCACCTGTTCTCACATCCTCACAAATAGTGTACAAAATACGTTCCAAGTCAAAACAAACTGTGTTCAGAAAGGGGTTACATATGTTAAAAAACGGGGAAAAAACATTAAAAGAGTGTTTAGTAACTCCTGCTTGCATTACAGGTGAATTTTTTCTCAAAGACCATGTTCCACCATCTTGGGGAAATACTCTGTAGTTCACCCAGTGCCCACAGAAGATGTTCCTCACTCTCTTCAAGACGCTCTCCCTAGTCATCAAGCTGAGAATGTCTCCCAGCCATCTTTATATGTGCTTCCATTTCCACATAGCCCCATGCTGGCCCACCCCTTATCCTGTCACCTGGTCCTCCTTGCCATGTTCAATTATGCTGTTGACTTTAAAAAAAAAAAAAAAAAAAAAAAACTATCACACTTCTTTTATTCAGTAACACATTCATTTAAAAATCTAAACTATACTTGATTCACTGATGTGACACAGAACTGAAACTGCTTACTACAGATAAATGCTGTAATTTGTAACTGCAAAAACAAATATTAATGAGCAATCTAAAATAAAGTATTTGCTACAAAGAAAGGCTGGGCAAAAAAAAAGTGTATCTTTTAATTATAGACAACCTTAAAAATATATTTCAGGGTGTTCCCTATAAGAATAAATACAGGGGCCATGTATATAAGCTCAGTGGCACAGTGTCTGCCTGGCAAGCATAAAGTTTTGAGTTTAATTCCCAGTACCCACCCCCACAAAAAAAAGAATGAATGCAGTAATTTTTCCATGTGTTTTACAGGTAAAAGAAGCTTATCTCTACACTAAATTTCTTCAGAATTGTTTATGGATGGTAGTTTCATATCTACCAATAAGGAAGATCTAGACCTTAATAATGGTTCTTATTTTCTGCTTTTATTGTCTTCATTTAGGGAACCGAGAAGAAAAATAACCCCATTTAATTACCAACACACAATAACAATGAAAAGGTTGGGGGGGCATTTTAAGGAATTTTTCCATTACTTTTATATTACTCTTAACCAGCATTGCTATGGTCTGAATATTTGTGTCCCCAAAATCTTATGTTGAAATCCTAACACCCAAAGTCATATTAGGAGATGAGGCCTTGGGACATATGAAAGTCATGAGGGTGGAGCCCTCACAAATAGGATTAATGCCCTTTTAAAGAGGTCCAAGAAAGACCAATAGCTCTTCCAACCAAGTAAGGATACAGCAGTGAAGAATCTATGCACCAGAGGGCATGCCTGCATCAGACACTGAAAAGACCAAGGTACTGACCTCTGCGTTCCCAACATGCAAAACTATAAGAAATGAATCTGTTATTTATAAGCCACCCTGAACAAACTAAGACAAATACATTATAAAATGACCTCCCTTTATTTTGAATGCCTAGGTGTGTTGTATAGACACTAAAATAGAAAAATGACTAAAATTTGACCTTCAACCTTGAGTAACTCCATCTAGTCTTCTTTGGAGACACCTCTCCTCATGTGAACTCTTCTATTTTAAGGTGTAATAACCAAAAAGAAAAAGAAAAACCAGAAAGCATAAAGCAAAAAATTAAAAGACTAAAACTTAAAAACTTTAACTACTACTAGAAATAAAGCAAAAACTAAAAGAATAAAACTAAAATTAAAAAACTGAAAATGTGGCAGACAACTGAGGTAATGTGACAGTGTTTACTATTCTGAATTACTTGACATACAAAAGGTCTATGACAGTTAAAGAACTCGAAAGTGATACCTTCAGAGATGACATTTTAATCATTGATTAATATGCCTGAAAGGCAAAAGGGTACAGAAAGTACACTATACTGCATAATGTTTAAACATATTTTTTTGAAGTATTAGAACTGAATGTGAAGACACCTCAAAAATCAGCATAGCTCAAGTTCATGTGGGTTTTCTGAAACGCTTTTAGGTGGTAATTAACAAAAATGAATGGTACTTTTATATCTACCAGTAAGGAAGATCTGGAGCTTAATAATGGTTCTTATTTTCTGAGCCCTTACTATGACTCAAACTCTTTCTGGTGTTTTCTATGCAGTATCTCATTAAGTCCTCAGGAATCCCATCAGACACATATTATTGCAGTTCTAGAGAAAAATAAGAGACTGAGGTGTGCAGAACGAAGTAACTTACAACATACAACTAACATGCAGGTATTTCAAAGCCAACTACTCTCACTCTAAGACCTGTAGCAATCACACAAATATACCTTACTTAGACCCTTAACACCATCTATGAGCAGAGTTACTAAATAAATGTAAAAAGTACAAAACTTAATGGAAATGCAAAGGTCATCCCTGTAGGAAGGGTGCCTCACTCAGAGGAACTGCTTTCTTGGCAATAATAGGAGGTTCTAAGAGCCTGTGTGAATACAGCTGCTCAGGCATGGTGTGAGAGTTAACAGCTATTATCCAAAAGAAAAGCAACAACTGAAGCTTCAACTACAACAAGACTTACTTTAAATGCATGAAACAGTAGACTCATTGTTTTAGTTACAATCCTATATCTGAACAGTATACACATTCCCATAAACCTCCATCTGAAATGTTTGAAATGGTGCCATCATTAGCAACTCCATGAAAGCAAGCCTACTATAAATAAGCGAAGAAATGGACACTGGAACTTCAACTGATTTCCACAACAGGACAGTAAGTCACTGCCCATAATTAACCATGTAATCTCTTTAGGAAAAAAACCATTCACAAAGCTGTTTACATTGGTATATAATGCTGGTGATGGTAGTGATGGCACAACAAATTACTTCACAATGCTATCAGACCAAACCCTGTCCTCATTTTTAAGAGAGAAATGAAGCTGAGGTTAATAATCAGCAAAACACCAAGGGTTCATAGAACAGGCCATTTACTCTGAAATTTTAATAACCATTAACATTTACATTAATGAACCAAATCACTGGAACACTATTGAAGAAAATGGGCCAACAAAAGTTGGGTGAAGTTTTGATCTAATGGTTTAAAATTCCATTACTGTGAACTGAAAGAAAAGAATGGCAACAATCATGGTAAGTGGGAAGAGAAGAAGCAGAGGTAGAGAACAGTAGGTGCCCAAGCTACCTCCTTTGGGAGGCACTCAGCATCTCCTGGAGAAGCAACAGGGGCATTGATAAAACTCAGCCCCCTGACAGCCTCCACATGAACATAGTGGTCTGTAAGATCACAGCTATTCTTCTCTGCCTTTCATAAACTGGTCCATCAATATTCAGCAGCTCTGGCAGGGAGCACTCTGCTGGTAAACTTCCAGTTAAACAGCAGCAAGCTGCTGCCTATAAAGGGGCCTATCAGTTGAGCATATGGAATGCCTATTTGTAGAGCTATGTATCAGTCCCCCTGTTTGGAGGAAAAGCTAAACAATATACAAAATAAATCTCTCAAACATTTCAGCTCAAAAGCTGAAAGTCATTTTTCCTCAATATTTCATAAGGAAATAAATCTAGCATTGGAAATGAAAAATGTTTACCTAATAAAGCAAATAAATATACAGATAAAACATTGAAGGTACTGCCTTGAAGGTACTATTTAAATGTTATAAAATGTGCTTGAAAGTTCGCAAAATAATTCAGATTTTCCTAAAAATTCAGACTCTCTTGTCTTAAGGCCTCCCTGGAAAACCATGAATTAATTCTTGCCAAACACAGCTTTCGATCGATCAGAAAAATAGCATGGAGGCTAGCCTAGGCAAAACAAACTTCCTATTTTCAATTCTAAAAGATTTTTAAGGGAGGCCTAAGTGTTTACAAAAACACTTCAGCTTATTAGTAATCTCTCACACAAAGCCCACAAGTGCAAAATAAGTAGATTTTAAAGAGGTTTCTTGTGTAGAAAAATAAGTTTTCCAAATCTTATATAACAGAAATATTTCTATTTCTAATAGGACATTCTACAAATAATTAAATATAGTCAAATAATAACTTTGGGGCCAATATAAGATACAAATATATTTAACGCATTCATACTGTAATTTCACTTTTTTAAAAAAATTTATCAAAAACTGGTTGTATTTAAGCCAAGATGAGAATGAAACCTTCAACCTTTAAAGACAGACTTTATTTGAAACAGGTCCTGGGTTTTAAGATAGTAAAACAGGGATTTCTCTTTTATATGCAGTTTGCATTAAAGGATTAAAGCACATAGAAGCTTTACTTTTGAAATTTGTCTACTTCAGCTTGTAAATCCAAGCAAGCTATGATACTAGTCAGGACATTTCAAATAAACAAAGCAAGAGACAACCTGAGTTTCCTGGAGCCTGTCATATAATTCTTAGAAAGAAGGACAGATCAGTATTCTAAGCCATTGAACAAGTCTAGTAAGTACATGGAAAGTGGCACATAAGAAAGAAAAAAAGTACCAGAAGGTCCCTGTGACATTCTGGATGCTGAATCATACATTGAGGAGTGGGGGTGCAGTGGGGGAGGGCGGAGACAAGGAAATTCAGGAACATGGAACAGCTCTCAATGGTGTCATTCACTGAGCCACTGAGCAAAAGCGTGGTGTTCATCAATGATACAGTTCCCACACTCGCGGGGAGCAGGGGGAGAATAAGACACAGAGCTGAAGAGGGCTTAAGGAGAACAAGAGAAAGAAGAAAACAGTTGCACACATTCCAACAGCTTCAATGCTCAAGCTATCTCAGGGCAGACTCTCTTAAAAATTTCCCCAACCATACACTCTGCTGACATTTAGTCAACCCACAATACTACTTCATAATTCACAGCTGTAAAAGATATCTACATTACTCTGGAGAAAAATAATTAACAATTAACTATCTTTAGATTTTACTATTATTTATTAAGATAATGATGGTTTTTAAGCATTGAATCTTTTTTATTTTCTATGTCACCATGATATTCACCTATTTTCTCCAGACTCATAATTTATGTATAAGTCTTAAATTAAAATTGCAGTATTAATATAGGATCATTATGAAAGTTCTTGAGGATTTCGTTTTTTCTCAAAAACAAACTGATGAGCTTCAATTAGCAATCTGATTTGAAAGTTCTATAGACTTTAGTGACCCCTAAATATGCATCACTAAACATTTTTAGCTTCCAGTAGAATTTAAAAGAAAAATCATCACGCCTAAGATAAAGAAAAAAACAGCATGCTTAATGTAATACAAAGGATAGTCAGGAGTCCTGTCAGCGATGATCTGTGTGTATTCTTGGGGAGCAAGGCAGAGAGGATACACCGTTTCCGGTCACAGTGACTTCAGTCTGATTCAAGGGCTAAAGTTTCCATGTGTCTAGACTGCATTAGTGTTGCATCCACCTGCTCCTCCAAAAGTCAGGATGGACTTCTGCAGTCCAGGAGGGCTCTTGGAAGAGACAGACCTAGAGCCTTCCAGGAAGTAGGGTATTTGTGTTGGCTGGAGAATGCTACAGGGAGCAAAAAAACAGTTCAGATAAAAAGACAGCATGTGTAGACAGGAAGGAAGGCTGTATGCCAGCACCTCAGCCCAGACACCGACATGAAAGAATGAGGCCCACAGCTGCCCTCTATTAATCCCAGACTTTAAGCAAAGGCAAGGATTCATATTGATTGCTAAGACACTACTTTTTAACAATTAGTTCTTTATACACTTCTATCTGGCCAAGAAATAAATAATCTTTTGTCTGGGGTGCCATAGGTATACGTCCAGCCTCCAGTGAAAATGAGCTGTGCCCTTTGTGGCCCCTTCAAGACCTATGATTCATGTTTCTTGGAAAATATTGAGAAATATTCCATTAGAAATGATCTGCTGTCACAGCACATTGTATGTTTCCTGTGTTTTTCTTCCCTCATTATCACCAAGGACAGTCCCATGAAAATAAAACCCAATTTTCTCCCAGAGTAATCACAGTCTTCAATATTAGTGTTTCCAACTTCCAAGCTGACTTTTAGTAACACCACAATGAGTTCTTGGGGTCTTTCTAGTGACATCACAGTGTCTTTCAGAAAATTATTAGGCCAAAAAATCACATGGCAAGCAAAAGGAGTGAACCTCACATGGTGTCACTTCGAAGTCCTGAAACCAACTCCACCCTCCCCCATTAGGTATCCCCACAAAACAGTCCCTAACCTAACATTGAGATAGCAGCAAAGTTACTAGGCTAACAGTTTCTCAATCATGGCATGAGCAATGAATATGACTTCAGAATTCCCAGGAAGGCCACCAACAACAACAACCTTTCACCCCAATTTAAAACAAAACAAAATCTCTCCACAAACTGGTCTTTAATCCCTACTAAAATGCAAATCCGTCAGAAATTTCCACTATTAGATATTACGATTTCTGATTCTTTCCTAATAGGTTTTCAGAAGGCAGGCAGAAAGACTGGCTCCCACTGAGGCAGCCCTCTCCCATGCACCAATCATCTGCCAGAGGCTGGAGCTGGCAGCCCCACTTGAAAACTGAGCTCACACAACATCTGAGGGCAATCTTAACATGGCAGAAATAATGAATTCTAAAACAACTCACTCTGCATCAGATTGCCTGAGCTACTTAAGGACATCTTAGCTTTCAACAAGATGTCCTTCTCTTTCCCAAGTCCCAGTCTTGACTATCCACTTCTGATCTACAAACCGTATCTGTCTCATCCTGGCTTCCAGCCACTATCCCTGTATTCACAAACAGGAACCTACCTTGTTCTGTTACATGCCTGAGGAAAATGGAATCTTCTTGAGGGGAAGCCACAAAGCAAGACAAGAACTTACGTTCTACTTAAAGACATCCCAGGGATGACAACTCAGCTCTAGGTGCCTCTTTCTGGCTAGGTGATTTTAGAATGTGAATTAATCTCCACAGGCCTCAGCTTCCTGAAGTGACCTTATCATGCTCACTAAATGAGAGAATGAATGGCATGGCCTAAGAGTAGAATGATTGCAATGATAGAAATGAGATCACAGCAAGTCAGGATGGCATCATAGTGCGTGCAGGAATTTACATATACGTTGCTTATGCCCACATTCTACATTGCTGCGCCCTACCCTGCTGGAGTGAAATACTCACTAGCTCACACTGGAGCGCACACGGAGGCTTTTTCATTTTGTGGCTTAGTGACTGCCTGTTAGTGATTAGTGGCCGTCAAAGGGTCTAGATCTGGATTTTAGTCTGCCTGACACCTTTCCTTCCCGTTTATGAAATTCATCCTAATCCCCCAGTGCCTCCTGAGTCTCATCACAGCACTTGGTTCCTGGCTCCTCCTTATTCTATCCTATGCATTTTAACGGCACCACCATATCCCAAATGGAGACAACTCTAGTGTCTGGATCTTCACAAGTGAACAAAGAATAGGAAGGAGGGGGACCCAAAGATAAATGGAGTTTACAGTTCTGTTTTATTCAAAAGCATTTCTGAAATCACTGGAAGGGTGTTAGTGTCACTTATCTCCAAGTATCATCATGAATAAAAACAAAGCTTTCATTGTGAATAAAGTCATATACTTGCAACAGTTCCTGTGCAGTGTACCAGCGGACTCAAAAAAATAAAAGTGAAGGAGAGGCTAACTCCATTAAAAAAAAAATACTCATTAAAAGTGAACTATAAGGAGTTTACCAAAGAGTGAACTCGAGTGGCATGAAAGAGTTTTATATGTGTTGATCTTGCAGCAATTTACTTTTATAGGTTCTGTTACACGTACTCAGTTGTACAGTCCCAGTCTACCAGAAAACTCATAGACCTCCAAAATTACAATAGCCAGAGACTCAAATGCTTTCTTACTAAATGGGAAACCTCAGTTTTATTCTATGTATGTAATTTTTCATCTAGTTTTTAAAGTGTGATTTAAAAAAAAAGAGATACAATGTAGATGCTAAAGTTTTAATTGACAATACCCATTTACTGTAATACTATGAGTAGGAAGAAGATTCTATACGTCATAATATTTTTAAACTTTTATTAGTACATGTTTGTAGTGCATAATTATATTCATTTTGGGGAAAATATTTTACCCAAATACCAAATATTCATTTGATATTTACCAAAATATTCATTTTGGTAAAAATATTTATTTCTTCTCTTCCTTGATCTGAAGTTGCTTCATATTTTTCCTCAGCAAAGACTAAGTTTTCATTTTTAAGTGGTTTAAAATACCAAAGACTGATTTCAGGGACACACTGGTCAGAGAAAGGGAGTCAGTGAAAAGTATTAATAAAATGATTAAATTATGTCAGACTAACACTAATTAAAACTCAAGTTTGAATCCTCAAAAACACACTTAATCCTCCCAAAGACTGAGCTCTAAATTTCTGCTCTTACAGATAAAAAAAAAAAAAAAAAAAAAGGAGTGAAGCCACAAAGCACTGTGTTTGCTGCATTAACAAATGCAACAGGCAGGCCAACTGTTTCTCATTAAAAGAAACAAAAACTGATGGATACTTTCTCTCATTTACGTGGGTGCTTGTAAACAACCCAAGTATTATAAATAAATCCTCTGATCCAATTCCCATCACTAAGCTAACACAGATCTCTCAGCTACAAGCCAATTTATCATTTGTCTCACAATCCCAATCACTATTCACTTCAAAAAGAGCTATCACTAACCATACCTTCCAACACAGCAGTGTTCACTGACCAGTAATAGAGCTGGATTGAGTCTTCTACCTAGAACTCCCATGCAATTAAACCTAAGCCATTTCTTTCCAAAATAAACTGTGAAGAAGAGGTATTAGTGGTGCACAAACTAAAAATTAATAAACACCTAGGTGCGATACTTTTTAAGAACCACATGTAAGAAGCCTCCACCACACCTGGAACTTAGTGAAACAGCAAGACCCTGGATTCAGGTGATACATAATATACAGGACCTTCGGAGAAACTGGGAGGGGACATGTTAGATGTGGAAAGAACATGATTCGTTGGGGGCTGAAGGCAGCCTTCTAAAACAGCACCCATTGAACTGCCTCTTGGGATTCGCACTCTTCTTTAATTGCCTTTCTGGACTGTAGGCTGAGCCTATTGACTCCCCCTTGACTTCTGGATACTCGCTCTGTGGTGAAGACAGCTGTCATGGCACAGGCTCAACAAGGCGCTAAAGGAAATCTACAAATAGCCCCCAGAAAACGAAATGCTGCCAAAAACAACTTGAGGGAGCCTGTATGTAGACATACCTTAGGACAACAGCAGTCCTAGTCCACATCTTGACTTCAGCTTTTTGGAAAGCCCAAAGCCCTAGGACCAAGCTAAGTCATGCCCATTCCCTGATCCACCGAAACCGAAATAATTGGTTTTGTTTTAAATCATTAAATTTCGGAGTGATTCACTACTCGGCAACAAATAGCTAAGAGTGCCCAAATCAGACTTTACTATCACAAAAGCATCATTTGGACAGCAATATATATTTGCCACTATTTGATAGAGGGGAGGGGAGAAAAAGAAAAAGATACATGGTACTTCTAGAACCACATGCAGACACAGACAACCAAAAAAAACCACATCTTTAAAATAATAAAGGATAAATTCTTTAATTAGAAGTTTACCAAAAATTTTCTTACCTTGAATGCACTGCAGTGTTCCATCCTCCGCTCTTATTGTAAAAGTCTCACCTGGATTAACTTGAACAAGAATAACCTGTCAAAACAACACATTAATTTCAATTTAATACTAAAACACATAACAATTTTATTCAGGTTTTATTATCTAAATTTATAAACTAGGCAGAAAGTATGTAGCACAGAATATTATATAACCATAAAACTTAGGTATAAATCATTAATCTGGTTAAAATTGGAAGGATAAAGGGATACAAGTATTTTCATTTAACCAAGTGAGTTTTCCTGTACTATTTAATGTAACTTGGAAAATCCAAGTTTAAGAAATCTTTTCTTTAGGAAGCACAATTCCTTTTTTTTCTCTCATGAATTTAGATAGCTCTTGAAGAAACATGAAACAATCAAAAGCACACCGACAAAATTATAAAAATAAAGTTTGCTAAAACACCTATGTATAAAACACAAAGTAAAATAGATATTACTAATTAGCTCCACCAAACTCAAATGTTTAAATCTATTACCTAGAGTCAAGTGAACATCAATATTTAATATAAGGATACAACTTCCAAGGCTAGACCAGGAGTGGCAATGGCAGAGTATATTCTTTCAACAGTCTCTGTTCTAATAAAAGGAGGAATCACTAATTTACACCTAATTTATATTTAGAAACAAAAGGAATAACTCAAACTTAAAAACTATACTTAAAAATTATCAGGTTCATGGTTAACACTATTCAAATAATCAGTACACATTTCAGAAACTGAAAGACTGTCAGTGCTGTGTTTACAAGTCCTTGAAGTAAGCCTTGTTCCTTCATGGTTCAGAACATTAAGCATGCTGTTTCCTACTCCCTTATTTTTGTCTCACCAACTTTATTCCTTTCCTGAGCAGCCAATGTCTGTCCATCCTTCTCAGTTTAAAATGTGGAATTTGACTCCCAAGACAGCTGAAATGTCCACTAGATGTTCTAAAACAAAAACTAACAAACAAAAACCTCCACTTTACCACTACTTCCTAAAATTTACAATTGTAATTAATTAACTGAGCAATTATTATTACTTGGGGGGGGGGGGTTACCAGGGATCAAACTCAGGACTTTGTGCTTGCTAGACGCCCTTATGCTGCTGAGCTAAATCCCCAGCAACTGAGCAATTATTTTAAGTCTTTGCCTTTCCTTCCTTCATTAGGTGACACAAGATAAGATCTGACTGTCTAGTCTCATTTCTGGCACTGAATCAGAACTCATTATTTTTACTGAATGAGTGAAAGTCATAAAATATATGAAAGATACAATTATTTTAACTTAGAAGTAAGGCGTTCATAAAATGCACTTCGATGGGCCAGGGATTTAGCTCAGCAGTTTAAGTGCCTGCCTCGCAAGTGAGAGATCATGAGTTTGATCCCCAGTATCAAAAAAATAAAAAATAAAAATAAAAATCCAGTGCACTTCGAAAGTCAACTTTACTACATATGCTATAATCTATCAGTTTTGTAAAAGTATTTATTAAAATTAAAGTAATTCCACCTTTAAAATTAAACCTTTAATATCCATGTACTTTGCTGCTCCTAATAATTCATCACAGGAGACACTGCCAAGATATTAAAATCTTTAAAATTAAGAAATAAATTAACTGAAAAAGAACAGTCCAACCTTCATCCCTGGTGCTTCCTATTTATTTTGAATGATAAATTATTTCAAGGCAATTTATTTTTCCTGTACAGTAACTGTGTCAATAATCTTTGGTCTTCAGTATTCAAATTCTCACCAATGTAAACACATTGTGCCATTTTGAGACCTCAAAAGGAAATCCCTTCAGATCTCTAAAGGGTGATAAACTATTTCAATTACTTTCTTGAAACTGAACTTTTAGAGCCCTTCCTTTAACATGAAAATCATCTGAGTTAACTTTATTTTTACATAAATATAGGAACATACCTGTCTTTGTCAAAATTTTTAGTAAGACTTAAGCATCACTGCAATAGAGCCAAAATCATCTGCTTTGCACCCAACCCTCTAGAGATAAGCTGATAATATATGCCTGTGGACTTAATTAGCCGGGGTGGGGTGGGGGGAATCAATGGACATCAAGCCTCTATGTCTCAGATTTTGACACTCATAAATTCATATACTCTCTTCTACCACATTAATTGTCAAATAATGTACCCTGAATACTGGTGCTGAAAATACAATTCACCAATATTATGGAAAATCCCAAGCAAGAAAAAGGATTGCCAAAGTGGGGTATGCTCCCGGTTGCCACACTATCTTCCCACCATATTCCATGACAAGGGACTCTAACAGTTCCTTGGGTTACCTGCACCAGCCACCATTCAAAGCATTGCCTAGAGGCATCCAGCGGGGGAAGCCCAGACTCTCACATCCCTTGTTCAGGAGAAGGATGATAGGTACAGAGATTTGAAGCAGCCTACTAAAATACTTGCCTTCAAATGTTTACTTCCTGTGATTTTCACTGTGGCTGAGTTTCTATAGCAACCAGATTATAATCTAACAAGTTACCTCAGAAACCAGGCAAATCTCCTGTGTCTAAAACCGATTTTTTTTTAGAGCAAAAGTCACTATTTGAACAATCTGCATTCATCTTGCCACGGAGGCATTTTAAAAGAAACCACTACATTATACTAAAGAAAGGTGACCACCTTGCTGCTTTCATTGTCAATTGCAGAGACAAAAATACAGTTTTGAAACAACAGCCCAATGACCCGTCCTGACAGAAGACTTGAACGAATCCCCACTGCCACAGGTCTTGCACCACCTTGCCCTGAGGAACATGAGTGACACCCAGGCAGACTGGGATGCTTAACCTTTTGTTTCACACAAGTTCGCTCCTGTTCTCTTTCTCTCTCTCTTTCTCTCTCTCTCTCTCTCTCTCTCTCTCTCTCTCTCTCTCTCTCTCTCTCTCTCTCTCTCTCTCTCTCTCCCCCCCTCCCTCCCCTCTCCCTCTCTCTGCCCCCCCTTTTCCTTCTCCCTATTTCTCCCTCCCTTCCCTTCTCTTCAGCCACAAAGCAGCTGTAACCACTACAAGTTCTCTTAAATATAAAATATAAAACAAAACACTGCTGTCCAAGCCTCATCATCTTTTTGTCCTCTCACTGACCATTTCCTGCTTTTCCCAAGTCAGCATTAAACGGATTTATGCTGTATTCTGTGTCTTGTCAGAGAAGCAGAAAAAAAAAAAAAATCAAGACAACAGTTTAATCACTGAGAAGTTTTTTCTTCTTAATGCAGAACAAAATCAAAAGCAATCGAGCATACCTCAGGCTACTACTCCTTCATCAGATCTGTTTCAAATCTACTAATGCTACCTGAACCAAAAGCCCAAAATAAACACCGGCAGTTTATCAAGGCTTAATGAAAAATAAGTGACCACTCTTCCAAAGTCCACAAAGAAACAATAAAACCAGACAACTAATACAATTGAGAAAAAGGCTAAACCCAGAATCCTGAGAATACTTTACCCAATGAGCAGACTGAAATAAGGTGCTAAAGATCTTTCCTCACCAGTGTAAGGTGAGGAAATTTAATTGTTTTCATTCATTAGAAGAGAAAAGGGAAACCTACTTTTGTAATTTAAACATGGAATGGCTGATTAGTCAGAAGTAACAGTATCTGAGATTAGGCCTACAGAGAAATTCCTAATTTATGCCTCGAATTAAGAAAACCACCAGCCACCTAAGTAAACTTCACCATGTCCATCAAAAATTGCTTCAGCTAGGGTAGTAACACAGAGTGACCTAAAATGAAATAGTGCATTTGTAACGTTCTTAAAAGTTCAACCCAGATGATCAAGACACTAACCCAAGTAGGAAAGAAGCCTTCTTCTGGAGCCATCTCCACTTGCCATCCCTTGTAAAGCTTGTCTTTTGCTAACTTGCTTCATGTATAAATAACCACTTCTCCCTTGGAGCCAATAGTTTTGATTTTTTAACAAATACTTTTAAGAGGGTAAAAAATGATACAACCCAAAAACTGCAGAAGAGTTCCATGTAAGTAAGGTCTCTATCCAGAAACATTCAATAGCTTTCATTCATTTATGTGGCACTGGGGATCCAACCCAGGACCTCATCATAGATGCTAGGGATATATTGCACAACTGAAGTAAACTTCAAGCCCAAAACCACTTTGAAAACCCGACCTTTGACTTCATAAAGAAAAGTACTACCTGTCTACCTGTTTGCAAGTCTACGATTTTCTGGTGTCTCTCTCTCTCTCTCTCTCTCTGTCTGTCTCTCTCTCTCTCTCTCTCTCTGTCTCTCTCTGTCTGTCTGTCTCTCTCTCTCTCTCTCTCTCTCTCTCTCACACACACACACACACACACACACTGATACACATACCTGATTCCCAAACACACACATTGGAGACCCTGGTCCATGTTCCACAGACCACAGCTGGTATCAGGCAAAACTGAAAACTAAGTGTTGTCTTTTGAACCTCTTCTCTTCTCCAAATCAGGAAAAGGGAAGTGATGGGTCGCCAATGACTAATAATGGTCTTTGTAGTAACATATACAAAGAAAGTGCTTCAGGTTTAAAGATATGAACATGTGGGTTAGAAACACACCTAGGAAGATGATAGGCAAGTGCTGGCTGCCTCACCGTACTCATCCATCCTCCCAAAGTCTGAATCCAAAGTTGGCAGGAAAAAAACACACAAGACCAAGAAGGACTTAAATACCATTGGGTCGAGCTCCCATTAACCAGATTTTACAGATGGAAAAACTGAGGCTTAAAGAACATAAGAAATTTGTTCAGACTCACTACAAAGTGTCTGAGCTAGCATCAAAACCCACCCCTCTGTGACCATAGTGGGCAGCAGTTACACAAAGTCAAATACTTGTATAGAAACAGTACTTCAAAAATTTGCTATATTGAGAAAATGTAGTAAACTGCATCAAAGGCACATCAGCAGAGACAAAGGACAAGTTCTCCTCTAGGAAACTCATGCTCACTCTCTGAAGTAGAGCCTCCTATCTGCAATGAAGGCACGGTAGTTAGGCAGCAAGAGACCCTAACTTCTATACTGGGCAGAATTTACTCTCATAAAGTCCTTTAATGTACTCCCCTCAGCACCCTGAGATAAACTAAGGTGCCAACCACTTCTATGTCACAGTCGCTAGATTCTACTTCTTGTGGGTCGATAGTAAGTATAAGAAAAATACAAGATGACTTTTGTGAAGATTGCATTATAACTGTTCCTCCCCCCAAGTTGCTTGCCATTAACAACAAAAAAGGAATGATTAGTAAGAAAAAAGAAGTTAAATGAGGCAAATGCAACATCTTTATACACTAATGCTACACAATTTTATGCCTAAAGAAAATAAAAACAAAAAGAATTCAATAGCTGCATTTCATGAAATAAATGCCCTCAGAGGAAGTACTACTACATGTCTGCCATAATTCAGCAAATACGAATGAGTGCCCAGAATGTGTCGGGTATTCTTCTGGGCCAGTGATGGTGAACCTTTTAGAGCTCTCAGTGGTAACACAGGTTTGCCACCACTGCTCTAAGCACTCAGAACCTCAGACAACACAAAATTCTTCCTACCTTGGGCTACAAATGGAACTGGCATGGGGGTGGGGGTTAAACAAAAATAAAACATTTACAATCAGTGGTAAAGAAAATACAAAGGCTGCTTGTAAGAAGTTGTACATTTCTACTCTAATTGCATACTGACTTGAATAAAGAGATTCTATTACAAAAAGAGCTGCTGTGTGCTAAGAATATAAATATAGAATTAACTTAAATGGAAAAAATGCATAATGTAATATAGATGCCCCAAACTAAGTTAAAAGCCTCTTTTAAGAGAGTCACTAACACCTGAATCTAAAGTTTCAACCACAGGACTTTTAAGACAAAGACCAAAAGTATAAAGGCCCAAAATTCCAACTAGGCTTTAGTATAGCTTTTCCCCAGCTAAAAGTAACAGCTACCAAATACCTGTGTGCATTTGGAGAACCATGATGCCTATTTAAATCATTTCTGTCTTATTAAATACATTTTTTGGAGTAGCTGAGCAGCAAAAACGTTACTCCCCTTCCTTTAGCTAACAACTATGTTCACTAGGAACAAACTTTGGTTCCCGCGCTCACCATTTCAGTGCTAATCCCTGTTACAGATACTGACGTGAGGCACGGCACCCTTCCACTGCTCACTCCCATGCACACACCTGGGTCCCCAGACCTGGATCTGAACACAGTGATGGAAACTCAGCAGCTCAGCCTCTTTCTACCTAGTCCGCCCCACCTTGAGCATGTCTTGCACACTGAATCTAGTGTGTCCCACTCCTCACAGATCAGGCTATCTCATGTCTAGTTTTGATTGGCTGAGACAGAGCAACATGATCCCCACTGATGTGCTAATTAATGTGACACATCTCTGGTAAACTGCATTGAATGTAATCAAGCAACCCCAACGCAGGAACCTCAAGGCCAGCAAGAAAATATATCTAACTGCCTATATTCTAACATTTCACAATTTTTGGAGCTTATTCCAATATTGGTCATATAACAAACCCTCTAAGAGATAAGAAATAATATGCCCATGGACAATGTTCCCATCCTTTGACAGAGCACATTTTATCACTAAATATTCTAGAGTTAACTCTCCTGTACTATACTTTCTGAATTGCCTAAAACTAACACTACGATTGACTACTACTTTGAGTATATTAACATCACTTGAGAGTTGTAGAAGGCTTTGAGAGAAAGAGCCTCCTCTCCATGGCATGCACAGATTATCCTCTATTTGAGCCTTGGCCTTCCACTGATTATGGGAGCCTTATTTAAATCAACACAATGCAATTACTGAAACCTTAGTTATTCAGTTCAACAAACATTTACTGAGTAATTACAATGTAGTTACAAAACACCTTATAGTATTAAGCATGGGTGATTCTATGATAAGAACAATAAGATCTTGCCTATTTTGTATGAGGATGTTATAGTACAGAAATACAAGAACTATATAATCTGTTATGGCTTGTACCTAGCTATCCCTCCCCAAAGCTTCCTGTGCTCACAGGTGGGGCTTTTCAGAGCTAGGTGGATCTAAACCATGTGACACTGAAATTATGGGTGTGTGGTACTAAATTAGTCCACTGATTGGAACTACCACAATTCTGGCTGGCACTACCCACAAGGCTGATAGCCTGGATGGGAGAAATGGGAAGGGAGGCTGGCTGCTTGTTTCCTTTCGCCTGCCATGCCATGAAATATTTCTCCTCTACAATGCCCCTCTGTCATGTCATCCTGCCTTAAAATCCACCAACTCTGAACTGAACCCTCTACAAATTGTAAGCTGAAATCAATTTTTCCTCCTTTAACTTTGGGTGGTTGTCTTAGCAACAAGAAAAGTAACTAACAACATTATGTGCCGCGAAGTGCCACGGACATAGATGAAACCATCTAGAAACCAGGAAATGTTGTGACTGGGAGTGATATTTAAAGGAAGAGTGGGAGGCTGCAAGTGGGAAAGCACAAGAACAATCAAACAAGTAAATGCATGGAGGCTTGAATGATACGACATGTTGACCAACACTTGGATTCCCACATGGTGTGTACATGGAATTTTGGACCAAAAGTGGGACCTCAAAGGCGACTTCTGCCCTACTTAAAGGTCTGGACTTCACCCTAAGCAGAAAGAAGGCAGCACTGACAGGTAACTCTGGTAGCAGTGAGAAGCTCAAAGGCAAAACACTAGACATGTAGAATCCAATAAAGACATTAATGGAATATCCACCAGAGACATAATTTACTGACTGTTGTTCCAACGAGGAGTTTTTAAAAATAACACACGGTTCAACTCTATGTCTGCCCGGATCTCACCGTTTGCTCCTCTACAGTTCTGTCCAGCCCTCTGCAACACTGGGCTTCCTAAAATTATGGTCTTCAAGTCATAGCTACTTCATATTTTCCTATTTCCTGTCATTTTAATTCTTTTATCTAAGTATACTTCCACCATTCCCCATTTCTATCACTGCTACAACTGGTTTGCATTACTCATGTGTCTTTTCCCTTCTGGCCCTCATTTCTTTCTCTTTAGTTTCTTGGCTTTTGCTCTAAAAAAAAAACTAACTCCAAAAGCATTCAGTAGCCACCCTAGGACTCCTTTCCTTTATCTCTAGGCAACCTGCCAACAAGTCACTGTAGTTTATATTTGCCCACTTTCGATAGTTTTCATTAGTTTGGTGACCAAAAGAAAAGTAGCACAAATATAACTATAAGACCAATGAGAATCACTTTATTACTGGTCTTCAAGAGTTGAAAATTAATCATATCCCCAAGTTCCCACCAGTGACAAGTAAAATAAGACTCAAATAATTTTATCAACTCTGCCATGTTCTCAATAAAATCTAAAGCTGCCCAATTCTCACTTCTAACTAGAGTTTCTATTTCAATTTGGGAAATATTCTGCCTCTCTTGAAGGCTCAACTCCCAGCTCATCCATACTCCAGGGTCTGTTTGGCTTCCAGGGATCTCAGCAAGAGGAACTACTCTGGAATCCACTCATGGAAGTTCTGAAATCTGAATTCCTTATACCTACAAAATGATTAGAATTACCTGGAAATGCTTCTAATTAAGAGTATCATAAAGAAAGCCAGCAACAAAGAATAATGTTACAACACTACAGAATGTGGAAACTCCCTACTAAGTACTGACTTCTAAGAGAAGATCCCCTCCTCTGGCAGTTTCTGACCCAAAAGCTGCCCTCTCAAAGCAGAGAGAAGAATTAAAAACTTAGCCACATCCTCCAAAAACTATTCAGCACTTGCCTTTTAAGATACTTAAGCAATTAGTTCAAAAGGTTATCCACCACACAATCTGGGGAAACGGAATTACATGGCTGAATACTTGAGATCACTAAAAAGTTTAAAGAAACTGTCCAGAGTTAAGAAAACAGCCTTCAAAAATGTAACACTTAGCGCTAGTCTAGTTTCTGCAAAGCCCTAGGTTCAATCCCTAGAAGCCCCAAAAGGGGGGGGGGGGGGGGTAACGCACTTTCAGGTTTTCCTTCCTACACGTGAATACTCAAACTTTGTCGAACAACTATCAGAAAGTCAAACACACTCATACTCAGTCCTGGAAGAACCACATCCTTAAGCACACACACATACCAACTCGTACAAACGAACAGATCATTCCAATTCTTCCCTCATTCAACACCAAGTCCACATCCAAGACTGACACTAGTCTCTGCAGAGCGAGAAGGAAAAATGTGACAAAGATTTTCCAGCCAGCCCCGCCCCTCCTCCCTACACACCCTCAGCACATAGGAGCACACAGCAGATTCTATGCACATCTAATTTGGGGCCAGTTTATGCACCATGACATCAGTGCAGTATAATGAGCCAAGTTTAAACTCCATCTGGGACAAATAATGTCCAGGCACACTGTGACTTCTTTTGTTTATATACACTGACTAAATATGTCTTGGTGGTAAATGAACTAACTCTTAAGATTTATTTCCCAAGCCTCCAAAACAATATTCTGCACCCTGAAGCAACTCCTTGCCTCCAGTTCTCTTTCCAAGGCTATGCGTAAGTGATTTTTAACAGAACACATGATTTTGAAACATATAATTAACATCTTGAGGAAAGGCAAAATCCAAGCAGCCCTTCATCAATCTAAAACAAAGAAAATGAGGAACGCACTAGCAAATGGGTGCAGTACAGTTCACAATATGAATGTTGCATGACAATTTTATGCTCTCCTTGGAGAACAGGGAAAGCAGAGGTGAGAGATTTAAGGCAATCTTGTGTAGTAAAGCGGCCAATTTCTTTCAACAGTAAGTTTAGGTTTTGTTTGGTTTTGTTTTGTTTTAATTTTGGCATTGTTTAGAAGGAATCATTATAAAAACAGAATGAAGAACAAACCACCTAATAGGTTCAACTCTTATAAGTTTCTAGGTTTAATTCTCAAAAGCTGCCTGCAGGATGATGTCATTTTGGAATGGAAATGAAGGGTAAAAAGGCTCTCTCCTAGCTCCCCTAGTGAGATTCCCAAAGATCAGAGTACCCTTCCCTGGTCACCACTATCTCTCACAGCTACTGACCCCAGAAAAAGTCCTCCCCTGGTGCTAAGCCCAGGACAGAAATATTCCCTATGGAAAAAGAGGGAGCACATTCCAATGAACTGGGCTGGACTTCGGAAGACTTGACTTTAACTCTTCCTCCAAACAGGAACCTGTCCTCCAGATCCTCACACAACACCGCTCAGTCCTCAAATATAGAGCCAGAATCACTGCCACGTTCTGGAGTCAATGTGCCAACCACATACGATCATGAAAAGGAACTCTTCTTTATAAACTTCACAGTAAACTACTGTGCAAAACCCATCCCACGTGTCTCAACTGTTCACCAGAATAAGACTGATGATGGAGATGTGCCCAACCCAGGCAGATCTCCCTGTGCAGAAGGCAGGACCTACGTTTTAGAAGAGGACATAAGTAGATTCAAATGCCAGCCCTGTGATTTGCCAGCTGCAAGTACTTAACCTTTCTCGCCTCAAGTTTTGCCTATAAAAATGATTGCTGCCTTATAGAGTACAAGATTACTAAATGAAATGATGTATCTAAGCGCTTAGCACCAGTCCTAGCACCTCATAAGCCCTCAAAGAGTTACTATTCCTTATCTCTACTGCAAAAGAAACAAAGAAATAAAAATATCAGCTGAAAATCATTTTCTCCAACAGTTTAAATTACTATCCACAACCACTCAAGACCAAAAGCTTCTGATGATCACCAAGCTTACAGAAATATTTAAGATTGAGGGCCACAAATTTAGTCAAACTCTTGACATCCTTTCAATGATGAAAAATGGACCTTTTATAATATTTTACATTTTTAACATACTGAAGTCTCACAGAATCTTTCACCCAACACTTTCTCTGGGGGCTTTGGAATAATTTCTAGAAAACAAGCCACTATTCCCCTCCTGAGAAAGAGCTCACATGGGGTGTGATGCTGAATTCAAGTCTTATCAATGGAGGTTCCTTGGAGTTGCAGAAGTGCTCGAAGTCATGCAGCATGTAAAGGTAGTCATTACTGAGTTCCTGGCCCCGAATAAATCACTTTAAAAGACTCTAAAAAATAAACTGGATGTGAACATCCAGCTATTAAACGATGACGTCCTTATCACCCAACCTTACACTTGACTGATGCCCTTAAAACAGATATAATTCACGGACAGGATATTTATATAAACCTAATGTCTGATTTCCTATCACAACCCTCAAAGAAAAACATGGATGCCACTCTGCATCATTTATACTACTTTTTTTTTTCCAGTCATGAGGAAAGCCATCCAATATGTTGTAAAAAAGAAACAAAGAACCCCTCTGTAAGGATACTTTTCAAGTGGCCTTCTGCCAAGGTGATGAAGCTCAAATGTGCCCTAAATAGGCCCATTCTAACAATGCAAAACAAAAACTAAGATGTGACATCACAAAAGATGAATGAGCTGCATTACTCAAATTTAGCTACCAAATGGTATCACAAAACAAAACACATACTCCAGTGTCATAGTCTGTTTTCTCATTTTTAAAGTGGTTTACTAGGGTTAGAACACTGAGAGTTCCCCCAATTTTTACTGAGGACTTCCACACACTGTGGAATCTTGTAAATTTAAAGGTGCTTCCATTAAGAAGACCTGAAGATAGGCATACACTAGAATGACAACTCAGTGCTGCCAAAGAAAGACCAAAGAAACCTCCATGTGAGAAAGTAACATGCTCAGGATTGAATTTTTAAGTACAAGAACTGGGTAGTTAAATGAAGATGGCAAAGAAAAATAAACTGGATGTGAACACTCCGCTATTAAAGGATAATGTCCTTATCATCCAATCTTACACTTTACTGATGCCCTTAAAACAGATATAATTCACAGACAGAAGTAACAGCTGTGGTCTAGTTGTGGGTACAGACTGACTCCAGAGTATTCATATTGTGAAGCTGTCATAAAGATTCCATTTGTATTATTTTCAAATTAAACAGAAATCAATTCTTTGAGCCAAATATTAGATGTAAAGATAAATGGACTTGTGTTCCTGTCCATTTTTCATGTGTCCAACTACATTTTGTGACTTTTTATGTTTACGACTTGTTCGTCACCATTGTCTAAGTGCAACATATGTACACTAGGTCAATCTACACCCAAACAATGCCATTGTTCTTTTGGTTCTTTGCTGTCTCCACTAACTGCCCAATTATTTGCCATGCAGAAGACTTTCGGAGTATAATTTGCTAAGTGCAGACTGTCCATTGTGACCAAAGGCTTATCTAATTATATTGCAAGGAGGAAGGAATGGGGAGCACGGAGCAAGTCAGGGTGAGGCAGGGTCAAATTGTTCTGGTTAATGATCATGCTGAACACACCTGCTGCTCATAAAACACACTTCCTTCTCAACAGATGACCTGAGCTGATGGTTGTCTGCTAAGGAAAAAGGCCCTGGGCTGAGGAAAACTGCCAACACAGTGCAGACATAAACATAAGTAGCAAGTGAACTCTGCTTCTTCGAGGACCCACCATGGCTAGCTTCAAGTTATTTAAACATTAAGGATGACCAGAAAAATGACTAAGCAGCAGCTACTTCAAGGTCAATGTTAATTAAAATGAAGAAACAAATATAATCCAATCGTAGCTCAACCCAAGGTTAGCCAGATATAATATTATGGTGCTTTAGCAATTGGCTTCTTGGCAGGCTCTTTTTGCATGTGAAAATGCAGGAGAGAGAGAAAAAAAATAAGAAGGAATATCTGCATTTGGATCTTGGAGATTAATGTCACTAAGTTTTTGCAGCTTGCTCAGTACTGTCATGTCTGGAGTGTACTACATCTTTTACACAGTCATGTTTTTAAATCAATTATTTGGAGAAAACATGAGAAGAGTTTTCCTACATAAACCAATTATGTATTAACATATGCCTTTCATTCTGGATGCAGAACTGTCTCATCTCTTCCTCCTGGGTGTATATGTTATTTTTACCATACACCAGTAGCTATCATATCATTTTCATCATGACAGACATATATTTTCTAAACAAAAAGAGGGCCAGGGATTTAGCTCAGTGGTGTAAGCGCCTGCCTGGTAAGCACACGGTTGTGAGCCCAGATCTCCAGTACAATAAAAATAAAATAAAATCAGAGATTGGAAATCTATCACATTTAATCTTACTTAAAGAAAAACTTAAACTACATACTTTTTAAAGGAAACAAAAACTTAAACTACACACTTTTTAAAGGAAATAATGCCAAGAAAATTTTAATCTTAACAAAAGTCAATAAATACTTGAAGAATCAATTCTTGAAGTGTCTGCATTTCTGCCCTGTGGAACACTCACATCTCAAATCTGTGTTCAGTGTCCCCTATAATTTGAACCAAGGCACCTGCTTCTTTCTTGGGTCCTTCCTATGCTTTGGTGAGTGCCCAAGGTGGCATTCAATGGTTCAAACTCTGTTCACCAAAAAAAGATCACGAGTCCGAACCAGTAACAACTGAAACCCTTTTACAAAGCCATATAATGCGGAGTCCATCCTAATGCATTTTACAAGTCATCAGGCATTAGCAGAAAACTAAAAGGCTGTATCAGTATGAACAAAATGAGGATACCTAGAAAATCCTATATCATTTTTGCTATGTTTCAAACATGATATACATGGAGCACAAGAAGCAATCTCAAAGGTAAAAAAGTTAACAATTTCCAGTTTCCAAACGTGGATAGCCAGAGGCCACAATGAGTGACTTAAGACAAACTAAGGACTAAGGACAATATTCCCCAGCTAAAGGAGGCAGCCATTACTTTTCTGCTAGTCAGTTACTGCCAAATGGGAAGGCCAGCTGTGTGCTGTCAGATCTTCTGAATTTTCCAGATAAACAGAAAAACAATCCAGAATTATATGTCAGTGTTCCTATTTTTAAACAACCATCACTCTGGATCCAACAGAGATCAGTTCCAGGATAATCTACCCCTGCTGCCAGTGGATACCCAAACCTGAAGATGCTCGAGTCCTTTATAAAAATAGTATAAAATCACAACCTTCACACAACCCCCTGCATACTTCAAATCACCTCTGGATGACTGCTAATATCAAATACAATGTAAATACTGCATAAATACTTGTCATTCTATATTGCTTAGGAAGTAATTATAGGGAGAAAAGTCTGTACATATTCAATATATACACAGTGTCTTTCCATTTTTGCAAATATTTTCTATCTGCAGCAGTCAGTTGAATCTGAGAATAAGGAATTCACAGATATAGATATTCACAGATATAGATTCACAGATATCTATATAGATATAGAGACTGTAATACAACATGTAGCCAGTTTTCAAGTCCTGGTTTAAAAGAATTAAATGTATTTGTTTCTTTCATTCTACATCTAGTCAAAAAGATTTACTGAATACTATCTCAGATGCCAGGGACAAATGAACAAAAGAGAAACAGTCCTTGGTCTTACTGAATTTACACAAAGAATCAAAACTGCAATAATCTCAAAACAATCATAATGTTAAAAGTATCACACAATTTTAAATTGCAGTTATTTTGCAATGCAACTTTGCCATGCCAATGTTGTTTCTTAATCCTCTCCTTTTTGAAGGCAGCTCAATTTCTATCATTTTACGGACACTGCCTAGATCTTGTATATCATTATTGCCTTTGGTTAATTAAATTCTGAAGTGTCTGTCATATGTCAAAGGTCCTAATTATTGTGGATGCCACATGCAAGAACACTCCCTGAAAACATGGCACAAACATTCTCCTTATAATGCTGACATTCTGCCTAGGCCATGCTTTTTTGGAAACCTCTGCAGTAAGTATAATTGGCAAACCCAATGCAAAGAAAACTGAAAAGTCAGAACACAGACCTGGATAAATATACTCTTACAGTTAAAGGAGAGCCTCAATACAGGGATGGCTGCCTTGCTCTGCAACTGCAAAGTGACTCTGGCTGAGGACTGCTAGCGATCTACATCTTTTCAGAATAAGTAAATCTAAGAAACAGACCTCAAGGACCCCGATGAACCATCAGACTAGACCACCAGAGGACAAACTGACTTACTAACAAGGATACTGCATAGCAAAGTTTCAAGAAAAAGAAAACATAGACTATGAAGGCTTGGTTTGTTTTGGATGGCCTTAAAATTAGCTCTCCATTGGATAAATAATCTCTATGGAGCCTTCCCATGTAATGAAACAGAAATTGCTTACCTGATGTATAAACCATGAAAAATAATACTAAATTTCAATTTAAGTCAGATCTCTATTCTAGTTTCTCCTACAGATACTTTTCCTACGCTAGTCTACCTCCCTGCCAAGTTTCCATCCCTCCTGTGTTGCTAATGTACTGTTAGATTTTGCAATCTAAGCATTTCTCCTGTAGCTTGACATAGGTGTAAATAAAGCCTTTTTTTTTTTAAAAGTAAATCACAATTCACTCCCCAACTAAAGTGCTCCTTCCCTTAGGGCAAGAACAGTGCTTATTCATGTTTGTGTTGCCAGCACCCAATACAGCACTGGCACAAAAGACATTTGATAAATGCTTATTAAAAAATGAACAAATCTATTATTCAGTCACTCCTTAATTCAGTCATAAATCTTACTCTCTCTTTCTTATTTCCATCCCAAATCTCAAAGAGAGGCTAATATGTTGCCATCAGAGGCCTCTGCAAGTTCAAGTGGTGAAGGGAAACTGGATCAATTTGTAACAGTAACTTCATTTGAATATCTGCAAAAATTGTGCATTTCTCATGAATCACCTTGCTCAAGAGTGTGACCCAAGGTTAGGCTTTTCCATGCTTGTTTTTCTATACTAACATTTACCCAGCCTTACTCTACTTTCCAACTCATTCAAGTACTATATCCTCTTCATTCCTGGGTAATCTTCCTCAAGAGTTGTTCATCTACTTTTCAACACTATACTGAGTGTAAAACTTCCTTTCTACTAGAATTTCTGCAGTGTAGCAAAGATCCATAATATACACAAAACTCTCTCAAGATTCCCCTGACAGAGTGGCTATCAGTATATTTAAAGACTAACTTTTGCCATTAGAGGACATGAACTACTGACCACAAGAAGGAAGCCATCAGGGAAAAACTTATTGATAATGTATCCACCAGAATGAAAAAGGTCACTGGAGTACAGGAAAGGCACATCTGATGTAAAAGACAGCAATGGTGAAACTTAGAAAGTTTTAATACACTTAATGCACTCTCTGGAAAGTTCTATTCAGATGAACACTCTAGGAAAAATTCTGGCTATGACTTCTGTCTAAGGGAAACAAGAGCTTTCAAGAACAAACAAAAAACAAACAGAAGCTGAGGGGACTCACACTGAAATGAAATGACACAGTGAATGCTGATCACCAAGAATAAGCCAAGTTAAGAGAACTGGAAATGACTGATGGTAACTTTAACCTCCCAGGGCAAGCTTGATAACAAGCAACCCTGAGAGGCAAGTTTTCTATGTACATTAAAAGAGATGTACTTACTGAAGGAGAGACATTAAAAGCACCCTTTAGCAATTAATATTCTAGAAGTTTAAAAGAAAAAAGGAAATAAGAGATAAGAAATAGAGTCTGACAAGTAATATATATAAAGTGTCTTCCATGTGCTAAATGCTTGCCAGGGTTAAGCAGCATCTTAACTCAGTCTCTACTGGCAACGTTCACTGAACATGGACACCAAAAGCCACCAAGAATTCAATATGAGGTGGCATCCTACCACTATATAAGTTATAAACAACACAAATTAAATTAGAAAAATCAAAAAATTCCCACGACCCTACATAAATACTTCTGTTCTTAATGGTTTTAGTGGCTGCTGTATTCTTCAGAGACTGTAAAAACAGTAAGTCAATTTTGGGAGGGTGGGGGTACCAGGGATCGAACTCACGAGGTCACGCTTGCCCAGCAGGCACTGGTGCCAGCGAGCTAAATCTCCAGCCCTTAGTAAGCCAATTTAAGAGTCAGAAACTGAGCTGATATTTATTCTTTCATGCTCAAAACTAGCTATCACACCTTTAAAGCTTTAAGGTGTACCACAAGCCTATAAAAAAAGTTAAATATACTAGTAGGTTTTAAAAATGTCAATTTGTAAGCACTAATGTTTTTGATTACCAAAAGATACTCATCATTATATAGTCAGACGTTAAAAACTCAAACCAAACTTTTACAACTCAAGGACAGAATACAAACAATTAGATACATTATATTAAGAGAAGTAATAAACATGGGCCAGGGATTTAGCTCAGGCATAAGCCCCTGCCTGGCAAGCACAAGGTTATGAGTTTGATCCTCAATACAAACAAAACAGGGAGGGAGGGAGGGAGGGAAAGAAAGAGAGAAAGAGAGAGAGAGAGAGAAAGAGAGAGAGAGAGAGAGAAAGAGAGAGAGAGAGAGAGAGAGAAAGAGAGAGAGAGAGAGAGAGAGAGAGGGAAAGAAAGAAAGAAAGAAAGAAAGAAAGAAAGAAAGAAAGAAAGAAAGAAAGAGAAAGAAGCAAACTTTAGCTATGCTGGGCTGTAACTATTAGGAGATGGGCAAAATTACTGGTGAAAAAAGCAGTCATTTAGAAGACAATAGTCCCAAACAAAGCTAATTAATTTCAGTCCTAACTATATATCCAAGAGAAATTGTATGTTCAACAGTAATTTGCATGTGAATATTCACAGTATTGTTGTTAGTAACCAAAAAGTAGAAACAACCACAATGTCTATAAATTGATAAATGAATTAATGAAATATGGTATATCCATACAATGGCATATTATTTGGCAATAAAAAGGGATTAAAGTATTGATGCATGCCACAAAATGGGTATACTTTAAACATATGCAAAGTGAGAGCTACCAGATATTTCATGATTTCACTTACAAGAATATTCAAAGCAAGCAGTATCAACTGGCAAAACAGATTAGTGGTTGCCTAGGAATGGAGAGGGAAGTAGGCTAAAGATCTTCTAAAATAAATCGCAGTCAATGTTATACAATTCAATGAACATACAAAATTCTATTGACTATATATTGTAAGTGGATAAATTATATGCCATGAGTTATATCAATAAACTACTGAAAACAAAGATTTTAACAACCTTTTGCAAAACAGAATCAACTTTTCAGTTTTCCTCTTTCCCTGCTATCTGCATAAAATGATAAGCCAAGGTTTCTAATTTAACATGAATTCAAAAATGAAAATTATCACTGTCTCTTATTTAAAGGGCCAAGTAGAGAGCCGTGCCAAGAACTAGTTCTAATTAAGTCCAGAAACCTTCAGGACAGAAATCAGGCGGGGGGCTGTGGGAACTGACGAGCTTTCTCATAATGGTGGTGGTTCTTTTGCATATACAGCAATGTTTAGAACACCCTTTGCACAGCTGCAAAGTATTAAGCATGCTATAAACACATGGGAGATAAGCATCACCATATGCACTCCTCCTAGACATTTAGGGAACACCCTGTGGCCAGAGGTGGCTCTTGACAACACTATCACCTGAGAAGTTGCTATGATACCACCCACCTTAAACTGTCACCCCTGAGGTCTGCCCTACAATGCCTGCAAAGTCATCACTGAGAGTAATCCTGTGCCTGTAAAAGGTTCTTGTTAAGATGAAAATGTGTTGCCTCGCAAGGAAAACATGTTAAAAGCCTCAAGAAATTCTGTATATTTCACATCTGCTAGTATGTGCCCCATGCCTTGAAAGACCCACCTGAGCACAGACCACATGGGCCCCTAAGAGCAAGCAATGGATACCTAAAGGTACCCAAGCAAGCACTCAGAACTCAGAGCTCCTAGAGTCATGGAACTCTTGGATTCAAACCCTGGAGATTCCCTTTCTTCCCAGTTCATTTGGGTGCCCCTCCATCGCTTCCCCTCCCTATTTTTCTCTGGTATTTCACTGTAATGTTTCGTTTTGCCTGCTCCTTCAGTCTGTCTGCCCCTTGTGCTTTAGCCCAAGTTCCACACATACTCCCCACAACTGCCACACTCACACAGGCCAATACTAACAGGTGGGACCCAAAGAAAAGACTTAAAGGAACAGAGACACAGGAAAGGGACCGCAAGGGCAGGAAAAAGAAGAAAAATGTCAGTCACATAGGCTACTGCCTGGGCTGTGTCCCAGTCTTGTAGAAGCAACATCAAAGCATGATAAATTCTGGGTTGACCCTGCTGAGAGGATTATTTCAAACACACTTTGTCCACTTAACAACTTTGCCCCATTAAGGTTAACACCAATCAATAGCTTGGTCCACATAACCTATAAATGTTGAAACTCCCAGTACAATTGGACATATGTACTAATTAAAAAGACTGAATACTTCCTTCTCATGAGACTTGTTTAGACTAAGCATACCATCCATTTCAAGAAAGCTTGCTACTTGACTGTTTATAAAACAGATAAATGAAGAGATTTTCAGCTTCACAGAAAGCTTCTCAGATGCAAACATGGTTCTGCTTAGGAAAGAGGTCAGACAGAGATGCTGAGTAGTGAAATGCCACATGGCCCTCTGATGCTATGGTCTTTACAGTCTCTGGTTGTGTCTGGGTGCAATGGCACTAGCTTCTGAGGGAAAAATGCAAAGTTGTGAAACTGAGGGCTCTTTATGCTAGGTAACACTACCTAATAAACCACAAGAGGCTGTTCTGGGCAAAGTGAATCATAGTGATGAGGAGAAATCATCAAAACACAAACAAATGGTACACAACACCTCAGAGAGGTGTCCTCTGCTATCCTGGCTATGCAAACAGGAATAAGACGATTATACACGGGACACCTAGGTTGCTTTCCAACTTCAGTCACATTTGAATACCTTGTCTTTTAAAAATTCTTTGGTTTTTTTTTTGGTTTTTTGTTTTTTTGTTTGTTTGTTTGTTTGTTTGTTTGTTTTTTGGTACCGAGGATCAAACTCACGACCTTGTGCTTACTAGGCAAGTGCTTGAGAAACTGAGCTAAATCCCCAGCCCTTAAAAATTCTTTTAACTAGTAAAAGGACAGGACACCAAAGACTGCACTCTGAAATCATTCACAGCATATCAAGAGCTTTGCATGCATGTGTGTGTCACTCCAGAGTGAGGCAGGAAGGAGCAGGGCAGACAGAGACGATGAAGAGAGAGGCCAGTGCTGACAGGATGACAGGCATGTGCTGCAGTCAGCTTCTGTTCCAGGTGTAACAAGCTTTAAAGGCACTGACAATACATTTCATAATCTGAAAGGATCACTCCAGGTTCTGTGTAGAAAGTGCTTTTTGTGAGGGCAAAACAGAAGCAGAGAGACCAGGAAGAAGCACTGCTGAGATTAAGACCACAGGACATGCTGAAAGTCCAAAGGAAAAAGGTGAGAAGAGAAGGTGAAGACCACAGAGCTGAGAAGGAAAAGGAGCTAAGAAAGGAGAGGCAGGAAATAGAAAGTCCACTTAGGAAAGTACTGCTCAAAAAGACAAAGGAAGGAGGTGATGACTGATGAAACTAAAGCAAGTGGGCAGGTTTTGTTTTACTGGGTGGGATAAGGTGTAGATGTTTGCTTGTTTAAAATAGAGGATAATACAGTAGAAAAGATCTAGCACACAGGAGATGAAGGAAACAGGAAAGGAGATATCTGCATTCACTGAGAAGGAATGAAATTTATTCAAATAACAAATATTTACTGAGCACCTATTACATGTTCTTGGTTCTTAACAGATTCCATCTAAAGCAATCTAAAGAAAGATCCAATGTAAAGACAGTCACACAAATTGTTGATCAATTTGGTAAGGTCCAAATAGAGGCATATACAATGTACTGTGACAAAAGGTGTTAATGTACTATGATAAATTTAGAGTAAGCGGGCATGTACGCTATCGAATAAATGACTGATTATATATTTGAATTATTACTATGTTATGGGTAAATATTTTTCTAGAAAACATTTTCCAATTCTACTATTCATAAAACAAAGGTTTTTATGCTTCTGAAGTAGACAGCAATAAAACATTTATTTAATTAAACATTTATTTAATTCACAAGAGTGAACAAACCCAGTTTTTGTCATCAAAAGAATTATTTCAATAGCTCAATTCCTAAAGATTTTTAAATTTTACTTACAATTTAAATTATTTCCCTGACTATTACATGATTGAGTTGAGACATTATGTTTCTATACCATAATGTTAGGTAACCACTGACAAAGGATATCTATAAAACATAAGCACTCTTGTTTATGAGTTACACATTTGGAAAGATTATTCTAGGAAGGAGACCGGGTGGGTTCACCCTGACCTGTGCATCTTGTCAAGGTCACTCCTGCAAGAAATCAAACGTGACCCTCTCAGCATGCTGCTCTGGCCAACCCAGCAAACCAGTCAAGCATAATATATGACATGAATAAACAGTCATTTTATGAAAAAGACTTGTACATAGTCTCAAAATGACTCATTTCAAAAATCACATTTTTTGATACTATCAAGAATACCAACTGGATGAGGTAAGATTTACTCTTCTTAAAAACAAAAATTTCTGATTTTTTTTTAAACAAAATCATAGAGTAACTTCACACAAGAACACTAAGGTTCTTGGAACCACTAAGGTTCAAAATCAAAGACTTGTGAATCCCAAAATAAATACTAGGCTAATGTTTCCCACTTAGATGATTTGACTTAAAACTTCCCTCTCACCATACCAACCTGCTGGGCTGCTTCTCCATTCACCAAGTGAGGCATCATGGCTACCTCTCCGTTCAGCAGTGGTGGCAGTTCCAGAGGGATTTGGTCGGTCATCATCATTGTGACATACATTCATGGAGAATTTCCCTCAACTGGCTTCCTGCAAGAGAACCACCATTCTTTTAAAACAGAGTTAGAACCACAAAAATCACCTGTATTCAGTGACCTAGGTCAGCAATCTAAGTGCTCTGTCATGAGGTCTGCTGAAGCCCAAATTACTCTGATTACACAGAATTATTATTATGGTGTCTGGCCTTGAGAAGGGGTAGAGACAAGGCAAAGAAATGGCCTGAACTGAGACAACTAAAACCATAGTCTGCAAGCAGCCACATGAACACTCCTATGCTTGGTCATGTACTAGTTACAAACTTTAAAAACATACAAATAATAATAGCAACTGTACCACAGAGATCTTGCTGAAGAAAAGGTGAGATAACATTTTGAGATGGTAAAGATGCCAAACAAAAGCTGGTGGCTTTACCATCTTTAAGGTAATACCAAGGCATGAACCCAAAGAGAACAACTTATACTTCTTAATCATAAATTTTCCTCTTTCATTAGAAGCAAAATAATACTCATAAGCATTTGACCCAAGCAAGGAAACCAAGGTTAACTACATATGCTGCAACTACTGCAATTTCTGACTTAGCCATTAATCATTAATTTGGTAATTACTCATGTGCTAGTTACCTGCCCCCATCATTTCCTTGACTAGAATTGCTGCGTATTAATGTCTTTCTCATTGGCACAATCTCTGAGTTTTTCTCTCATTTCAGACATACCCATGGTATGCACTGCAGAATTAGGCTCCAAGGCAGATTCTATTCTTTCCACAGAATAAATGAAATTCAAACACATATTCAAATAACACAGTCTACTTTCATTCCAAAATAGTACCTGCCTCCTGTCATATTTTGCTTTTCAATACAACAGGAGAGTAACAGTAAAGTTTTATTGAGAATTGTAACTTGTTTCTTAAAAAGTATTTATATATTCCTTCCATTGTCCCTAAAACTTGTAGTACGAATGTTTAGCAGCAAAAACAAAGGATAAACAAATATAAACATACAGGATTTTAAACAAGTTTGAAGCTAAACTGCCATATAAAATTAAATTTCTATCGCCTATTTAAAAATTCCCTCAAAATTTCAAATTCAAGGATATTCCTGTGACTCTTTTAATACTCAATATCAAAATTAATCAAATAATTTAATGTGCACCTGAAATTTATTTAGACAGGTGGGGACAGAAATAAAATGTCTTCTCAATCTCCACATCTCCCTTCTGAACACCAAATATTCCTCCTCACCATCCCTCTCAAATCCCTTCCCTGAAAGTACCAAATAGTACAGAAAAGCCACCCAAGAGATCATAAACTCTTTTACTTTAAATAGGCAAAATTTTACACTATTCATTAGAACCCCATTTGGAGAAACTAATTATTCAAGCATCAAACAAGGCAGTTTTGTCTCTACCAGGCATGTACATACTGTAATAACAGGTCTTATAATTCAGTGTTAATAGTACCATCATGCTGTTTTATGAGGCAATTACTCAGTTCCTGAGCAAATAAAAGTACAAAGCCCAAAGACCAATAGTTTATTCTGATGAAGGAAACAGTCTTTACATTAAAACTAAGATAATCTTGACATTATCACAACTGACTTAGAGTTAGGCCGATGGAAAAGGAATAGTAAGGTCGTCTTTTTAAGTTCTTTCCCAGGTACTAAAATATGTCATATAATTATTTAATGACTGTAATTAATAATACATACTGTATTTTAAATTTACCAAGATCTTAATATGACAACACAGACACACAAAAGATAACAATGTAAGGTGATGTATATATTAACAATTTTGCTCAAAATAACCATTTCACAGTATGTACACATATCAAAAATATCACACTGTACATCTTGAATATATATACAAGTTTTGTTAACTGTACTCTGGAAAGCTAAAAAAAACTGCTAAGGACTAAGAGACTATCCTTTTTCTATCTTACAACTTTATTTAAAAATGCATTAAAAGGCAAGCTCAGTGGAAAAGCAGCAGCAACAGGGATAGGAAACAAATGATGAGTTGCAGTAACAGGCTCCCCTTCAATGGAACATGAGTAGATAGGTAAAGGGCAGATCACTTTATTTATTTTATAACAAAAACTGGATTATACCTATATAGAAATTATTTCTTAGTTTCTTTTCTCTGATTTAATTGCTGAGGTAAAAATACTCCAAGAATCTGTCGTCTTCATGTCATGACTCACACATGCTGCCCTGATCTCAACTCTCAGCCCTGGTCTGTGTTAAGAGTGCAAAGGGCATTCATTAATCAGCCCAATTCCTCTCTTAAGGGTTTCTAGACTTTTAACTTCCCATCTCTCAGCTCCTTCTGGCACCTGGAAATTTAATGTTCCTGCCTTCAAACATGACTATACAAGAAGGGATTTTTGTGTTGTTGTTGCTATATTTAGTCCCAAAACTTTTCTGGGTCTGCAGCAAAAGACATTCCGTTACCTTCTTGTGCTGTGAACTCACCTGGAAACTCCTTATTCTTTTAATTTCTTTAATATGTCATTGTTAACACTGTAAGTTCTTCAATAATATCCCTTTAATAATAAAAGTATTATTTTCCAAGCAGAAAAAAATTAAATTTCAGTTTGAGCTTCAAATCCAATTAACAGTATTATTTCCTCCCTGTTTATCATTATTTCTTGTATGGATCCTGAAGATAAGTTGTCCAGGTTCTGGGTAGCAAGAGACAGTTGTGACCCAGTATGAAATTTGGGTACTTCTTGTGGCCTGTCCATAACATCAAATAATGTCTCAACACCAACATTAAGTATAACAGTGACAATTCCAATTTTAGGAACCTTCTAGTTTGGCATAATGTTAAAACATGGGACTTTTTATCAACACAACATAGCAATGCAGGGCTAAACAGCACTCTTAAGCACAGATGTCAAGTCCAAACTAGGAAATTAAATTCCAGCTTTTGTAAGACCAGGATTAAAGAGGATGAACCCTAGGGCCTAGGCCAATGACGGTGAAACTTTTATTAGAGACTCAGTGCCCAAACTACAACCCAAAACCCACTTATTTATCACAAAGTGCCAACACTGCAATTAAAACTATCCAACACTCAGCTGCTGGGGTGACTTGGCTCACGGACCAAAAGAGAAGGCTCTGCGTGCCTGCTACGGCACACGTGCCATGGGTTTTCCATTACTGGTCTAGGCTCACAAAAAGCCTTACTGATGTACGTTAGGAGAGTATGGGGACCAACAAGCAGCTGCAAAAACATGTCTTTTACTCCCAAATAAACCTCATCTACTGGCACAAGGAGATCATTATATTTGCTTTAAAATACTTTATAAGTAAATTTTTAAAAATACTTTATAAGTGACTTTGGGTAAGATGCTTGAATTTTTTTAACTAGATAGTAGATGTGGGAGTTGGGATGGAATGTCAATCTGACTTGGCTTTGGCATCCAACCAGGGGATTGGTGGAGCACACCAGTGGGTGTCTGCGTGGTTCGTGGAGGTACAGTATCTGGTGATCACATCTTCCTCTCTTGCATCATTCCTCTACTCTGCTTTCTGTCCACCACAAACTAAGCAACTCTGCTCTACCACACCCTGCCTCCATGATGTCCTGCCTTGGACCTGAGTCACCATGGGCTGAATTTCTCAAAACCTTAAGCCACATTTAAACTTTCCTCCTTTAGACTATGAATGTCGGGTATTGCGGCCTACCTACAGGAAAGCTAAGTGATACAGAAAACTGGTACTAGAGATGTAGGGGTCACCACCATGACTGTACCTGACCATCTGGCATAAAAACCTTTGGAACCCACTTGCAGGAGAAATTTGGAGAAGTTTGGAAATGTGGGCTAAAGAAGCCCTATAATGTGCTCTAAACAGAACCTGATGAGTGATTCTGGTTGAAGCTTACAGGAATGCCGATAGTAAACACCAAGCTCAAGATGCTTCATTTGAGAAAAGGACTCTATTAGCAGCTGGAGTAGAGGCCACATGTGTTATATCCTGGCAGAAAATCTGTCCATATTCTGCCCATATCCTGAGACCTTGCAGGATACAGAGGTTAACGGCACTAGACTAATCTGGGGAGGAAATTTTAAGACAGCCCACTACTGAATCAAGCTGTGGTATGGGTACTGTTGGCTGTTTTAAGCCAGTTTTATAATAAGAATCAGGAGAAAAAGGTAGCATAGAAAAACTTGCAAAACTTAAACTTTAGCCCAGAAGGAACCATGTATAAAATTGGAAGGAAGAAAGTATGGCTGCTAGAAAGAAAGGGAGAAGAGAGAGGAGAGAAGAAGAAAAAGAGAAAGGAAAAAAAGTGAACTTTGTACAGGGACAAGAAGAAAGATGCCTTGAGAGCATCTCAGGAATCAGAAAGACCCCACGAATAGCAGACTTAAGGGTACACAAATGTCAACCTTTCATTTGAGTAAAGAACCAAGGGAACCATAACTCGAGAAAGCCCCCAAGGGACTTGGATCCCCAGGATTCATTTTACGGTATTTAGCCATCCAGGCATTCAGAGGCCACTGCAACTATAATCCAAAGGCCTGGACCCTGCGTCCACTAACAGCAGACACTGGCATCATCCATGTGATGCTGGTTTTACTGGAATGCTGAATGCCAGAGTTGTGGGGCCTAGAAGGCTTTCCATCAGATTTCAAGGGAAGGCTTGGCAGGTCAGGGAAGGAGTCCTGGAGAGGAGGACATATGAAGCCGTGATAATGAAGCCAAAGGCATAGTGGAGATCCTAGGAAGTTAAGAGATGACAGGAATGTGAAACTTGAGCCAAGGAAAGCTGCAGGGTGTGACTGGAGTCAGCTCAAAGGAGAAGATTTATGGGCTGCAACTAGCAAGGCCATGGGGTAAGGCCACCCTGCTCTTTGGAACACACATTTTACCACCATGTGCCCTAGATGCTGGACATGAAGGAGTATTTAACATTGGCCCTGGTGGTTTCCCATCCTTGCTACAGTTCTTTTCTATCTTCCCTGTTGGAATGGAATGTTTGCCCTGAGCCATTGGGCCTTGGGATTGTGCAACTTGTTTTTTTATTTTTACAGAGGCTCACAACTAAGAATCTACTTTGAGTCTCAGAAAAACTTTGATTTGGACTTTTGAAAATGCTGTAGCTAATGAGACTTTGGAGAGAAACTGTTGCATTTTTGGTTATACACATGATAGTTGTATCATGTGAGGCAGAATTATACCCTTGTGTTTATTTGTGGATTAAGTATAGTTTAAGAAGATGCATGTGGGTATGAAATTTTCAATTTCAAGGGGTAGGATATGGTAGTTAGAGGGGAATGTCAGCTCGCTTGATTTCGTGTGGAGCACACACTAGCGGATGTGTGTGGGTTGGTCACAGAGGTACTATATGCGGTCTCCTCACCCCTTCCTCCTCAGCACGGTTCCCCTTAAATTGCTTACTGAACACCATAAACTGAGCAGCTTGGCTCCACCACACCCTTTCTTTCTCCATGACTTTCCTGCCTTGGAACTAGTGAATTCCTGGAAGTCCTGAAGCACATTAAAACTCTTTCGTTTACACTGTGGGTGGGTCTCAGGTATTGTGTCCCAGCAATGGGAAAGCTAATACAGTGGATTATCCACCTCCTATAGTATTTAGTAGTTTCTACAGGTTACTGGGAAGGAAAGACAAGGAAATGCACACAAGAATGTAACCTACATATTCAAGCACTCCTCAGAAAACACACCTGGGAAACTGAGGAAAAGCATACATTCTTAACACTGCAGCTCAGTCACCTAACAGCCACAATGTTAAACATAGAGGAAAATGCAGGAAGTAAAAAAGTGAACAAAGGCCACTGGGAGCCCTGTCACAGAGCCTTCCATATCCCTAACCAAAGCTGTCGAGCCTCTTTTCCCTTGGCTACCACTCTCTAAATCTACAGTTGGCTTTTGTAATTTCCAACAGTTTCATCAGAAGTGATTGAGACTCCATCCTCACTGGAATACAAGGGAACTGATTCAGCAAAATGGAGCAATCTATGCAACAAACATGATGAGTTTAAATACTCATTTCTATGTTCCATGTACATTTCTTTGTTCATTCACAGGATACTTTCATTTGTCCTAGCATGCCAGGACATAAGAAAAAGGTAATCTTCAGACATGAAAATGCCCAGCAACTTAACTAGCAAATGTCTGCTAAGCTATGCTGTAGAATTATCATATGATAAACTTAGTGCTATGAACCACAGAAAGAACAAAAAAAAAAAAAAAAGAATTAAAAACACAGGTGTAAAATAGAAAATTTTGGGACACATACTAGTATCTTATTAGTTATTCCCCAGTCATGAAAGGGAAAGCATAGTGAGTTTCCCATATACAAATGAAAAAAATCAAATATTCAGGTTATGAACTAGCAAAACCACACCACAGAAACGATGAAGGTTAAAGTAGGTTATGTCTAGCCACAAGACCTGGGAAGGTTTGCCATGCATAGTCATCCTTCGATGGAGACAGCACTCCAAAAAGTGAGTCTCCTGTGTTTTGACTACCAAGTCAGACAAAATTACACATGAACTCAACTTACAAGAGGAACACTGTAGCTCAATTTGCTGCTTTTAGGAGACTGCGGAATGTGACATACCTACCTGATGAAAGCACAGAAAAGTTCTGTAATGGAACTAGAAGATAAAGCAGTAAATGCAAGTAAGGCTTACCATCTAGGTAACTAAGAAAAGGTCTTAATCATTTGTAATTATTGTGAATGAAAATTACACATTTTCTTATTTCATCAAAGAGCTGTCAGGCCGTACTTTGTATTTTCTGAAGGATTTTGTTTACAACAATACCATGTTCAATCAAAAGGTGCTATAGTAGAAATTTTCTTTTGCATTTTAACATCACATATATCCACAGAAAATTACTTCTACTTTGAGTCCTCATCCTTAGTTTTTATGTATTTTTTACCGTCTCTTTCTTGTTTGGCAGTAGCACTGACCACTCACCCTCGAAAATCAGGGCCATAACCTTAAATTTTCTTCTTTCTGAAAAACCAGACTAAGAGTTATGTAGACAGAAGAAGGGAGTAGTCTCTACACGAGGTATCAGAAGCTCCCCATTAGCTCAACCCCATCTTCCTTGATCACTGTCTTGATCCTCAGCTGTGAAGGTAGTGAAGCAGACCAGATGTATTATCTCTGGACATGATTTTCACTTCAGTCAGACAGTCCCTGACAAAACACTCAGTTTTCTTGGTCAGGGTTCCTTCTGCCCTGGACAGGTGCGTATCTGAGCTAGCCAAATCCACCTCAGGACTCTTGCATTTTAGGCAAGGTTGTATGTAATCACACTGTCCCTCCCATGCGCAAATACACATCCTTTAACGAATCCATTCTTAAGACCATTACCCTTTAAAGGGAGAATGAATATGCTACAAAACTTGTTAGAACAAACAAACAGAAAAGAGTTTCTCTTTACCACGATGTACTTTTTTTAATCCTCTGAACTTCCCCCTTCTATAGAACCTAGGCTTCTCTCCGGGTCTTTATTTTCTTCTTACCCCTACTTCCATCTCAAAGAATTTGGTAACCGCAGGCCCTCATAACCTCTGCTCTTAACCACATATCCTAACACTCAAACCACAAGTGGTTCATGCCCAGCGAGTTCTATTCTTTTGACTGACAGAGAAGAAAACCATGTGGGTGCTTGTGGTTCATGTCTCCTAAGACAGCAAGTCACCGGTTACCTGCTAGGAAGGACCTGTCTTACCCACAGCTCCTAAGTACATGGCAGGGGCTGGGGCTTGGCACTCTGGCCAAAACAATGACTACTAGCTCTTCCCTGTTAGTAAGGCATTCAATTCTCCAAATATGTCCCCAAAACTAATAAAGAAAATCCTTTTCTTTTTTTTTGAGTAATATTACAAAGGGTCTTCAATGTTTGCATTTCTCTGGACAACTAACTAGCTTACCTTTCTCTCTTCTTTTGCTTCCTCTACTCCAAGTCTAAAAAGGTTTTCTATGGTACTTTGCCCCTCCCCCCATATACTAAGACGCATAATGGCCAAACTCATGAAAAACCTGATTTGCAGGATAAAACTGCTGATCCATTTCCAAAGGCCAGAAAAAGTATTTATATACTAGGAAAAATGTCTTTTTAAAAATCCAAAGCCCCATCACTGGTGGGAGAGTTTTTAAGTCTGTGAACCTGGCCTTCAAATTAGTAACAAAATGTCCCGGTCTTCAGTCCGTGGGCTGATGACCCAAATTTCCTTACATTAATTCAAGATGTGACTTAGCAGTACTGTACACAAATTAGTTTCAGATGACAAGAAAAAAACACCACCACCAAAAGGACAAAGTATACTCATCAGAACCCAAGGAACCTCGCCAGGCTGGATGAAAGGAGATGATTCCCTAATTTAATCACAAGGCTCAGGCTCCCACGCTCACCTTACCAACATCTGAGGAGGCTTTCACTGAATTCTAGGGTAGTGTGCAAGAAGCAGACGGGATAAGGGAACAGGTAAGGTGAATATGCATGGTCAGTTCTAACTGTGTGCTTCTATGGATCAATCAAAAACATACTTTCTAAACCCATCAAATACAAGGCCCTAGAGAGCAACTTGTAAATAAAGTAGCCTCTCTTTAGAGTTCATAACAATAAAATTAACTGTGAGTCCATCTATTCCATAAGGCTAGTATTTTTTAATAAAGATAAGAGTTAACCATCACTGTGAGGTAATCTAAGTAACAGAGGTAATCTAAGTAACAGGTAAACATCTCGCACACCATATGCTTGTTCTGCAGCCTAAGAAGACTATTACCATGGGCTCATTAGTAAAACTAACAGCTCAATTCAGACTTCATGCAAAGTTGCTTCTATATTACAAGCTAGTGCACTTCTATATTACAAATTAGTGTTTCTAATATAGAACACTGGGTGCTGTGACGCACACCTGTAGTCTCAACTCTTGGGAAGCTGAGGCAGGAGAAGCGCTTGAGCTCGTGACTTTGTGGACCAGCCTAGGCAACCACTCCCCCCAAAAAACAACTGACTTCTATTTGTGAGATTCTACTATGAGTTATTTTTCAGGAAATTATCAAAATTATAACTATAGAAATGTTCTAGCTAGAACAGTAATCAATAGTAATAAAGAAAAGTAACTTTTTTCTAGGTCAAGGAGATGAGTAAAACTCTACTGACAGTCAAAACAATACTCATAAACATCTTGAACCACAGCAAACAGGTCTTGTTTTGCTGTGTGGTGTTTATGTTGCATTTGGGAGGTTACTATAAAATTACTATATCCTGCCTTCTCTCTTAAAATAATATAACCATAAGATAGCTAATGTTTCATGAGTGATTCCAAGACTAGCTCCTAAAAGGCTTATAAACCTAAACCTAATAAAATTTTATTTCAATTTATAATGACAAATAAATCCTCGAGCAGCTGATTTACATTTGTTCATGCTAAGGCTGTAGTAAAAAAAAAAAAAAAACTACCAAAGTTAAAATTTGCCACAGAATCACACAGCACTGAAAAAACCAATATACTGCATCCTGAAAGCTCCCTCCATACAGGTGGCCTTTATGTATAATGTCAGGGGTCACAAAGACTGACAACTTCCTGAAAGTATACTTCCTTCCCAGTTTTTATTAGTAAGGCTGAGAAAGACTGAAAGAAGGGACAGAAAGAGGCAGGAGTGCACAGCCAGCTAGCTATACACACGCCTACAACTCACGCACCTCTTTCCCTCCTGATCCACGCTGGCTTTGAAAGGTAAATTCCCTCACTGATCTCCCCAGACACAGAAATTCTGAAAACGGTCGTCAATTCTGACCACCTCAGCAAAACTAGACATAGCTGTTTGGTAATAACTATAAAAACATCCATAGCATCAGCAGAAAGGAAGAAATGATCAAAACAAAGCAGAAATACAGTACAATCTTCAGTACCTCTGAAATTCTGAGAAAATCTGCTCATCTGTCCACCAACACATCTGACTGTTTTTACCACTTCCCTTCTTCTGTGAGAATAAGGCTTTTCTTTCCCTTCCCAGTAACACTACACCAGGGCCATGGCACTGGCTAGGCTGCTGTGGAATTAGCGATGTGGGGCGCTGCCATTGGATACAAAACCCAGGGGGGTGGGTGAGTGCTTTTCCTTGCATTAATATCTCCTGTGCACTTGAGGCAACACTGTGGAAAGGTAATCGGTACCGGCACAGGCAAAGGCTCCCTTTTGCTTTTCTAAAACTCAAACAGGAAAAAAAATAATAAAAGGGATATGGACAGGGACTAAAGACTGTGATTAGAATTTTTCACAGCCCTGTTACTAAAAGCAGCTCAAGGAAACAACAGGTTACGATTTAAAACAAACAAACAAAAAAAGGTACTGTAAAAGGAGCAGCCCCGGCACTGAGTATTAGAAAATACGCGCTCTAATCTGGGGTTTGCCAATTAATTGGCCCTGAAATTGAATAACTGATTTCTTCCTTCATGAAATTACATGATTCTAGATTGGCCTTTCAGGTTCTTGTGGGCTCTTAAAAAACTATGTTGAAAACACAGATTCCCTACCATGCATACTTAACATAGATTAAGCTAATGCTAACAAATTCTAAAAACCTGTTAGTTTTCCTTATTGGTGGGGCTCCAGCCTCCTGAATAAGAGGGAGGAGGAATTTAAGTAGAATACTGAAAAAAAAGAAAAGTACTGAGCAGAGTGCGGGTAATCATTGTGTTTTTATGCCAATGAAATCTAATTTTACAGCTGAGTTCTATACAGCTGTGCAAGAAAGACTCTTGCCATGGCTTGCCACTTGAATGAAGGAAGGAGCGGCGATAATTGTTCAAGCAGAAAGACCTCTTGAGACATGAGCAGTACCTGGAGGTATGTGCCCAGCTGGTTGGTTGAGGCACAAATAGTCTGGAATTTGCCTTCCTGTCTGATATGTGTTCATTAGTAAAATAAAACCATGGTTGTCTCAAAAAATTTTTACCCTTAAAAACGGTCTTGCTTTTTTTTGTATCCAACTATAAGCATAGGGAATGTAATTGGAAGTATTTCAATCCACAGAGAAATCTCATGAATGGAATTTTTTAAATTAAAAAGAACATTTAGAGATTACAATAAACAGTGGCACATGGTTCAAGCAACAGGTTAAAAAGAACTGTCCACTGTGCTCTCAGAAAATCAACCAGTTTAATGGAGAGGCCCTGCCTTCAAACATCCATAAATGCTATGGGGGGAGGTGGTTTTGTTTTGTTTGTTTCGTTTTGCTGTATTCCTGGGAAGCAGATCCAGGATACTGACACTGAGCTACTCCCAGCACTGTTTTGAGACAGGGCCTCTCTAAATCACTCAATTGCCTGGGCTGGGCTCAAATTTTTTATTCTCCTGCCTCAGCCTCCCTTAGTGCTGGGATTACAGGTGTGCACCATCACACCTGGCTTGCCTTCCGGTTTTTTTTTTTTTTTTTCAAGTTGGTTTTGCATTTACTTTCATGGCTTTGCATAATTTTCAATCTGGCAAGGCACAGCATACCTAAACTCAGCTTGAAAAGTACTTTTTAAGGGTTCTATGTAAAAATTATATGTAATTTGAGGTTACCTCTGTAACTTCCGTAACACCCCACACCACAAATCTTTACAGAAACATAAACACTAAAGGGAAAAAATTACATCACAATATACACACAATCTCTTGACCTCAGATCCACATTCTCACATAAGTAACAGCTCAGTTCTGCAAATATTAACTAAAAGGGAAAGGGGCTTTATCTACAAAACAGTTTACCAGTCAAAGGTTCCTTTACTTAGTTTGTTGTTTCTAAATGGTGTTTAAATAAGTGTGTAGACATAATGTGACATTCATTAGAAGACCTAGATTCCAAGTACACTCATATCATAATAAGTCTCATACCCTCCTTGACAATCCAAGGATGAGACCCTATTATCTGCAAGGAAACACTCCAAAGTTGTGAGCCCTTATTCTTAAAACATACCCAAACTAACTTTGTTTGGGTTTGGTTTGGTTTGGTTTACAGTACTGGGGATCAAATCTAGGGCCTTCATACTCAGCCACATCCTCAATATCTCCCCGCAGGACCCACACCTGGATACCCAAAGTAACTTTGCTGCATTATCCAAGGACAAGAACAACTGAAAATACATATTTTCAGCGAAATTAGGAATTCTGCGTCTCCTTATATCTTTTTTTTTAAATTTTGTTTAAAAAGAAAGAAAAAAAAACAAAACAGAATACAGGGTAGCAATAATACAGAATTCCAAGGAAAAACGGAAAAGAACAACAACCAAAAAACCTAAGAGATTATTACTTGACAAATTACATACTGACTTCTGGGAAACAGTTGTTCAAATTATAAAGTTAAAACATGTAAAGTAGACATTCAAACAGTGAGTCTGTTAACAGTTCTGTTCCACGATCTGACAAAAAAAAAGCAATATGGTCATCCATCTTACCCACTCAAATATACATTCAATTATATCAAAAGGATAAAATTAAACACAACAAAACAGAACAAAGCAGATCACAAGAAAGCAATGTAAGGGACATAAATTCCAAACCTAAACAATTGGAGATATTCACTCTCTATCGTACTGACTCTTGTTTTCTTCCAAATAGTTGTCCATACTGTCACATACAGGGAATTCACATGAAACAACATAGTATGGAATTGATCTGAGCAGGACGAGGAGGGCGTTTCAAGTCTTCAAGACAAGACAATAGGGAAGCCGAGAATGGCTGTCATAGTGTCTCTCATTCTCCTAGAAACAGCTGTCCATACTGTCATGTGCGTTGAACTTAAACAAAACAAGCAAAAATCACTTTGAACAAAGAGTGATAATTTTGCTGGATTACATATCATGACATTATGGAATCAGCACTGGGTACTGTAGTGTCTCTTTTTCTTCAAAGTAGTTGTTCATTTCAACATGTGTTATATAGTTGGTTCTTATAAACTGTTTATAAGCTCTACACATGCATGAGTCTCTAAATGTATATCTATCCTTTCTGTATTAGAGGTAAAAACAAAACAAAGCAAGATAAAACAAAATTCCTAGAAAAGCATGAAGCAAAAAAGTCATATATAACCACAATGCAAGGTGATCTACAATGGTTACCATGATGTCTCAGCAGTATATAACAACATTAATAAAAACAAAGCATTGGAGACATTATAAGACTTCAAAAGCAAGTAATAATCAAACGAGAGTGGCTATCTTAATGAATCTTGTCACCTTCCGTGTAGTTGCCTATACTCTTAGACTTGATACTATCAATCATAACAGATTTGAATAAAATCAGTCAATATAAAGTAGCAATCTAACAACCCAGATTCAAATAACATGAGTCATAATAAGACAGTATAAGTTATAAAGGGCTTCAGATTAAGTTGATAGGAAATTAGGGATGATTACCATAATATGTCCTCTTATTTTTGGGATAGCTGACCATGTCAAGTCTAGCGTAAGTAGACAAACTAGAACAGCATGTAATCCATCCAAGCAGAGTGATGAGAATAATGTAAATTTTAAATCTTGTTACCCAATTAACAATATCCTCTACCTTCCTTTTTTAGACAACTCCTCCCCTTTCACTCCCATAGGGTACACTGCTTGTTTTGGGTCCCACTGCCTCCCTATATAGAGCAGCTCAATGGACCCTATCTCCCGATTTACTCTGCCTGTGTTTCTCTCTGTTAATATTTCAAGGCCATCTATACTAGAGATTACAGCCAATCTTCTCTGCCTCATTTCTGCTATTCTGTTTTTCTGCCATTGGTTGTCTATTTTTCTCTTCCACTCCACTGTCTGCCACGTTCACGGAGGCATCTCTGCCACTGTTCCTGAAATGCTCATATTCTTGTTCTGTCTCTCTAAAATGTCCTTCAGTATTTTTTGTAGGGTTGGATTGGTGGTCACAAATTCTCCCAGTTCATCTTTGTCATGGAAGCATCTTGTTTCTCCATTAATTTCTAGAGAGAGTTTTGCAAGATACATCAATCTGGACTGGTTGTTCTCCTTCAGGGCTTGAATTACTTCACTCCAAGTTCTTCTTGACCTGATGGTCTGTGTCGAGAAGTCTGCCGTGATTTTGATGGGTTTTCCTCTATAGGTGATCTGTTTCTTTTCTCTGATGGCTTTTAATATTCTGTTCTTATATTGAATTTCTGGGATCTTGACTATTATGTGTCTAGGGGTAGCTGTTTTGGTTGTAGGTGGCTGGAGTTCTGTATGCTTCATACATCTGCATATCATTTCCTTTTTCTATGCTTGGGAAATTTTTCTTAATGATTTCTGTGAATAGCCTTTGCAATTCCTCTGTTTTGACTCCTGCTTCTTCATTCACATGCTTTATTCTTAAGTTATAGATCCTCTTGTCGTCCTCTAGCCTTCCAATTGTTACTGCCTGCTCCCTTGTTATTTTTAAGAGATCTTCCCTTTCATGATCACACATTGCAAGCCTGTGTTCAATTTTTGGTAGTCTATCTTTGGTTTCTTTCAAGCAGTTTTGCCAGTTTTCTATGGAGTCTTTAGTTTCCTGATAATCTCTTTAAATTTGCTTCATGAATTCTAGGTTTTTCTAGTTTTCTTCATTAAACGTTTCTCTCGTTCTGTGTTCCTCCATTCTTCTGTCTTGTCTTCTTGAGAGGTGCCCAGCCTTTCTTTTATTAATCTACTTAACTCTTGTTTAATTTGAATTAATATTTCAGTTTTGATCCCACTTACGAGGTCCTGAAGATATCTCTTTATGTCTGCTACCGCTGTGTTTGATGTTGCATGTTGGCTGCCCTCAATCTCTTTTGTATTTACCTCTCCTGGACCAATGTTCTCAGGGTTGGGGGCTGGGGGTTTTTTCTTATGTCTCCCTCTCGTTGTGTTTTTTATTCCTTCCATACAAGTGTACAGTGTAATTCCCAGCTCCTTTGCTTGTTGGTTAAGTCTCCTCTGGAGCACACAGGCTAGGGGCTTCTGCCCTCTGCCAGCCGCTATCAGAGAGTGAAGTTCAAGCATGCACAGTGTGCGCTGGCTCCTCTCCTCCGGGTCAGTCAACCTTTGCAGGCCTTCACTGCATCAGTGTGCGGCTGTGCTCAGGGAATTAATTTGTAGCGACTCACTGGGTCCCAACCAGGGGCACGGCCCAATCCAAGCAGATCCCACCAATCCGATCAGCAAGGGGAACAACCAACTGAAGCCACTTCCTTATGGAGTTAGGCTGTCCTGCCCAAATCCAACATGTCATCCAGTCAGTTGCCCCCTTCCTGTGGGAGGGTCTTACTCCAATCACTCACTGCGTGTTGATGCCGGTCCCTGAGAACTGCTGGGCTCCCAGACCTCCGACTTCAGCATGGCTGCGGTGCAAATTCACGGTGCCTCTGGGTGGGTCGTGTGCAGGGCCGGGTCCGGGCGAGCCGCACGCAGGGATGTTCAGCTCCACACTCCGGCCGCTCAAGCCAGTCGCATCAGCACAGTTCGGTCAGCCAGGTCGCTCTCGGGCAGGAATTCAGGTGGCTCGAGGAGGACGCCATGCTCGCTGTTGTTAGCTTCACTAATGGTAGCCCCGGGAACTCATATTTGAGCGGTTTTTTTCACTTTAGTTTCTTCCTGGGTTGAGAGAGTCCATCTCTCTCTGTTTGGGTCTCCCCAGGGTGATAAATTCTGGCATTTAAGGTGTCTCTCTCAGAGAGGATCTCTCTCCTGCTACCTATCGGTCTGCCATCTTTGGAAACTCTCTTTTTACATCTTTTTTGATAGAGAAGAGGAAAGTCAGAGAACTGTAGTCTGAGAATAGTAAAAGTCACCCCTTAAGCTCCTTCTAAAGTTCAATACCAAGCTGCATGAGCGGCAGAAAGAGCTTTTTCTTTCCACTACATAAACCCATCCCTCTTCCCTAGGTTTTGGACACAACCACCACTATGGCTCCACAGCCCAGTTATTTAGGGTTGTGATCCAAGACATTCCTATGGAGGCTGCCTATGTCTCAGTCTCTGTATCTACAATATGGCACGCAGCTCAAGTCCTAGCATGCTTGCCCAGCATGCAAAGCCCTGGGTTAGACTGTCAGCACTGAAAAAGCAAAAGTATCCAAAGATACCCTTCAGGGCCAGGAATTTAGCTCACCAACATAAGTGCCTGCCTGGCAAGCCTGAGGTCATAAGTTCGATCCCCATACCAAAAAAAAAAAAAAAAAGAAAAAGATATCCTTCAGCTAGGCGTGGTGGTGCATGTCTGTAATCCCAGCACTCAGGAGGCTGACGCAGGAGGACTGTTGCAAGTTCAAGACCAGATGGGGCTATTAAGTGAGCTCAAGGCCAGCCTGAACTGCATAGCAAGATCCTGTCTCAAAAAAAAACACAGAAGAAGAAGAAGGAGGAGGAGGAGGAGGAGGAGGAGGAGGAGGAGGAGAGATAAAGATACTCTTCAAAGATTTCCAATGAAAATACAACTCCTATGCAGTCCTCAGTTCCCCTCTACAAAGATGATCACTTTAAGTTTTTGATATACTCTTACCGAGATACAGATTTAATAACTTATAAGGCATTCTTTGAAATACTTGAAGATGCAACAACTCCATTATAATAGCAGTTAGCCTAGATAGTAAAAAATTATAGAATACCATCCAGAAAACCAAATTATAAACTATTGGACTTGCGTCTCCCATGACTTTAATGAAATGTGCCATAACTAAACTGAGAACAAAATTACTTCACAAGAGAGTTGCTTAGCAAGTTATCAATGAGGAAACTATAACTGTGATACAAAAATTTTCCATATTCTATTATCTTTAAATAACTAATTTATAGTAACCACAATATATGTTGGCGATCGCTCTCTCTTTAAGACAATATTCAAAAAGAAGTTGGCAGAAAAGTACACTGCAGTATAACTGTAAATAAAAGAACCTGCGCAAGATAACCAGCCACTGTTATAACAAATGTTTATGGTATGCTCATTTTGTGACAGGTGCTATACTCGAATTCTATGACTCTAAGAAATAGAAGTCTGAGGTCAAACAACATTACAGGAAAATGTTATGTTCAATTTGCTAGAAACAAATCCTTATTGGTCACATCTGGTGAAATACCACCACCAAGATCAACACACCTCTACACTCCGAAACCTCCATCTGAGATAAGCCCCAATGTCTAAGTTTGGTTTGCCACCTGTGGCCTTCTTTCTAATCTTATAGGTGTATTGTCCTCAAAATGTCACTACCGTAATTTTCATATCTGATCAGTCAGGACAATATTAATATTTCTTTAATTAGTTCACATACAACTCAATCATACTGTTATTTTACATATTCAGCTTTGTTTTATACCTATTTTAAAGCACTCAATACAAGAAAAACAATCTTCAGTGAGGTTTCATCTAATTTATACTTCAACATGTTTTCAAAACTTTCTGACAATAGTTTCAGATTTAGTTCAAACATTTAAAAAAAAACTTATGGGTGAATCAATGAGAACAGTATATGATACAATGAAAATCTGTTCACAATGATGTTTTTCTAAAAACAAGTTATATCTTGAGAATCAAGCTTTTCATGACCAAATACCAGGTGTTACTTAGAACTTAGAAGGGACTGAATCAGAAAACTGAAATGAATTGACAGCACTTAGAAGGAAACAAAACAGCAGATGCAAAAACATATGTACAGGAATATCTACTAGTTATTTCAAATTAGCCTACTATGATAAAATTTTAATGTGAAATACTTGTGTAACGACATTGCTAATAATTCAAACTAACATTCTGAAAACACAAAAATGTAGAAATTTCTACAATATTTTCTTCAAAGAAAAACACATTATTACATACTGAAGAACACTGGGAGGTCTGTTTCAATTAATAGATAAAAATGAAAACTGATATATACATGGTTTATATGCAAATAGATGAATTAAAGCATTTGCAAGTACAGTGTATTTTAAGCACTGCTATGAACCATTATGACATTAATATATAGTAATATAATTTGTTAAGAAAAAGATGGCTATATCCATTTATTTAATGAATAAATTTACTTTAGGTTCTACTCTGAGATTTTTTTGGTACAGATTTATGCAAATCCAAATTTAAGGAGTCCATTAAAAGGCATTAAATTTTTTTCCAAAAAATTATTTTAAATTTCCACTTTGAAATAAAACTCAAATTCTCCAATTTTAGTATTTTTCCTTATGTGATCAGCACAAAAGACACAGAAATTTTTTGAGTTCAGTTAATATTACCAGTTAACTTAAAAGTGTAAAAGTGAAAAAGCAGGTAACATTCTACAGTTACTAATAATTCTGATGTTATGAACCCCACAAAAGGTATCAGCAGTGTCCATGGCTCCCTCAGAGCACAACAGAACACACAAGTAGCTTATATTTAAGAATATAAGACATTTTAAAATCACTTTATGCTTTGTACATCTACAATTCACCTGATAAGATCTAACCAAAGGAGAAATTAATCCAAAGGAAGAGGTATTAAAATTCTATCCTGGGTTTCTCTCCCATATTATTTAAAGCACTTTTGTGAAGCAAATTCATTTGATAAATCTTGAGAGAAAAGAAGCAGTCTGGGGGGAAGGGACACTTGAATGTTGGGGACACGTACTTCCCCCGCTGGGAAAGTTGGTGACCAGAGCAACAGGAATTGCAGAAGTTGACACCAATACAGACTACCAGGCCCATCAGACAGGGGTTCCCATTTAATCTACTATAGATTTAAAACACATGATCAATACCAAAGAAGTAGGCAAATAATACTATGTTGCCATTCCTAAGTAACAATCGTATCTGTTCTATTTCTAGACTTTCACTTACTACACAATGAGTCCATTTTAAATCCTGCGAAGATTTTAATTAGTATACTCTAGGGTCATTCATTTATTTTTGTCTTTCAAAAAATCCAAAAAGTATTTCCTGAGGCACAAAGAGAACTCTTAAAATGAGAACTTCAAGTTTCAAATATAGATAGATCAGGAAGATGTTGAAATTCATTTCCTAGAGCAATGAATTAGTAAAATCAAAATAATTCCACAGCAAATTGATTCATATTCAGCAAATACACTGTGCGATGTGACTTGCCATTCATTTTTTAAAATAGACTTAACAGACATATTAATTTTCCACTGGCCACTAAAAATAAATTAGACTCCAAAATATCTTTCTTTGCAAGGGCAATCTAACCAGTCACTGCTAGCCTGACCCCAAGTGGAATGTGTGTTTACATTGCCAAGAGGCAGCATTGTGCACTGGTGGGAAACCACTTCTCACAAACCTCCCATTCAGCTCAGGGCTCCACAATAGGTACTCACACAGGAAGCAGGCCTTGCAGAGAGCACCTCTGCTGTTGAAGAGAGAGCTGCCCAAAACAGCAAGGATGATGGGCCACTGTAAATGCCATGTTCACAGGCCCTGGCTACCCACCCTACAGAGTCAACAAAGCAAACGCTGTTCACAGCCACTGCTCAGAGTCCTCCCAAAGGCAAAAGAGAGACTTTCACAAATTTCATCTTTTCAAAACGATCTCTCAGGGCATCCTTTTGGTTAAAAAAGGAAAAAAAATCTCAAAGCTATGAAAATACCCTGGAAAATACACCCAAGAAACTATTCTTTTTCAAAACTAACTGTGAGGTGCTAATATTGAATATGCAATTTAAAAAAACACAACTTTAAACATCACTTCATTATCTCCCCTGAAAATCCTAGTTCCTTAAATACTGGCAATTGTGTGTAACTGTAAAGCAAAAAAGCACTTATTATTTTAACTCCTCAAGGAGAAAAATGTGTATTTTCAGTAGTATCATATCAACAGTGACTTCTGCACAGGTATGTGCAGGAAATAAACAAAATGCAACCATAACAAGTCAATCCATTGTTGGGTGAAAGGTACAATCAAGAAGTAAATTTGCTCAATACTAAACTACTAACCTGTAAGGTTTGATTTTTTTTCTCCATATCTGAGCATGGAAATAAACATAAAATGGTTTTTAAAGAAATATTTATTAAATTCTCAATATCCCAATTTCTTGATCTGCAAAAGACAAGCAGCAGCTGCTTTCTACAGTAATATTTTAAGCCATTATATACTGTAATGATACTGAGCAAAGGCCAACTTTCCTGGCTTATTTTTCTCATTCCTCAAATTAAAGAACTAGATTCTCTGCCAGCTCTAATAATTGACCAATCTGAGCACAGGAACAAGATCATAATTAACCCACACATTTCAAGGGGCTCTAAGAGTCTACTTTAGGTAGCTGTATCTATGCCAATCATAAATCGTATCATTTACTAGTTTCCAAAGTCACTATGTGATAGAGAAAAAATAAACCCAAAATATCCTAAGAAAATACAAATAGTTCAGTAAAATGAACAAATTACATAATTTTTTAAAGACTGAAATTAAATAGAGCCAAAATACTGGCAATGATTAATCTATGGATAATGGAATAATAAGTTATACATTTTTCCTTTCTATTATTCTTAAAATAACCTACATTAAGCATCACTAGTTTTTATAATGCTTAAACTCTTTTAAAAAAACTCTTTTAAAAAAAAACAGAATTCAACTAACTATGCATCATATGATTCTTAAAATTTGGGGGATGAAATACTTTCAAATCAACATGCAATAAGAAGAATACAGATTTATCCAAATATCACAGAACTAACTGCCACCCTTCAACTCCCACTATGACACAAAACAATGGAAGAACATCTGCTGTTAAGTAACAGACCTGGTAACATTTACAAAAACCAGCCCTTGGGTCATGCTTGCTGAGTAATCCCTAGATTAGGCACGCTCATTGGGGCCAGCCCAAATAGCTAAAGAAGGCGGGGAGGAACAAAGCAAGTTCCCCAGGATTACTTTTTTTAGATAACCAGTGCTCCACAAAATCTTCTCCCAATTGCCAAAATAAATCACACTTTCTGGGTGGAGAGCTCCCTGCCAATCAAATGAGAATCAGCAAAGATAAATCTAATAATACAATGGATTACATACTTACTTAGCTGTGCTAACTATGCTAGTCCCTAACTAGCACAAAGGACTTCAAAGCTCTTACTATGAAAAGGACAGGGTGGGGTCAGAGCCTTTCCTTAGAGTTGGCAGGCCTCATCCTTCGGTGGAAAAGTAACTACCCACTCTTACCTTCACTGTTCTCTCCACCCCACCCTCTCTCATCCCAGCAGTTCTAGCAAAATTTTTGTCCCAAATCATCATTACCATACATAATGTATAATACATGTTCATGCTAAAAACCAAGAATACAGCAAAACAAGAAAAAGTTTTTCAATTATGTATAATCATACTACTCAGAAATAGCCCTCGCTACAATGGTGGTATATTCTTGTCAATTCTGCTTTTCTACATATAGAATATATAATGTTTGAGGGCCATGGTTACACTGTACAGATCAATATGCCATTGTTTTATTTTTGACATTTGATGATTTTAACAAGGACACTGTCAATTTGTAAACCAAGCAGTGGTTCCTAAATCATACTGTACTTCAGAGAAGGTGAAAAATCCTTCTTTAGGATCCTAAACCTTGGCAGAAAGACAGGAGGAGAATAAACTAAGAAAAATAGAAGTCAACTAGTAAGCCCAACAAGCACCCAGAGACATGATTTCTCACAACATAACAGATCACAATGGCATAATACTCTTAAAATTGTGTATATATATTTTAACCAGAATTATGATAAGTTCCATGCATGAATTAAAATGCAACTATTTGCTTCTGTTTACATATATACAACTCCCTGAAGAGCAAAGTTTTATTTCCCATCTCCTGAAGCAACAGGGCATTTTACACTAACTGCTCACAGTAACTCCTTCACAACAATAAACCTACCCTACCCTCTAAACAGAATGCATACGCATGCCAGCAACCAAATTCAAGGATACTTTACCCTCAAAACACATAACCTTGAGCATCTAGTTATATTATTGCCAGTAAAAAAAGAGAACAAATATGTGACTCAAAATACCCCTCATGTACAGAGACATATCACAGCATAAAACAGTGCAAGTTAGAAGCTATTTTATTCATAGGATGAAAAACTAGGGCAGTCAATTTTAATTGCGATAGAAATCAATCTGCAACAATGGAAGACGTTCACAACACATCTGCTTAGAAGAAAGGAATGATAGTTAACAAAAACAAGGTCTAGGGTGTGATCCTATTTAAGTAAAACCACACATATTGAGTCTCCTAAAGAGAAAAGAACTGCACTGTTCAATGTTTATGATAAGTGAGATTACCAATGTTTTTTCTTTCATCAGTACTTTCTGATTTTTTTAAGTGCTGTTTTTGTTACGAGGAGGGTATAGTCCCATATCACTTAACAATATTCAGCTTCCTAATTGTATAAACATCACAGAATACAGCCTGTTGTCCCTAGGCTACAAACCGATACAGCATGAACTATACTGTGATGGTACTGTTAATCTACCTAAAGATAGACAAGGTACAATAGAAACATAGTACCTAAGTACATGTAGACCTCACAGGTTTCACCAGGAAGGGAGACTGTTGCTCTGGTTGAGTGATAAGTGGAGTGCACACGACAGCCTGGGACCAGAGCATGCACTACGGTACACTATAAACACAGTACATTCGGTCTACTCTAAACTGATTTAAAACCTTTCTTTCAGGCAGGTGTGGTGGCATGTGCCTAGAGTGCCAGCACTTGGGACTGGGACTTCCATCACGAGATGGAAACCACCTTGAGCCACAAAGCACATTCAAGGCCAGCCTGGAAACAGTGAGACTCTGTTTTAAAACCAAAATTTTCTTCACGAATAATTTACTGTAACAGTTTTACTTTATACACTTTCTTCATGTTTTAGCTTTGAATTCTTTTGAAGCAACACAGTTTAAAATGCACACTGTGTAACTATATAAAAATATTTTCTTTCTTTCAATCCTTATTGGAGCAACTGTTTTAACCCTTACTTTAAAAACTTTTATTAACTTCTTTTAATGCTGGGGATTAAACCTAGCTCTGTGTGCATGACAAGCACACACAGTACTACCCAGCTGCACCCCCAGCCCTTTTGGCTTTTTAGATATTTTATTAAAAACTTTTGTTGTGTTAAAAACAAAGACGCAAACTACACACATTAGGCTGGGCCTGCACAGGTCAGGAAGATGAGTATCGCTGTCTTCCTCCTCCACATCTTGTCCCACTGGAATGTCTTTGGGGGCAGTGACGCATGTTTTATCTCCTAGGACAAGGCTTTTTCCTGGACCTGTCTGAAGCTGTTTTACAGTTAACTTACATTCTCTAAATCAATGATAAAACATGTAGCACAATAAATCCCTAAGCTGCTAGCCTAGTCCTTTAACACTTTCAGTACCCTGCACTATGCACACTTGGATTGCTATTCTTTTATACAAAGGGTAGCACAGGAGGTCTGTTTGCACCACACACACAAGTAATGTAAGCATTATGACATTTGATGGCTACAACATTCCTAGGCCATAAGCACTTTTCAGCGGCATTATAATCTTATGGCTATCACTATCATTGACTGCAATTTTGTTACACAGAACATGACTGTATGTTGAACAAAAAGCATCTGAAGGGCAACCTCATCATATCTATTAATCTAAAGGAAAGAGGGAAACAGGCAACAGATACCTCATGAAGGACAATCTTGTTAGACGAAAAAGCCTCTACAACTTCCAGCCCTGAGCCTTAGCTGTGACAGTCTGCCTTCAGAAGCCGTCCTGAGAACAGCTCAACAGGTAAAGTGGGGTTCTCCTTCATACCAGGCACTGCTGGGTCACCAGGCAGTGGCAGTCAGGTTTCAGAAACTATTTTCAGTTTCAAACTATATCATAAAATTCTGAGTCTAAAAATGAACTTTGAAAAGTTCAGTTGTGACTCAGACATGCAGCATATATAAACATCCCCGGTAGAGCCGAGCTTCAAAGTATCATAACGCAGCATTTTCTTTTATTATACTGTATCCCTCAGTGAGTTATCCCAGGATTTCCTCTCTCAAAACAGTCAGTAAAAATACACTTATATGGAATAACAGGATGACAGGAATAACCAAGATCAAAATTACACAGAACTGTGTCTGAGTCAATGAAAGATGGAAATTATTGAGCATTTTTAAATCACCATTACTAAACTGTGTGTTCCATCAATAGTCTGATACTTCTGGCCCTTTCTTTACATAACTACCGGAAGCAGCAGCAACACTGTAGTTCTGAAAGTCATCAAATCACATGTAGATTCTGGAAAAGTCTGGGACAAACCTATCCTTCCTGCCATCTCCCTACCATCTTCCTATCCTACAAAATTAGAACACGTAACTCAATTCCGGAACACCGTTCCCACTAAGCCATCACACTCACTCACAAAGCAGCGCCTCCTCAAGCATCAGAGATGTGGTATGATAGACTTTGCTCTGTTGAGGGGAGTAGCCCCCAACACTAACCATTCTGATTAGTGTTTCCCCAGGTATGGCGCAGGAAGTATTCCTAAGACAAAGAGGGTGCTTGTTTAACAACACAGATTCCTCACAAGTATTCACAGCATTATTCATAACAGCCCAAAAAAAGGCAGAAATAACCCACGTTCCTGTCTAATGACAAATGGCTAAGTAAAAAATGGTATATCAACATAGTAGAAATTTAGCCATAAAAAGAAATGAAATGCTGATATATGCAACAACATAAATGAACCTTAAAAATATTACAGATGGTGAAAAAAGCTAGTCACAAAAGGCCACATACTGCATGATTCCCTTTCTAGGAAATGTTCAACATAGGCAAATATATAGAGACAGAAGTGGACTGGTGGGTGCTTGGAGCTAGGGTTTGGAGGTAAGAACTAACTACTCGAGGGTACAGGGTTTTTGGAAGGGACATACATGTTCTAGAATTTGATAATGGTAATTGTTTACACAATCTTGTGAAGGTGCTAAAAATACACTATAAGTATCACGTACTGCACAGTATGTGAATTATGTCTCAATAAAGCTGTTTAAAAATGTAGGCCCCTAGTTATACCTTAGATCTACTAAATCTGAATCACTAGGGAGAGGTCAGGGTACCTTCCTCTGAATAAAAAGGACAAGTGATGTACATTTTCTAAGTCTCCGGGAGATTCTTCAGGACACCAAAGTTCTTAGCTCCTTACAACACTAAGAGTCTACTCTATATTCTGCACTCCTAAAACACAATTCTGGTCAGACCCTCCACAGGGTGACCTAACCGTGTCACCCTCCCTACTCCACCTTCACAAGCCTCCCTCTAAGCAGTATCTTAAGCAGTCAAAACAAATAACCTCTTGCTCTTGTTACATTCATCCTCCTCTTTTTCAGAAGGCCACTTGTTCTTTTCAGGCCTTACAGATCACCCAGTGCCTGATGCCCTCTATCAAGAACTCTTCTTCCACTCTCAATTCCTGCATTTCTAAAATGAGTCTACCTTATGAATAGTGGGGAGGATTAAGTGAGAGGATATCTAACCATTGGGTTATTAAAATGTGTGTTTTCTATCTTCCAAATACAGGAGGGTCTCTAAGTTACAGTTATTATTTTTTAGATGAATTGTCTTGTGGTCAGAGAAAATAACCCATATGATTTTCATTCTTAAAAATTTTATTGAAACTTAATTGTTGGACCAGTGTGAGGTTGATTTTGTAAATGCTCCATGTATTCTTAAAAAAATCTGTCTACCCTGAAAAAAGGAAAGAAAAAGAAAAGAACTCTCTGGGCCTTTCTATCCTTGACCACAGGGTGATGGGCTGGATAACCCGTAGATTTCCCACCTGACATTTCGATCCTCTGAGACATGACTCAAGAGAGAACCCCTAGACAAACACCCTTTCATCATCCTTTATATCCATACAACGTGTCTTCTACAATTGTGTCCCGCACTGAAAGTGTGGGAAACATAAATGAATTGAGGAAGAAATTTTTTTGAAGGCTGGAAAAAGAAAGCCTGCTAAAAGAGTATACTAGCATAAGGCCAAGTATATGGTAGGGGCTCAAATATTTGATGAATTCCTTCATCGATCCTTTTAAGACAATTCTTTGTGAAACATGGTGGCACATGCCTGTAATCCAGCACTCAAGTTTGAACCCAGCCTAGACAAGTCAATGAGACCCTGTCTCAAAACAGAAAATAAAAAACAGAGCCAGGGCTGTAGCTGAATGTAAAGGCACTGGCTTCAACATCCAATGAGAAAGAGGTTGAAGGGGGAGAAATAATAATGATCCTTCAGCTTGACTCTCCATGCGCCTCTACACTCGCTGAAGTATCTCTAACAGATATTTGCATGGGAGGTCTGTCATTTCTGTACTGTTCCGGCTGACAAGAGGTTCTACTTTTTTTCCAAGGTGGCAGTACCAATCCCTACCAAAAAGATCTGTAATTTGCACTGCTTTTTTTCTCTTAATGATGGCTTTCTGACAGCATCTGAAAGGATACTTAAGGTTACAATTGCTTCCATGACCATGAAATGAATAGAGACAACTTGCGCATCTTAATGATCATCAGCAAGCCACTTTCTGAGTTGATCTAAAGCCATTCATCGTAACAGCCCCCACCCCCTCGCACAACACACAAGGTCACTAAAAAGTCAAGGCACTCCAGGGAATATGACCTGAAGCCAAACAATTTTTAAAATTGCTTTTTAATGACTACTCTTGTCGAGCTATATAAATACAAATTTGAAATGAATATGTGCGTTAAATGGTTATTTCCTACTAATAAAAGCAAAGTTTTTGGAGAAGCTGATAATTTTTGTATCAAACCTGAGAGACAAATATGAATTCATATAGTTCTAGGACTGTAGTTACAAGGTCACTTCATAAAGTTGAAATTCAAATAGCCTAAAACACACATACACACCAGTGCACATATGCATACATGTATATGTGATATAGGTACATTGCTTAGACTGTACAAGGTGCCAAGTTCAGTTTACAGTAGCACAAAAAAACTACTAGGAAGTGCAGACTATTCGGCACTACAACACTGTTTTTTAATCTATTAAGAAATCTGAGCTCTGTAATTATTTTTTCTAGTACTGGCTTCTATAATTTCTAATTCAGGTTGAGACTCCCTTATCCAAAATGCTTGGGAATGAAAGTGTTTCAGAATTGGGGTTAAGATTTTGAAGTACTCACATAGATTTCACCGCTTGAACATCCCTAATCTGAAAAATATGAAATCCGAAATGCTCCAAAATCATCATATTTTGAATATGTCAGTATTCAAAAAGTTTCAGATTTCAGAGCATTTTAAATTTCCAGACTTGGGCTAGGGATATAGCTCAGTGGCATAAGCGCCTGCCTGGCAAGCGCCAAGATTGTGAGTTAGATTCCTGGTACCAAAAATAATAGAATCAGAATTTCCAGACTAGACATGCTGAATGCATAAAATTTTTTCAAATGTCTTCAAATTAAAGGGAAACACCTACCTCTTCTTCAAAATATAATGTGCTACCTCTTTTCACATTTTAAAATTATAAGTGCAATAGTGTTCATAATTCAAATTAATTGAAGAAAGGTTTGTCTAAATATATGAAGAACATCTGCAACAACTAATTTAAATAGAGGCAAAACTTTCAACAGTATTGCCAAGTGGAAATCCTACCTGCTGTGCTTACCAGATAAAATTATTACTTTTTAAATTTTTCAAGGACTTAAGAAAAGTTCTATTATGAGCTACTCCTTTTCCCTAACCTTCCCAACCCCAACCCTACCATGCTATTTTCCTAACTCTTTAATAGGCAATGAAAAGATTACTATGAAATGTTAGATCAATAATCTCATCTTTCAGATCCAGATCCAATGGTTCAAAGTAAAGAATAATTTAGTTCTCTAAGCGAAAACCTAAGTAATGGTATCATTTCAGCTCACTTTCACAATCTTATCCTGCTACATGAGCAAGCAAAGTGATAAAGGATACTGCACTAGAAAAGTCAAGAAACCTGGGTCACTGTGATTCCACCAGAAACTACTGTACTTCTATGTTCCTAAGTGCACATCCTTCTCCCGCTCCCTAACAGGCTTTGGAGACAGCCCTAGGCTTTTCCTTACAAGTCTGCGCCAATCAATTGTGCGCTTGCCTGGGTGCTTGCCTGGAGTGTACTGTTGAGAAAGATTAACTGCCCCAGTTCAGTGGTTATCAGAGATGCCTGTCAAGGTCATGAGATTAAAGGCAACGGGATCTGTGTCACGTATTTGCTATCCACTGGTTAGAAAAAAAGACCAAGGATCCTCACAACCTGGCATTCTGAGTCAAGAACAGCAGCCGCAGAAAACAGGAGGCATACTTGATGCTGAACAAGCTGCAGAGATAAAGTATCTGGCCTCTACTTCTATCTCATTAGACATTTAAGAAAAATACTAATGCTGCAAGTTCAAGACTTGAAAAAGCTTAAAGAGATATCTAATAATTTAAACTACTAGGAGTAAGGATAGCTATGCAACTCATCTAACAGAGATCATGTCTGACAGTTGTCAGACCCAAAACAATGATACAAAGACAGTTCAGGCTGGCCTTAATTAAACTCACTTTGTAGCCCAGGCTAGCCTCAAACAATATGTTAAGAGCACATGTATTACTGAAGGCATGAAAAGTTGAAATGTCCAATCTAGGAATTCATTCCTATAGTCTTCAAACATTTAGTGCCACTGTGCAAGCCCTCGAAATCCAGTTTTGTACTCAGTGTTAACTCTACAACTGAGCTAAGATTTCAAGAAACATTTAATAATGAATCAAGGGTGAGACTTTCAAACCACCATGTCCTGTGATCTTTACAGGACAGTCGGCCTTATCAGAATCTTTTTTTTTCTAATTTAATATCCCAAACTCCTTTTGTCAGAGATTAAGACAGCCTCACAGCTAAATTATTATTTAGAACTTTCCTACTGTTGAGGGCTTAAGAAATCCAGTATCCACTTTGACTGTGGTATGTGCCACCCTCTTCAATCCACCAATGACCTGTACTGACTATCAGGGGAACTCCTCCAAACCTCTGCACAGTTCTGCCGCATCACATCCTGTCTCCAGTGCTCACTAAGGAAATTTTCTCACTTCTAATGAATTCTTACTGAACTTTTTTCCAGGGCTTAAGAAAACTGTGGTAAAACATACTGCCCCTAATCTTACACTGTACTTACATAATAGGTATTCTAAAAGATGTCTTTGCACAATATTGATCCAAATATTTAATCTGGGAACCAGAATTAGTAAGAAAAATAATTCTCTGAGTTGGTGGTACACACCTATATTTCCAGCACTGAGACTAAGGCAGGAGGTACAAATTCAAGGTCAGTCTAGGCTAAAGTGAGTTCTAGGCCAGCCTGAACTACATAGTGAAACCCTGTCTCAAAAAGACCAAAAAAAAAATCATATATATATATATATATATATATATATATGAGACAGGGTCTCCCTATGCAGTTCAGGGTGGTGGCACTGAGGTCACTTTGTAGCCCATGCTGGTCTCAAACTTGCAACAATCCTCCTGCCTCAGCTTTCCAAGTGCTGGGATTATAGTGTGTACCACCAGGCCCCACCTGTTTTGTTTCTTGAGACAAGGTCATGCTATGTAGTTCAAGCTGGCCTTGAACTCACTACATAGCCTATGCTGGCCTCAAGCCCACAGCAATTCTGCCTCAATCTCACCAGTGCCAGGATTATAGGCATGAGCCACTATACCTGGCAAAAATAATTTTTCTGAACTAATTTTCGTTTTTGCAAAGTCCTACAGGCATTGATTGCTCACTCTGGGTTTTAAAAACTCACAAAACACTGAAAATCCTATTGATTCAAAGCTAATTTTGTGAAATTTCAGCCCCCTGACAAGTCAGTTCTCGCTCAATGCCTATTCTTTGCTATAAGAAAGCTAATTTCCCTACCACTGAAAAGAGAAACCTGAATGTTATTTGGCCATTGTCTATAAATGCTAAAGTCTTACAACTGAATGAATAAATGAATGAAAATACTACTTTTTTATGCTTTTTGTACAAGCTAATTTTTTTTTTTTTTTTTTTTTTTTTTTGCCATTTTGAGACAGGGTTTCACTATACAGTTCAGGCTGGCCTTAATTAAACTCGCTTTGTAGCCCGCGCCGACCTCGAACTCATAGAAATCCTCGTCTCAGCCTCCTGAGTGCTAGGATTACAAGCATGTGCCACCATGCCAGACCTTACAATCTAATTGTTTTAAACATCACACGTATCATAGAATAATGTCAACACAAATAATAAGATCATACACAACAATTACCTTTGTAGACTTTATTTAAAAAGTGATTTTAAATAATCAATTACATTCCAAAATACACTTGTGAAAACACAGATTTGTTTAACTTGATGAATAAAATTTATGTCCATTTTTAAAATAGTTCTCAAGGAATTCTGTCACTGAACAGACTGACATCTACAAGATACAACAGAAAAGACCCTGGGTGGCATTCACACTTTGATTCATTTCGGTAAAGGATACCAGCTATGTGACTTAAGCTCGCAGATGAAAGATGAAAATCTGCAACATGAGGTATGTGGACAAGCCTGTCTGCAAAGTCCCTCTTGGTATAAAATTCTGTGATTCCCATTTCAATTATTGGCTAATTTGAGATTAGAGCTACAAATAAAGGCTGAGTTAGAGGAAACTTTCCCTAGAAAGTACCTTGCTTAGCTACACATTATTAAAGAAAAATTACAATTGCCACCCAACACTCACTCAAGTCTCACCTTGCATGATAAGTATTTTTAGGCTGCCAGCTTTTCCAGGAACAAGACGTGGCAAGCAATTTCCTGGTTCTAAGCTTCTCATAACTTACTCTGAAACAAATGCATGGCTCAGGTGATGAATGCCAAGCTTCAAGATTCATAAGCAAAGAGGTTATACCACTATCATTTCTCACTACTGTGGACTGCATCCAGCTGCAGATCTCTAATTATCTTAAGATCCAGGGCTGGCGCTCTCAAATTCTCCTGCTATCTTCATGTTATACAAGCAGATCGCAAATGGAGAGCCATTTAATTCTTGTGCGCCCTGGAAAATACCAAAGATTCCAAATTATAATTTTATATCGGCATTAACTGTTCCACTATGAAGATGTGGTTTTCCCTCTAGCATAGTACAGTCTCTACTATTTGAAAACTGCAATATCAGCATTTAAAGTTTGCAATGAAATTTTTAAAAAATTGATTGTCTATTCCGTTCTCTATTTTTCAAACATCACACCACTATCTAAAGGCAAGACAGGGTCTCTTCTCGAGTCACTTCAAATGAATACATATCCACCAAATTTTTAGTTTATATTTTCCATGTAACCAAGTTATAGGCTCTTTATAACACCCACAATAAAATATATTCAATCTTATTTATAAAATTCCAAAATTTTATCCCACTGTCTTGATGATATCAGCTTCTAGGTACATAGCCCCAAGCCCAGAAAGCATAGGAGAAAATATGCACTATCTATATGAACAACAGCAAGCCTCCAGAGATCAAGAACTGAAGTAAAGGCAACAACTACGATGGTGGTTTATGATAAAGGCATGGTAAACTGGGCTGCCTTAACTAGAAGGTCATTACCTTAGAAAAATCAATTTCTTTCAATATAAATATACTATTTTCTCAACAAAAAAAAAAAAAGGAAACTCATAGTGATTGTCTCCATTTTGGCGAATTCTATACTGTTTTAATCATATCATTAATCTACACCCCTGGGAGTGGCCTGGAAGAACTATAATCACAGGCAAAAGTGAGGTAAAGAAAGAATATGGAGACAAGAATTCACTACATATAGTATCTGGTTTTTTTTCCTGAATCTGTCCAGGTAAGAATTTCTGAAGTATGTGCCACAGGAAAAATATTCTGTTATATGCTACATATCCCTATGCAAAAAAAAAAAAAAAAAAAATCTGTTCAGTAAGGTTGAGAAACTCTGGACTGGACTGTTAAGGGTTCCGTAATGCTGAACTTCAAAGATCTGACTCTGTTGAACACAGAATTTTTCTCAATTAGTAGTATTTACCAGAGAATGTTCTCTGTGTAACACTGATCTAACAGTTTCTTTCAAACTCTCCTAGTGAAATGAGGCGAAATTCTAATTTTTATAGAGATTATATAATCTATAAAATGTTATTACCACTTCACTTACAGAGCGCCTTAAAGTACTTAGTCCAACTTCCACATGTGCCAAATAAAATTGGATGTACTGGTTAAGCCCATTAAAAAATAACCAAATTATGAATGCAAAGGACTGATTGTGTAATCTTATCCACCCATATATCAAAATAGAAGCCACATTTCCACAGTAAGCATGATTTAAAATTGTCCGGTTGTCCAAATTACCACAGGAATCACATGCTATCATGGTTTATGTCGGTGGCCCCCAGGCCTCATGTATTTGCATTGTACATTTGTGATTGGTTCATTGTCTAGTGCTTGGATTGGTGGTGTCAGTGCTATACCGTCCTAGGGGGTGGAGCCAGGATGTGATGTAATGGCAGGAAGAAGATATCTCTCTCTCTTGCTGGTTTCTGCTTGCTGTTTGCAGCCGCCATGAACTGCAGCCCGCCATGCCACCCTGCCTTGGAGCCAACTGAGTATGGACTGAAACCTCCAGAACTGTAAGAAATAAACCTTTCATTTCCCAACTTTGGGCATCAGGTATTTTGTCTCAGTGATGAGTAGAAAGTAACTAAGACACATGCCTTTTGTTCTTTATATTAAAAGAGATTCAGAGCTCAATTGCTTAAGTCTTTAAGGCAATCACAAACCTAAGCAAGTCACTTTTTCCAGGATTTTCTAAGTCTTGTACAGTTTCTGCCACCATGGCAAATAGAAAAATAAATTCCCAAATTACAAATATTCACCTTTAGGACCCGTCTAATGCTGTACCTGAGCACCAAACAATGTGATCATGCACTTTCCACATTTTAATCTAAGGTCCAGTAATGGTTCAGCAAAAGTACTTCCCTCAGACTCACATCTCCCTCCTTCCACTTCCATGTCAAAACACTGAGGATAACTCCTTTCAGGTGCTATCTCTACTCCTTTTCATACAATTAGCAATCGTAAGTACAATCTTAAGATAGTCTAAACTAAAAGATGGAGAGGTCTTAATTATTGAAAACAGGCACACCAAGTGCTTGCAATGTGATGCTTACAAGGGACAAGAAATTACATAATGTCAGTAAGTAAAAAGCTCTACCTTACCTTTTCTGCCTCTTTTTAAAAACATAGCTACAGAGAAATATTTCTACTTATTCTACTTATTTAAAAGTTTTAAGTTCAATCAGATGCATGATGGCAAAAAAACAACTTGACACTTCAGTAGCAAGGAGGCAACAGAGTCAGGGGCCGGGGAAAACTAGAAAGTAAAGATCTCCTAACTATTGAGCTGCTAGTCGCCTTAGATCTTCACTAGCATGCAGGAATGAGTCACGTGGCCAAGTTTTTCAACCTGTCAAATGAAACCAGAAATATTATCTTATATGGACTCCCTTTAATCTTAAATGTTGCTCTCAAATTTTCAATTCAGCTCCAGCTTATAAATTCAATCTCATAGAATCAACATGTCACTCAAAGATACCCAACCAATGCTCAAAGCTGGACATATAATCTAAGAGTCAGGTCTCCTCTGCTAGAACCATATACCCAGCATATGTTGATGTATTTAATCACCACATTAACCACAGAGCTCCTACTCTGCTGAGGTGCTGTTCCAGACTGAAAAAAGGACAAAAATTGTGTTCATGGAGTTTACATTCAAGGAAGGGAAAATAAACAATGAGCTAAGTTATTTAGTAACAAAGTTAACTACATAGTGTGCAAGAAAGTGATACATACAATAAAAAAGTAATTGGAATCAGTATTCTATTGTTTCATATCTTACAAGTTTTATTTGGGCAAAATGTTTCATAAAAAGATAAAGAGGGCTCACATGGCCAATAAATCATATAGCTGGATAAATTAAGTTGTGTATGCATCATTTTCTTTATCCATAAAATATATTGCTGCTCCACCACCTACATTACCCCCACTGATAAGAAAATCATTAGCCAATACTTGAGAAAAATGAACACAGTATTATAATACTATTTTACTCATAAAATCATAATATTGCCTCATAAATCTTTCTATACATTGAGGCTTCTCCTTAAATGCCCCCCAAGCACTTACTATGTCCTGGTCTGTTGTGGCTTATACCTAGCCATCCACATAAAGTTTCATGAGCCCACAGGTGGCAGTGTGGGCAAGGAGCTGGATCATGGATGTGACATACTAGATTATAAGTATGTGAAAACCAGCTAAGTATACTGATTGGCTTAGCATAATTCTGGATGCAGAAAAGGGAAGGCCCAGCCTTGGTGTGGGTGGCACCAACCAATGGGCTTATAGCCTAAATGGCATAAAAAGGGAAAGGAAGGCTGTTGCTCACTGTTTCTTTCCTGCCCTGTCATGGACTTGCCCTTCTGCCATATCACTCTGCCTTGGACCCAGTCAATTACCGACTGAAATCCCTACAAACTGTGAACTGAAATAAACCTTTCCTTCTTTAACTTGTGGTGTCAGGTATTTTGTCCCCACATTCAGAAAATAACTAAGACACAGTCCATCACAAATAAGAAGTGGCCACTAAAATCACTGGCACTTCCTCTCTATTCTGGTGTTGACGGATCCAAGGCCACAGCATTATGAGGCCTCTGTGAACTCAGGAGGTATACTATCTTTTTTTTTGGTACTGGGGATTGAACTCATGACCTTTCACTTGCCAGGCAGCCGCTTATACCACTGAGCTAAATCCCCAGCCCTCTCAGGAAGTATACTGTGGTGGCAAACACAGTTTCACTTTTTCCAGTTCTCTATAGTTTGAAAATAATTTTTTCACACAGACTTTTATAATCAGGGGTAAAGGCCATAATAACAATAATTAAGTAACACAGATAAACCTATGCCTAAGTCCACATGGGTACTACACACTCTCTCTTTACCAAAAAAAAAAAAAAAAAAAAAAAAAAAAAAAAAAAAAAAAAAAAAAAAAAAAAAAGTGCATTTACCAGTATGAAAACAAGATATATAATCCCTAATTTTTTTTAGTATGTGTTAATCTTTTAGTATGATCTGAACATACCTTGAAATCATGGTAGTTTTTAACGTCAATTTACACAAGAAGTCAAATTAAATTTCTTCATGCTTCCCCCCCATTTTCATTCTGATTATCCAGCATTTAATATTTTCTAGTAAAAATTTACTTCCTAACAACTACCTGTCATTTTTACACTATGAAGTTGCTAGTAATGTGTTTTATTTGACTATCTCTTTCATATAGCAGATAACTAGACAGAAATCACAGGACATCAGTGTTGTGAGATCCTCCCCCATAAGTCTCTCTCAGTCGCAAAGGTCCTTCCTGCCAAGTACACTTGAAATGCAAAACCCTGACCATTTTGCATCAGGGCAATTTTTCAAGGTTTTATTTGCAATGAGTAACCTTGATGGACGGCTATCTCCCCTTGAAACAAAGAGCAAGTTCACCTACTGCATGTTGTAAATGTGGAGGATTTCCCCAAGGTTAGTGGTCGGGGGCGGCAACATAAATCTGCTCTGTGTGCAGTTCCATCTGGTCACTATGTCACCCACAGTACCGGGACAGGGACAAACGAATATAGGTATGGCAATGTTTGTGCTGCATGGTATGCCAAGAGTCACAGAGCCCTTTGTGTGTGGTATAGGAGTCCCTTGACGTCTGCCAGCATCCATGTAACAGGAACAGGCTATCTATTCACTTTGTGGGATAAAAGGGAACCCTAGACTCAACAACCTCAAGCCACGTTCAAGGACCTCCTATGGATTCAGAGATGCTGACTTTCGGCAAGGCTATGTGCAACATTTGTAAACCTTCTAGCCCTAAGGGCATGCCTCATTTCTTCTGTATTTTATTATTAAAGCACAACATCTACGCACATACCATAATAAAATCTCTCTCTCCATGGTAGGTTTCAAAAAGAGTTAAATAAATTTCAGGAGAATCTGCCGGTCACTAACACATCACCTACTTCTAAATGAGTAACCAAACAGCTACAACCGGGATGTGAAACCGGCATTTTAAAGCCTTCCACCCTTTTCTCCCTTAACAGAGAAGACTTCAGAAGAAGGCACAGCAAGTTCTAGGCAGAGTCCTGAGAGTCCATAATAAGTCAAACTTTTCTGGACCTGAATCTGTTTACAGATAAAACAAAAAGTCCAGACAAGAGGAACTCATTTCTTTTTTCCAGTTACAATTCTAATGACTCTACCGTCAGCCTATACATGGGTGGAACATTCTTTGCTGCTTCGTTCAGTGCTGGAGTGGTTTATGAAGTGTGGTCCTGCTGAAAAGCTGGGGAATGAACTAGATGTCCTCTCAGGATGCCTCCCAAGCCCTGTAATCCCATGATGTGCTTATAATGGAATTTGGCTGTCCTTATAATTAGAAATGTAGCTTGCTGGTCACACATCTGGATCAGATAAATCTGCACAAATAGCATGTCACCAGAAGCAGAAATGCCAAGCATTCAACAGCTGTGTTGTTACATCAGCTTCACAAGTAACAAGGAATACTATTTAACCATCGAAAGTAAAGGAGTAGGGCAGGTAGGCCTAAAGCTTACTCAAATTATTTTTGGTGCAGAGATGATGTATTTACCAATGGAAAAAAGTATATATTGGTCAGACTTTCACATTAATTTACAAAACTAATACAAATAATTTCCCTACATAAAAGAGTTCAAGTGCCAAAACACTATTTCTTTACTTCCTGCAATCTTAGTGAATGATAAATGTCTTGTCACTGAATTATTTTTACTTACATGTATTAGGTTACCCTGACTTGCATCAACATACAACATGCAACTGTGAAACTGATGTGCAAGGGAAGTATTATCAAAGTGTCAACTGTACTCTGGGAATGTTCACATCCACAAAAGAAAACAAATGTGTTTCAAGTTAAGAATTTCACTCAGTCACCTTGCTGGATAATAGGACACAAGAGGAAATTATTTCCGTAAGAAGACTAAAAGCTCTTCCTAGGCAATTAGGTATGCATTAACTATCTTACACTTTAAAGCACATTTCTTACAATCTAAAAGCTTAAGGCACTAATTTAATTGCCCCAAGGAATAAACTGACAAAAAGCATGACTAACGACAAATAGGTATGAATATAAAATCGGCCACTTATTGCTGCCTTTACCAACACAGCCACTCAGTCTTCTAATTTGCAGTACTGTTCACAATTTTTTTCAGCATTTGAAAACACATTCAGTATATTAGGATCTAAGGAAAAGAAAATAATTTCTGTATCAAGTCAAGACTGTATTCGGAGATATATATGGACTAAGATCTTAAGCTTGTTTGTTTTAGGGTCTCACTATGCAGTACAAGCCGGCCTCAGACCTCACAAGCCTTCTGCTTCAGTTTCCCACATACTGGAATTACAAACATGCACCACCACACCCAGTTTAAATTTTAAGATTTTAACCTACTAAATGTAAAACTCACAGAAGGGGTCCTGGTAGGATACAGCTCACTGGTAGAGCATGACTTTCATATGCACAAGACCCCAGGTTCAATCCCTAATATCAAGAAAGAAAAAAATCTCAAAAATGTAGTTCCTTTATATATAAAGTACAAATACAGAAAATCTCAGTATTAACATAATAAGCCCAATCTCAAATTTTCAGAGCTATGCCAATAATTCTTGTGCAGTGTCAAGAAAAAAACAAGAGATCAGAGACAAGACAAATGCCACAAAGCCGTGCATGGTGGCACAGGCCTGGAATCCCAGCAGCACTCGTGAGGCTGAGGCAAGAGGATCCATGGGAGCTGAGGCCAGCCTGGGAAACAAAATGAGTTCAAGGTCAGCCTGAACCATGTCTCCAAAAAAAAAAGACAAACAAAAGAAATGCCACATAAAACAGCATTATATTTATGACTCATGGAGAAAATAGTGATGATTAGGGAGACAGAGTAAGACAAGCAAATTTCTAAAGCTGCTAGATAGGAGAATCCAAAACCTAATTCTTACTTTGCATAACTGAAAACCACTAGTGAAGTTTAATGTCTCTGAATCAAACCCAAAAGGAGTAGGGGCAAAAAAAAATGAAAGGAAAAATAAATCTTTGGGAAAACAGAGTTAATAAATCACAATTTTCAAACCAGACATGGTGGCATTCCTGTAATCCCAGCACTCTGGGGGCCTGAGGCAGGAGGGTCACAAGTTCAAACCCAGCCTGGGCAATTTAATGAGACCCTGTTTCATAATCCAAAAAAAAAAGGGGGGGTTAGGATGTAACTGTGTTCAATCTCTAGTGCTGGGAGGCGGGCACGGAGAGGAAACTATCTTCTAATGTTCATAAATATTTTTAGGCTAACATGACACCCTGGTGGTCAATTTCCAAAAGAGCATTAACTATTTCTAAACACTCCAAAACAACTTAAGCAGCTGAGGTTCCTAACTCATATAAATTCCCAAGTAAGTTATTATCAGGAAAATGAATTAGGTCCTTCAGAGAACCTAACGGCTGGATTCAGGAAATCGAAACTGTGAGAAGACTTTACCTGTAACTTATTGATAAAGAACCTTACTAAATATAAACAGGGGAGACAACAGTCTACACCCTTGCTGGGGATCACCAGGTTTTCACTAAGTAAATACCAACTCTGAAGGCATAGCAGGCCTCTAAGCCGCCCACCATCAACTTACTGGTGAGCACTGGGCCCCCTGGCTTTTATGCCCAAATCAAACCCCGGATAAACAGGTTCCATCCCTTCAAGGGCACTGCCACAAATTCCAAGACTCCAAGGGATCTTTCAATCCAAAAAGTGAAAAACCTAAGAAATGGTAATAGCTAAACCCCGCTGAACTTCAGGACTAAATTCATGAAATACTCAGTTTCCTGCCAAAGCTGTGGAAGGTAATCAGTGAAACTGGTAAGCATCTGCTTTTTTAACACAGTAATTCCTTCGGGGTAAATGAACATCATTAGTAAGCAGGCCGAGGAGTATGGTGTGAAAACTTTATAGAATAAACTTGATTTTTTGTTTTAATAGCTCATTGCTGTTTTCTTCCATTTTAAGAAATTTCAAACTTCTTATCGGTTTTTAAGTAAGCCTATTTAATTAATCTATTTCTCTTTCTCCACCCTCTTTTATTCTCGAGTCATTGATTTTGTTTTAGGACCTCATCTGTGGTTGCTGAATTGAGACTCTACAAGGCCACGTAGATAGAGTTTCAGTTACCAGGGCTGCCAACCCAAGAGCCAGGCCAACAAGCTTTTTTTTTTTTTTTTCTTTTAAAGAAACACACTGTCTGGTTCCACACTTTTCATTTCCAGGAAAATACTTCTCTCGTGACAAGTGGAGGCTCACAGAACGAGGAGGGGCGCTTAACTGAGACCAACCCTGCTCCCTCCTCACCCAGCACCCCACTTGAAAAACTGCTCCAGATCTTGTCTTTATTAGAAATGCAATTTCATCATCTTTAAAGGGCACTGGCAATTTCCCAGATTACAGCTATCTAGGAATTAATTTATCATTTCCACAATTCCAGAGTACAAATAACTGAGTGCTAAAGGAAGACTTCAACTACAAACAACACAAGAACAGTCTCAACACCTCTGCCTTGCTGGTCAAAAAAAAAGGCTGGCCAGGCAAATTCTGTTCCAACACCTGAGGTCTTTGGTATTAATATCTGCCCATTCACTTGCCATTTTGTACTTACTGGTCTTTCCTCGTAAACTAGCAGGAGCACTTGGGGTTAGAACTACATGAGAATCTCACCAGGAAATTCCCAGCCTTGCGAGAGGCAAAAAATCTAACAGAAATGAAGATTACACAGGCTTCTGCAACTAAATACAGATTTATTCCTTTTCTCCCATTTGCACAAGACAGAAGATACAAGGGCCCCATCAGAGTTTAACTGTGGAGTTTAGCAGCATGACTTGTACAATATTTGTATGAATTCATGAAGTCACATGTTTAAGGCCATGTCTCTAAATGCTGATGAGATGCTGATTATTTTTTCATACCTAGAGCCTAGTACATGCAAGGTCCTGAGTTCGAATGCCAGTACCAATTAAAAAAAAGAAAAAAGAAAAAAAACCTAAAGCCAGATACAAACTGGATCAACCAGTATAGATTGATCTCTACCAAAGGTCTACAACACAATTTCCACAAGGTGTTTGTGAGTTACCACCTACACAGGAGGTTAACCAAACAAAAAAAGAAATCAGTGTGTTCTTTATCATCTGCACCAAAATGTCAACAGACAGTCAAGTAAATACATTCCCATGAGAATCATGTGACTGTCTTCACCAGGAGAACTTTATTTAGAAAGCTGTCTCTGGCAGGAACTTTCAAAATTTTTATCTGCACTCTCCCTCTAGTTCCAGAAATGCCCCTCAAAACAATAAGCACAAGAAAGATGCATGGGTAGCAGCAGGCAAAAACACTATCATTACAGCCAGAAGTGTTCAGGGCTGACTTCAGCCAAGACCAGTGTTTCATCTTCCACAAACTAAATATTTCCACATATTTAGACCTCAGCTAGCCAACAGCTCATTTCAATGAAATGGTAGACTTTTTCTGCAAGCTGAAACGTAACACTTCCCAATGAATGACAAGGAGTATATTACACACACACCCCAATGCATTGAGCAGGTGGGTCTTCCGACCGCCTTCTGATACAGTGAAGTACTCTCAGCTAGAGCTAGAAATCTGCAATCACTCCCTGGAAGTGTAGATGGAGTCAAGCCTCCATCTACACACACATACTCCAAAACAGCTATTTTCACATATTTCAAACCGAGGCAAAGGTGAATTTTAAGAATGGGTACAAAGCGTCATCTCAGCTTGAACAGCAAGTTCTTTACACAGAGTTCAGAGGAAAACAGCTTAAAATACAAATTCTAATTTAGATGTTTATCCAAAATCATATAATTAGACATTCTAGTGTTCTGTGTATTTTATTTCAGTTACTGATTCTGGTTTGGGGCATCATTCTCCTTCAAAGCCAAAAAACATCAAGTTTTTAAGGTGAACTTAATGCCAGTTGCCAAAATCCTGTTGCAGTCCATCTTTGTGAGCTTAAATTACTAGGCAACTTAAAAGTATTCAAGTTTGCTTCTTTTTTAGGGGGAGGGCAAATATTTCTATAGTGAGAGCCGTTCTACATGAAATCACAGAAAAGAATTCATTAATTTTCTCTCCAACAATGACATTGGAGGCCAAAACCTTTGTTAAGTGAAGGCAGAGAGCATTCATCAATTAAGTGCAGTAATGTTCCGGGCCTTTGTTTATAAGTCCAACATAAATCACCATCTGTTAACTTGGACTAGAAAGCTTTAATTGATATTTATGTAGTTTAGAATAAAGCAAAAGAAGATACTTGTTAGAAACGCCACTCCATAATGATTTTCACACCCCTGGATGCATGCAATCCTATTCTAACCAAATAATGTCATCGTAGAGGGTTGCTTCCCAGGGCCTTTCATTACCTAAACATTAGTTACTCACATCAAAAATATATTTACATCTTCTATGATAAGTTCCTAATTTGCTAATTTTCCAAACATCAAAAAAATTCAGACTTTTTAAAAGTAAGCTTCAATTTTATCTATGCATACATTTTTTAAATGTTTTGGATGCCATTAATTATATCCAACTTAGAGCAAACATAGTGGTTTTTTTTTCACCAATCTGCCCCCATCTACTCCAAGTAACTCTCCAATTATTCTAAATGAAAAAGTACTTCCAGAACTATTTCAATAAGTGACAAGAATGATGACATAAGTCTTTCAAGTGTTTTACTGTCACAAAACTTTTAATTTCAATGTTCATGGTACCTTGTATAAATATTTGTGTTTACTGGGCTACAACGTAGGATGTTTCTCATTGTATGTCTCAGTCCAAAAAACGCATGGGGAAAATGGGGTGCTAAAAAGACTAGCTCTGGCCATGCCAATTTGGGCTCAATATAATAATGAGAGATATCTAAAAAAATGAACTGATTCTTTCTCAAAATTGAAGACTTTTAGCCAATGGATACTCACAGAGGTCAAGAGCTGAAGGAAACCTTAAATCTTAACCATAAAAAGGAAGATCTCTAAAATCAAACTGGTAGGGGGAAAGAACCTGAAGTGAAACACCATGATGCTAGCATAAGATGACTACCTTAAATGTGTTGAGTTGTCCAGGAGGTCCTAACACTCACTGGAACAGACAATCAGATGGCCTTCTTGGAGTCTAGCAGTTTAACTTTCATGTAAAGTGACAAGCATTATACGTATCTCTGGATGGTCTCATTTCATAACTTACATGCATAAAAAGATAATGGGGGCTACATTATTTGTAAAGCTCAGGACTTCAAACATGATGAAAACTATTAAGGAAAATATAAAACAAATAATATAAAAATTATAACACAATTATACAATTATACAATTATAAATTAAAATTCATAATATAACTGGATCAATCATAATTAAAATTATAACTTTCTAAATTTTAAAAGACACAAGGACAAAAAAGAAACTTTCACAAAGTATTAGATAATCTTTAATTAAAATTAAGAAATTCCATGTTTAGATAGTTAATATAAAACTTGAAAGTCTCTGAAATCAAAATGTCACTTCTCATGTTTTCTCATGTAAAGGGAAATAACCTGTAATCTTTAAGTATCAGTAGCAAAGCAGAATGAAAGTGTTAATAATATTCATACAACTGCCTACTCGTCCAATCTATGACTGTCCACCTCTTTTATAAGAACAAAATGCCTCCTAATGGTAAATCCTTCAGGAAACAAACCACTAATTTCCATGAAAACCCAACAACAGATGTTTAAAATTCTTATTATTTCATGTTCTTAAGTCATTATTAAGTTTTGGAAGCTTTTCTGTCCTTTCTTTTAAGCTGAAGACATAGGGTAATTATGATTTAGGGCAATCTTTCTTACTCCTAATTAACTTGGTGAGAAGAAATCCACAAAAAATATGGGGAAGGTGGAAGTGATGGAACCTTTCAATTTTCCAAATGTTCTATTAAAATTAAGAAGTTCAAACAGTTTTGACTGGATCACATTAAAATTCTATAACCCTATACACACAGTTACCTAAACCTTCACACATGCAAAGTAAGAAACTTTTGTTACTGGAAGGAAGTTGGTAGAACAGGGTGGATAGTTTGACACTGGATGGCAACATCAATTATGCCAGATGTAGTTCTGCAATAAGCTAACTGCAGGTCCCCAACTGGCAATCAATCATGTGACTGTGGCAAGTAATGGGCTCCATGCCTGCCAAGTTACATGTGACTGATAGTTGTGAAATAGCTTCCTTTCCATGTATCTCAAAACAGACTTAAATTATCTTATTTTTTCCAGCCCTTTATAGCATAATGGGTGTTATAAAATAGCAAACTAAGATATCTGCAATTGCCATGAAATCATGCTCACAGCCAAAAGATTCTACAGTACAATTGATCGTGCTGATTTCAGAGCAACTTACTGACATGCAAAAGCATGAAGCAACAGACTGCTATGAAAAAGAACTAATCTGATGTCTTTGGGTAAGGTTCTAACTTTAACTAACTCTTCCTTTTTAAAGAGTTCCCAGGGACAGGGATACAGCTCAGTGGCACAGTGCCCGCCTGGCAAGCACAAGATCATGAGTCCGATTACCAGTACTCACCACCACCACCCCTTCCCCCCGCCAAAAAAAAACCCAGAAAGAGTTCCTGGATCAGGTGTCATTTCATGACTTTGGTATACATCTGTTCTCCCTCTGTGCCTAGGTGGGACTGATCTGGTATTTCTGGGCACACATTTATATAAATGGCTGCTTTCTAAGATACAAAAGTCACACAACCCATAAATAACAAAGTAGGTCCAAATGCTGGCCTACTGGAATTCTGGAACCACTACCACCTATGAAGACAGACACTTCAGCAGGAGTCCTGATAGTCACAGGCCATGATTTGGCACCAGAGTAATACCAACTGTATAGAGTAATATCAACTGCATAAAGACCTTTTCCTCAGTTCAGAGGTCTCTTTTCAATTAAGTGACTGGAAAAAAATGGTGTCTAACATGTCAATTCATTTGCAGACAAGTGTATTTCTTTTTTTTTTTTTTTTGCAAGACCATAACTGAAGTTTTCTTTCAGTCACTACCCTAATAATATACCCCTTGCTTCAAGATACAACTCGACATTCCCCAAAATTCATGACAGAAGATATAGTTTCCAAAAGGAACACAGTTAAGATCATATGGTAAGGGAAGGATCTAGGAGGAAACACACACACTAGAAGTGACTTATTTTTCTGTATAAAACAATGAGAGGATCTCAGTAAATTCACACTATAGCATCATTCACCAACTATGAGGTAGTGTCAGATCTAAAATCTCAATGGAAAAGGTCACTATACCTGCATGAGCCTAATTCATCAAAATGCCTTTACACAATGCTGACTTGCTCCTTAAAGCCTCATTAAAAGTGTAAGTGCAAAGTTCATTGGCAATGCAGCCATCTACCACAAACAGGGAAACTCACTCCTCATCACAACTTTCATTCCATAAGCATAATTCTCTTTCCAAGAAATCGAATCACTTTCTAGTGATATGTGGTTTCCCATTCTGAAGGTAGTTTTGCCAAGTGGAGAAGTCAAAGTCTACAGCAACTAAGTGATTTACCTACCTTCAAACAAAATTGGTACAGCAGCCAGAAACAAGGAATATTTTTGCCTTAATATCTCAAATCCACTTTCACACCCAGTCTCAGTATGTCCTAACTGTGATATACAGTACTTGAGAATTACAAACAGGAACTGTGCAAACAGGACCTGTTACAAATACCTCACTGCTCTGCTAATTCCCAGTGTTTGGAGGAAATCTTCTCTCCATAAAAACCTTTCAAAGCTAACTTCCAGACCCAGGGTTTAACACAGTAGCTGAGTAATAGCACCTGGCTAGAGTACTTCAATTCCCTCAATTCAAAGCTAATGATAACAGTTGAATCCCATAAACAAAGAAAATGTCTGTTTTAGTAATGCTAAATAAGAGGATTGTAGACTTGTTTAATTATGTCTACTGAGTGGCTAAGATCCAAAATCTGCCACCATCTGGAGACTTTTGCTTGCCTGCATTTTAGAGCCCCACCATGAGTGATGGAAACAACCATTCTAGCCCTTTTCATCAATCTAAATGAAAGATTAAAATAATTAGATTTAATTGCCTACTAAATGCTCAGATGAAAGCATATTATGGAAGGCACTAAAACCATAGTTTACATAGTTTCATTTGAAATGAAAACCTGACGTCATTACCACTGAGTTTCTCGATGCATTTTCATAGCCAGGAGCTCTGTCAACACAATGCTACAGAGGTCGACTGGAGGAGGAAGAGGAAGAGCCAGCTTGACCAAGAAGTGGGACTCTATATAAAGAATTACTCCACAGAGCTGCAAAGGATAAGGGCATATCAAAGCAATGTTTGCTTAGCTACAAAGGAATTCATGAGAGGTCACCTCCAGATGTGGTAGGCTGGTGATCCCTTAAATTGTGATCAAACAGGATTTTATGGGAAACCATTATAGTTTCAAACATTCAATTATCTGATCTGTAAACATATCTTCACCTTCATTAATATCATTACTATTTAATGACACAATCATTGACCACCCTAATGAAGTCAAGATACAGTCACAAAATGTCGAGATGTCATTACCCCAGGAAAATGCAAACTATAAATTCTCCCAGGTCACAGAGACTTTACAACCTCCCTGCCCAATTTAAATTAATTAAAGTTAAATAAAACCTTAAATTTCCTTCCTCAGTCATACTAGCCACACTCCACCTGCTCAATGGCCACAAGCGACTAGGCGTTATACTGAGTAATGCTGGTAAGTAAATCTCCACAATTTCAAAAATTCTATAGACTAGCACTGCTATAAAACACCATCTTTTCCTTGATGAAAACAAAAAAGAGAGTTTCTGGCATATAAGCTATTAGTTTTTCAACTTAAAAACCAAGCATGTCACTCTCACCAAGTTGTTAAGAGCCAGGACCCCATAGCCAAATGTAAATTCTAACTCTGGTTCAACATTTACTAGCACTGGGGTCGGGCAGTTACTTCACCTCCAAGCCTCAGGTGCTTATCTATAAAGCAAGGACAATTAAAGCACCTGTCCTAAAAGGACTAAGCTGAGGAGTAAATGAGTTAACACGTAAGTGCTTGGAACACCAAGCACTACACAAAGACCTGCTGTTGTTATTAAGCCCTACAATATGCTTCAAAGCCTTTAAAAATGCTCATAACCTCTACTAGTTAGTAACTGCTTTGTTCTTTGCCATACTGTGACTATCCGTGACAACTGGCCTCATGCTATGCTAGGACACTTAGAGAAAAAGGAGAGACCCATTAGCCAAAATTGGCCAAACCTCATCATTTTTCATAAAGAAGGTTCTTCACCTAAAATACAAATTAACTCTGATTTTACTTATTTTATTACTTATTACAAAATAAAAATGTTAGTGAGTCAACTGATTAAATGTATATATAAAGTTGCACATAACTCTTAGTTTTCCAAGTCAGGCTAAATTCATAGCATTAAGGTATACAATACCTAAAGATACCTGAGCCCATAAATTGATTTACTTACCCTATAAAATCTTAAAAATTCTACTTAATAACCTTAATAATACTTGTGATTAGCAAATACACTGGCTTGAGGGTAAAGTTCAGCGAAGGTTATATTCGACTTACCAAAAATTCCAAATAAATAGTCTAAGTTAATGATTATACTTAAATTACATACTGCAATATTCAGCCTATTTGAAACAACTAAAAAATGTAATAATCAGAAACATAAACCTGAAAACCATCATTCTACAACAGTAGGAAAAAAATGTAAGTCTGAAAACAGGTTAACTTTTAGCACTATCAAAACATGTTTGTTACTGTTAAGAATTTTCCTCATTTAAGGGGGAAGAAACTGTCAGCCAAAACCATAGTGCTGATTAATAAGTAATTTCATAATCCCTAACCACAAAGTTACACAGCAAAAATTCTTTAAAAAAATATTTTTTGTAAAACTGTTCTATTAAACCGGAAGAGTTACATCTGTGAAAGACCCTGTGCAAGTTAGTACTGAAATATTAAGAGATGAAATAAGACCTCTAAGATTCTCTTCACAGCCCAGAGTGCAGAATGAAGAGCAGCAAACCTAAAACTAGACTGACCAGAAGCTGATGGTTGGTGAGTTCAGTTTATAAGAAAAGGAGGATTCACTTTTGTGTTCAAAATTTTTTTCCTACAATCTTTAAGAACACAAACTTGCCTATAAAAAAAAAAGACAAGCCACAGCAAGCATGCCTCAGCTTCATAGTCAGTAGCCAGAGTGATATAATTCTGCTCCTGCCTCCTTCCCAGCCACCACAGGGAGTAACTTCACAATTATCCCAAACAAACGCGTACCCAAAGGAGTGTGCATTCTTTCGTGTGACTTGGTTTTGGATTTTGTTTGTCTCTTTCTTCACCAATTCCACAGGAAAAAAAGAAACCCACAGGGTAGATTAGCTAACACACTCCAGAAATAGCCATGGGTCTTGTTTTGATATCATATTTTTTGAACCCAAGATGTGCCCTTTTAAAAAAAAAGCTATCAAGAGGTTGTATTCTACTGATGGATGTCAGGCACTAGAACATCTAAAATTACACAATTATGGTAAATACTGTGACCTCTAACTGCATTCTTCATTTACAAAAATGAAAGCCAAAATATTATAGTAATAGTCTGGGAAAACATTTGTAGGGGGAAACTATTTTAACATTCAGATAATCTCAAAAGTGCAGAAGATATGTACCTACACATTTTTAACTAGAAGTCAGTCAATTCTGAATACTATGCCCTGGAAAGAAAAAGCAGAGGGAGGAACTTGAACCTGAACTGTTGCCTCATTTCTCCCCTTGCTTGCCGCAGTGTCCTTAAGAAAGGCACTCCACTCATGGGCTTTGACTAGCTTTCCTCACCTGTAACCTACATCTGTACTCACTTTGCTGACTTTAGAGTCACTGTTAGGGTGATGCAATAGGCGCTACAGTACATAGAAAACTGCTCTGTAAATAAAATGTTATTTAAATATAAGACATCAGCTTGTAAACTGTTTCAGTAGTCCTAAAAGTGGTTTCTACCCATTCCTCTAATGAGAGTAAGAGAAACAAACAAACAAAAAAAAGCCAACTAAATGGAACTGTCAGCCAGATACCACAACTGTGTCCTAGAGATGATAAAGAGCTACTTGTCCAAGACATATCCAAGGTACTCTGAAAAGTCAGAGACTGTGAAGACTCAGGTACTACATATGAAAATTAAGAGTTTCCAAAAGGGAAGCAGGCCAATCAGACTAAATGTGTGCACAACAACTTACCCAATTCACTAATTCTGGAAGATTTCAAGCTTTGCCTTAATAGAAATATTTGCTCTCTCTGGACACATAAAAGCCAGCAAACACTTTATAAAACATTTTGCTTAGCAAAGTAAAAATAAGCAAACACCCAAGAACCTCTGATTTCATCTCATAAAGACATTTAAAACTACTTCCAATGAAGTCGCCAACAGCAAGCCTGTCTCCTGAGACTTCAATGACCTTCTTCTTCCCCACTCCAGCAAAGTAAGGAAGGCAGAAACTGACTGGCAGAGCTAGCACAGCTCACCAGGCAGGTACCAGGTCAAGGAAGTTGGTAAGTGACCTAAACATGAGGTTGACCTAAGTTACGATAGGAGGAACAAAGAAATGTGTAACAAAGGAAAAATTACAGGAGGGGGTGGGATGTTCTTTCCCATCCCACACAACTTGCCTGAAGCCTATGACCATCTGGAAACAAATCCTAACTCCGTAACTTACTACCATTAACCTTAGGCAGGGCTGAGTCTCAGTGCCTCAGTTTCTTCATTCATAAAACCAAGGTGATGAAGAGCCATTGCCAAGCAAGCTGTGAAGAATGACCCAGAAAATGCGTGTAAAGCACTTACAGCAGTGTCTGGCCCACTGGGAGCAGGCTGGATTAGTATCATGATTACATTTTCCTACAAAACATGTCTATTCTTGTTATAAATTAGCACTCAAAAAACATACTGGCCCAGAGAGTTGTTCGGCAGTTCTCAAGGAAGCAATTACTTAACTTTAGTGAGACATTTTAAGGAATCAGGGGATAGGCAGTGGGAGTCCAGAAGCAGTGCTCATTTCTTATTTTCTACTTTCCTGCACTTTTCAGTTCAGCATCACATCCCACAGTACCATCTCTGCCCCGGAGGCATAAAAGGTGAGCCTACAATCCCTCTGCAAGGGCCCAGAAGAGCCCAGTGTGGGAAGAGACACATACCCAATGACAAAGCATAAAAGTCAAAACAGAAGGCCCTGAGAAGAGCGATGGAGGCTGCAGGAGTTTGGACCTTACATGATGAGGTCCTGTGGTGGTGCTGGGAGGTGGTGGAACCCTGAAAGAGTGCAGTCTGCTGGAAGGAATCCAAGTCATGAGGGGCGTGCCCTTGAAGGGGACGGTGGGATTCCAGCCCACGCGCCTCTCACTCTCTGCTTCCTTGTAGCCAGGACATGACAGCTGTTTCCTACTTGCCTACCTGCTCCTTGCCATGATGTCCTGCCTCACCACACATCAGAAACAACACAGCCAGCCAACCATGGGCTGAAACCATGAGGCAAAGGAACCTTTCCTCCTTGAAGCTGATCTTCTCAGGTATTTTGTCATGGCAACAGAAAGCTAACACAGAGGCTGCAGGGTGAATTCCATGATGATGGGCCTGAGACTCAAGAAATATAAAACCAGGCAGGTACCCCATGCTTGGGGCAGAAGCGTCATCAGGGAGGCAGCCAAGCCATGGGGACACAGAGAGGCCTGCTGCCTAACCCACTGTCTTGTAGGCCAGGCCACAGAGGGAACCGACAATACCCTGAATACCCTCTGCTCTCAAGAGACACAGATATTAGTAATTCCCAGCAGGAGAGAGCACATATTTAATATGTCACAAGAGTAAACTGCGGGGAAAACAACTGGACCCCCTATGCTGATGAAAGCACCTGCTGTATAGCACTAACTTCCGGACCACAATTCCCTGAGAAAATACACATTTCTACAGACTCTTAAAAGGCCCATTAAGTATTTTTTTAAGGGTGATGACATTTCTCCACTGAACCAGGTACAGCAAAGACTATACCAAGAACTCACTAGAGACTTTGTTTCACATCGGAAAAGCTTGATGAAACTGTAGCTCTATGACTCATGGTAACTTTTTTTTTTAAACACAGAAAGCATTTTAAAATGTACATTTATTTAATAATCTTTTAAAATAAGTGCATTGATGCTTCATTAATAAGTGAGTAACAACAAATAAAGGAAACGGAGTACCAGTCAGGTGCCTTTGTCAGTACAAAAAAAGGTCACAGACTGGCTTTACATTAAGTCAGAGAAATTCACCTCCACACCACTTTCATCCTTCTCATCAAAAAAGGAGTAGATACAACTTTAAAAAGCACATCACTCAGAGCTAGCCATTCCTACAGTTTAAGATGCCACCACAGAGGAACTCAGGAACTAATTAAAATGCTACATAATCTATGCAGAAAAATATACTAGTACTGCCTGAATAATACCTGAACAGTGAGCATTTTAAAAGACAGTATTATGAAGCAAAACAATAAAGCCTAGCGGAGGATTCTGATAGCTCAGGGAAGACTGGGTGAAGTTCAGAGAATGGTGCCTAAGGTTGACATCTGGAAAAAGACACATTTAGACACCAATCTACCTAAAACAGGCTCAGTGAAGACCTACACACCAAGAAAAAGGTGAAATAGTACAAGTTCCAAAAGCCCACTATAAAGGATAGCATATGCCTGCTACCAAATACAACAAAAATCTTCATACTTTTCTTTAAAGATGCTTCAAAAGTTACCTGTGTCAAACAAATACCCTTGAAACTAATTAAAAATATAATCATCAACTTTAGAGATTTTTAAATGTATTTCAATTTATCTATCAAGATCTCAGATGAGAGTTTTTAAAATCCTGTTGAAAATATGCAATTTAATGTCACTTCCTCATGTGCAGTATTTTCTTCGAAAACATAAAACTTTGTTAATGTTCTTCAAACTCCCCCAAGTTACTCAATAACCACAAAAGTAACTGAAAGCAGTGGCAGCAGACAGGATCAGGTCTTAATCTGAGCCTCATGACCAAGTTTTACCACAAGGTTCAACTTGGACAGGTCCTGAAGTTTCCCAGAGGAAAACGAGCTTTATTTCCTGAACCCTGCAGTCACCAATCTCCTGAAAGATCAGGAAACTTGTAGTAAATTTCTCCAAAACTCTAGTGAGCAGACTGCAGAAGGGAGTTTCCTAGCTGTCACCTAGGGCAAATATTACTTCCCTGAGTCTTGGTTTTTTCATCCGGAAAATAAGATTCACATTGTTCCCTTCCCACAGTTGATATGAAGGAACACAAGGTCATGCATACAACTTCAAAGAAGCTCTAGCGCCCAAAACAGTTAAACTTGGTAATTGCCGGTTAGTACCATTCCCACTTCACTGCAGATCTCTCCGGCGACCACCTTCTACCCACACGGTACATGGAAACTTCAATGTAACCCTAGCGGTCACAGAATTGTGGGGAAACACAAGAAGAGATGAAGTAAGGGAAACTACCAAATAACTGTTTGGGGCTAAGAGCCCGATTATCAGAGAAGCACACACAACCCAAACGAAGCTTCTGACCTATACTTCCAAATCAACTAGAATGCTCTCTGCAGATTTCCACATTCCAAACCTTTGTGCATCTCTTGTAGATACTAACTTTTCAGGGGTACTGAGTTTGACAAAAGAAATTATATTAACCACATATGATATCTCTATATCATTATCACCAAAAACCAGATATACATTCTAAATACTGGATAGCCAAAGAAAGAAGTAGAAGGAGAGAGCTAAGGGAGGGGAGAAAAAAATCCACAGAGGGGAAAAAGTGGGAAGCCAGTATTCTAATATAAACATGACAAGCCCAATTCTATCACTGCAATATACTTTCTGACTTCAGTACAAAAATCTTTTCTGACCATCTGGAGCTACTCCAGGCATAAGGCCAAAACTTTGTAATTCCTTTTCAAAGTAAACGACAGACCAGTAACTGCCACGTTGCTAATGCACAGCCAAAGGGAGCACCTCATATCCTATTCAGTGCTCCCCGGAGTTTTACACGTGTAGTAAAAACAAAGTGCTTCCAATAAACCTGCCCACTTTTCAATATTCTAAACTGAAGAGCAATCAAGTCACTTCTGAACAAGATAGTGTTTTTTTATTTTTCATATATGGTCTTATTACCCCGTTTCACAGACAAGAAGTATGATGTTCTGTAAGTTTCACTAAAAAGAACCATCTCTGAACTAGACCTAACGCTATACAGGTCCACTGCTATTTCAAAAGTGGTACAGAAAGTCCACCAGAAATTTTAAGTCTGATTCCTATAGAGACTGAGATGCCCATAAGACTGCAGTAAGTGTGGTAATAACAGACAAGGCCACGCTGGTGAACTTTAAAGCAATAGTGACTTAGAAAATTAGTGACAGCTTCTTTTTAAACCCCAGTGACCAGTAGGATCACTTTCTTCATCCAGCACACCATATGAACAGCCTACCATGTACTGGGTACTACAGCAATGGTGAATGAAACTCAATCTCTCAGTAACCCTGCAAAAATATAAATCTGTCAAGTCCAAAACTAATTTCATGTAATATGGCACTGACAGTTAGAGCCACTTGAAAGTTCAGGAGCTTACATTTTATCATCTTCCCCAGCACACTGAGTAGAAAGATGTCAACCAGCAAAGGCTATAGACATCTTATAAATATTTTTTGCAGGTTTCAAGGAAATAAAAGCTATCTCTGAAGTTGCTCTTAGCAGTAAAGCTTGATCTAACGCTACAAGGAGCAAACAGTAGCTAAGGATTATAAAATTAAACCACAGGTAGATGAGAAACAGAAAAAACAAAACATCACAATGCATCTATCCAATCGGGCTGCTAGAACAAATAACTTAGACAGTTAAATACCAGAAATGGGAGCTGGGGCGGGAGGGGATGGGGAGTGATCACTTCATGGTGATGCTGGGCAGGGACCAACATTAGGACATCGCTTTTGTTGCTTGTTTAAGAAAATATTAAGAAGGAAGTAAAACTGCACAGACTTAATGTCAGCACAAGGCTGATGATCCCTTAGAAACACTATTCTCAGTATCCCTAAACAGGCAGGCAGTCTGATAAATAAAAGTCACATTTTTTAGCAAGAGTTCCCCAGTGAGCTGGTTTATGCATCATACTTTAGTTTGTTGAACCAAAGGCTACTGCTACAAAAAAAGAGCAAAAGATCCCTCTGCTTCCTTTGGTTCATTAAGATTGCATAACATGTTCAAATATAACCATTTCCTGTCTACTGAACAAAGCAAATTAATGGACTGGACAGTTTATGAGATGATTTAATGGAAGAAATCAACTAGATTATGTCTTACCACATTTCATTTCCAAAAAGAAACAAAAAAGATGGGAAAACATAGGACACTATTTTGTTGAATAGCAGTCATTCCTCCTTTAGTCTTCTTCCCACAGACTACAGACGACACATTGGAAAAGGAATTTCCTTCAAAAGAGCTCTAAAACAATATTCCTATCATCCACATCTTTAAAATTCATTATTAAAAAGTAATGTAAAAGTAGGTCATATTGTAAGGAAAGAATTAAAATGCAACTCTATGAGTTGAGAACTATTCAGGATTAAATTCAGAAACAAAGGAAGAGAGAGAGAAAAACTTCAAAGTTTGATTCCCAGTGATTTGAGGTCAAAAACACTGCCTTTATTTCCCTGCAATAAATCAGACTTTTTTGAGTAAACTAATTTGAATGGGCTCCTGTTATCTACAATATGATAATCCTTCACTAATAAAAATCCTTCTATCTACACATACTTCCAGTGATCTCAGACACCGCTTTTAGTTGAAAATTTCATACACTTTCATAATACAATAATCTAGGGAGGCTAAGGCAGGAAGATCATACGTTCAAACCCAGCTTGGACAACTTGGTGATTTAGAGAGACTCTATCTCATGACCAGCCCCTGAGCTCAATGCCTAGTACTGAAAAAGAAAAAAAAAAAAAATCATTGCTGTCTAGAAATGGAATCAGAATATAACCTATTAAAATCAAGCCTAAATTTTCTCCTGGTTCAAACACAAGGCATCTCAATGATGTCAAAACAACCTATGTCTTGCACTGTCCTTAAGTCATTCATCCAACAAACACTGAGCACCAAGAGCTTGCCAGACACCATATATAAGAAAACAAGAAAATCAGTGTTACCTTCTACGAATTTACATTTCAGCAGGAACATAACACAAACAGGAGTCAGAACTCCCTGTTCCTTTCCCTTGCCACACCTTACAGTGAAGCTCAAACTCTACTCCTGACTAAACTAAAGCACCCTGGACTTCAAGGACTGGTTCATGAAACTCAGCTGTTCTCATCGCCCTTCTCATCTTCTAAAGGAAAAGTGAAAAGGAGCAAGCCATGCTTGATGGCTTTCTCTCACCACAGTGAGTGCGCAGCCTCACCACCCCGGTACAAAGAGGAAGGCCAGGTTATGGGCCCTACTCTCCTCCACCCACCAGACTCTCAGCTGAAGCCCAACTGCATCTGACACGGCACTGCCACCACTACGCCAGACAACGGGACTGGTATCTAAAAAACAAGTCTGCAATCTTAAACTAAAACCCACAGTCTTTCATTATTTATACTTATTCAGAGATATAGCTCAAGTCATGAAAATCCTGCAAGAGTTCCACTCACTGCTCATACTCTTCATGATGGAAATATACTCTGCAAAATAAAGGTACTTAATAAGTACCAATTAGAGCCAAAGACTTCTCACTAATAGGAACTGTCTACTGTCTAAGCTGACACATTTTTGTAAAACCCAAATACGTATTCCCTAAAGCTGAACACCTAACTAGTTTGAAACATTTCAAAATGAAGGTTCTCACTAACCAAACAATTCCAAAGAACAGCCACAGAAATATGTGATACATGCCCTTTATTTGCTTAAAAGTTTTAATTTACTAGACTATAAACACTCTTAGACGCAATCATCCGGTCAGCATCCTGGAAAAAACTACCATTATGATAAAGGTTAACCAAGTTTATATAGGTTATCAAGCACAATGTTCTCAATGATTACTTTTCCATGGTGAAATGAACTGCGTTATTGACTTAGAAAAATAAACAATAACGCCTAACTTCTATGTGTACCCTGATTTCTTGCCAAATTTAAATACACCAGGTAAGCCAGGCGTGGTGGTGTATGCCTGTAAGCCGGCACTCAGAATCCGGAGGCAGAAGGATCACTGGGAGTTTAAGGCCAGCCTGGACTGAAAAGTGAGTTCAAGGCCAGCTGGAACTGCAGAGTGAAAAACCTCATCTAAAAAGACTAAATAAATAAATAAATAAATAAGCAAACCAGGTATAGTTCAAAGAAATAGCTCAGTCTACAAAAGTCTCGTTAGTCGATTAATAATGCACATGACCAACTTCAAGCATAAATTCTCAACCAAGAAAAGTTTTTCAGATTAAAAATCTTACTCCCAAATACTCTTTGAATGTCGAGAAATCTTTCAAATACTTTCACTCTGTGTTTATATTTTAGCTTCAGATTCCCCACGCTAGCTATTGGACACAGTGTCTGAAGTCCTGAGACTGAATTTCAGAGACAACCAAAAAATCCGAGAGTCTATGGTTCCTAGGACCCATCCTAGAGAAAAGGTCACAGGAAAGGCACTCCTTTCAAAGTGAAATATAAATCTGAAAAAGGCTGAGTATTCCCAAGTAATGTATTATGTAATTTACTATGATCAAAGGTGATTTATGAAACATTGTTTTATAAAAATGTTTAGCTTCTTCTAAGTGCTTATAATGACAAATAAATAAGAAAAATAAACATACAAAGTTTGGTATTGTTGACACCAGAAGCAAAATGTCAGAAGCAAAATAATCACTGCTAAAGGCTTTATGAATTTAGACAAAGAGGAAGAAAAATGGTCATGGGCTGGGGGTTTAGCTCAGTGGCTTAAGTGCCTGCTTGGCACATGCAAGGTTGTGAGTTCAATCCCCGGTACCAAAAAAAAAAAAAAAAAGCAAGAAAAATGGTCATAAAATTCCCTTGGTCACTGCTGACTTTCTTTGAAGCTATTACAAGCTCCTAATTTTTCCAATGTAGTATTTCAGGAAGCAAGAAAAGTTTTGTATGTATAGTCAATGCAAAATGCAAATATGACCTTTAGTTAGGGTGCTAATATAAGGGTTCTGTTTAGTATGAACTGTAGTTCCATTAAGATGGGATGTCTTATGTTACCTTCTTGAAACACGAAAATTGAAACACCTGCTTTTCAATTACTGGCTAGTCCTATGATTTTAAACAACTACCTGCAATTTATCCTCTCATGATATATGTCATGGGAAAATGTGATAGATGCTGAGTGTCATAAGATGAATTCTATAACTCCGGATCTATTAGAGAAATCCTAATAAATCAAAGAAATAGCCATAACCATCTTTGGTTTTTAAGGAAAGATATAAACAAGTGACCAAATTGTTTAAAAATGACTTTTTTGCCCATCCTTGATTGTTTTGCTACCAGGAACACGGATCATCCCAGGGAAGTTGGGGTTAGGGAAGGTGCAAGGAGTGAGCAAAGCCAAAGAAAGAAGCCATGAGAGCTACAACCACCAGCAGTGCCATAGGTGCAGTGCCACAGGTGCAGTGCCACACATACCCTTTGGCGTTTACAGCCTGCCACAGGTTGCCAGGATGATGGAAGTAGTCTGTGGGATTTAATGTTTGCCCTGCTGGGTCTGGGTCTTGCTTTGTTTCCAATTTCTTGCTGTCCTCCTGATTGTAACTTATGGAGAATGGAAATGGAAATGTCTACCTTGTGCCACTGAATGGTGGAAGTGTTTAACTTTTTTTTCATTTGTACAGGGGCTTACAGCTAAGAGTTTGCCTGAAATCTCAGGAGACTTTGGACTTGGACTTTTCACCAATGCTGAAACTGTTAGAACTTTGGCAAGTCCTAAAGATGAACTAAACGTCTTCTGCATAAAGGGATGTGCATAAGTCTTTGACAGCCAGGGGCAGAATGTATGGCTGGTGTCTACAAGTCCCCCCAAAGCCTCATGCAATCACAGGTAGGGCTCTTCCAGAGGTGGCTGGAGCTAGAATGTGTGATGGTGGGACTGGCTCATGGTGCAATGCTAAACTCAAGGACACTAGGATTAAGGATGTAAGTGCTACCCACCCTAAGTAGCCTGGATGAGACATATAAGGCAGAAAGATGCTGTTAAGGTCTCTCCCTTGCTTGTTTTGCTACCTTCTGCCTACCATGAACTATTTCTCTCCTGCCAGGTCTATCTGCCACACTATCCTGCCTTGGCGCCAACTAATTACAGACAGAAGCCTTTACAAACTACGACTCAAGCCTTTCTCCTTTAAAAAAATAAATTTTTAAAATTACATTATTAAAGATCTCATTCTTAAAGTACATTAAAAGAGCAACGGAGCCAGTCATAGTGGCACACTGCTGTAATCTCAGCCCTTGGGAGGCTAAAGCACAAGGATCACTGCAAGTTGGAGACCAGGCCTGGCTACATAGTGAAGCCAACCTGGACTGCATAGCAAGACCTTGCCTCAAAAACAAAACAAAAATCCAGGCGTGGTGGCACACACCTGCAATCCCAGCACTGGGCAGGCTGAGGTAGGAAGACTGCCATGAGTTTGAGGTCAGCCTGAACTACAAAGTGAGTTCAAGGCCAGCCTGAACCATATAGTGAAACCCTGCCCCTCAAAAGACCAAAAACAAAAACAAAAGAACAAAAAAGTCTATACACATTCAATAAAAGAGCAGTGGAAACCACATTACCCATAAAATTAGAAACTTTTAACTCTGAAGGTAGTATGACTATGACCCACAAGAAGAGGTTCACTAATTTTAACCTCTGTAACAATAATACCAGCTTTTTACTCCTTTTTATGTAAACTACAGTGTCTAAATGCCCTAATGAATATACAGGTCATCTTCAACATCAATGTTGCTTTTGAAAAGCAAACTAATATGAGAAAAAACTGCAACAAAGACTTCCTTCAAGCAAGTTTCCAGCAGTCAAAGGGAAATGTGAGCAACCAGGCAGTTTGCAAACATGTGGTGAAAAGTCCACAACTGGGCTTATTCTAACATTCACCAAGAAAGCTCTCTATACACCTAAATTCCACAAGTCTACTCATGATTTCAATGTGGGTGAACATCAAACATCCTAAGAATTGAGATTAATAATTTCAAATAGGGCTGGAGGTTTCAGCAGCACAAGCGCCTGCCTGGCAAGTGTGAGGTTGTGAATTCAACCTCCACTACCAAAAAAAAAAAAAAAGAATTTCAAATTTAAAAAAAAAGCACTCCTCTTATTCCAGTCCAAAAATCAACCTCTATCAGTACTGTATGACTTTTTTTTTAACTATATGTTTTTATTTTCTGCCTGAAAGTCAGAAAATTAAATTTTCTTCATTTCCAGCCAGGGGCCACTCAACAAATCTAATGCATATAGACAGCGTTTCCTGCGTACTGTAAAAAAATAATGGGACTGCCATTATTAACATGGCCCAAGGCTTGCACTGAGGTGGGGCTCTGAAGAAACTGACCTTTAATTTTCATCAGTTAGCCTGCACTGACTGCCTGATTTAAAAAATAAAAGTGGATGTTATTTTTCCCCCACCATTACTCTAACACTGGCTCATTCACTTACATAGCAAGACAAGCTTGAATCTCTATTATCCTTTCCACTCAACTGTGTTTATGTCTAGGAAAGGGGGGAAAAAAATCTGCCAGTAAACAACAAGCTGAAGTTCAGTTTTGTTTTTCATCTTTTACTTTTTTGGAGCTAAGCTTTCAATTTACAAGATGTTGGTGAGGTCTAAGCGCTTCTAAAGCACTACTCTATTCACTGGTACCTCTACCAAACATTCTCTATCTGCTTAAAGAAATGAACATTCAAAGGGTGAACAGCAAAGGTGGCTACGATTTCTAGAAACACTTCCAGGTCTTAACCTGCCAAGCATGGCTCCCTGCAGAGGCGTCTTGATGCTATCATAAAGATGAAGAACGCAGTCTGAGGGGGTGACCCAGAGATGAAAGCCAGGTCCTGAGAGGCCCAGGGTTTCACCCACTAATGTCAAGGCCTGATCGCTCTTAAAACAGTTAGAAACAACATCCACAAAAGGAGAGAAGGACTGGGAGGGAGTGACTCTCCTTTATTACAACTTCCTTTGATCCTAGACTTTGGAGGGGAGGCAGAGCTGTCATATATCCACTTTAAAAGAGTTGACCTCTCTTTAAGGGCCAGGGAGGAAGAAAAATATCGGTAGAAGTGGCACTTGTCATAACGGAGTACAGCTCAGCATTCAGGCATGCTTTCGTTCTCCCAAGTGTCCCTCTATACATTTCTTCATTTTATGTCCACACTACCTTACCAAGGAAAACAGTTCAAGTAGGACCTTAGGGATAAGCTGCAGGCAGTCACCCGAACAAGGATGACACTCAAGGTGTCAATGGCCATTGCTCCCTCTGCTCACTCTTACTACCCCTGCTCCCCAAAAAAGCAAGGAAGAGGATCTTCTAGAACTAGAAAATGGATGGATGGCAAACACTTGGGGCCTAACACTGCACTAAAGAAAGTGAAGATAAAATAATTAGAGAAATTTATTGGACTTCTCTAATCCTTCTTTTAACCCAACCACTGTATCCTGCTAGGTCTAAATAAGCTCCTAAGTACAGTAAACTACTTTAAGAGAAAGGGAAGCTGAAAGGTTAATAGGAAGTGACATGATCTCAACTAATATAACTAGTGAATCGCAAAATCTAAAAAGGTGTGTTTTAAGGTTATTCAGAGGCAGGATGATTGTTATGAATCAGAGACCAGCCTGGGCTACAAAGTGAGCTCAAGGCCAGCCTGAACTACATAGCTGAGACCGTCTCAAAAAGAAAAAAAAAATGTTATTCAGGTGTTACAAGATATAATTAACATCTAGTTAGAACTACAATTATCACAAAGCAAAGTTACACTGGGTCAAAAAATCAAACATGTAAATAATTGTTTTTTCACTGATGATGAAGTTTTATGGTAATTTACCCATTAATAAAGGCGGAAATAAAATGTAAACTTCAAAAAATGTTATTTCTTCTTTCAACTTCCTTTTTAAAAAAGCATTCAATTAAATGACTTCCTTTCTGAGAAATGTAGTTTCTTATTGGTCATAATTTTCTCAAAAATGAGTATACATATGACATGTGACCAGAATATATGATGTATTTATATTTTTTAAGTTATTACAGCAAGTCACACTGCCATTAATCCCCTTCAAAACACCCTCCCCCCATTTCCAACACACTTGTTCCACTGTGCTTGCCACAGTCTGAAACAGTTCTGGAAGTCTTTTTTCCTGAGTGTCTTTAGTTGTGGAGTCACAGCTGCTTCAACGTCCTGAATCAACTCAATATGTTTATCTTTCATGGTTATTTTGACTCTGGGAAAGAACCAGAAGCCACTTCATGCCAGGTCTGGTGAATAAGGTAGATGAGCACGCATGAACATTTCTACAAGCCTGCCTTTCCACTGGAGAGCACTCGGCAGCACCATTCATACTTCTGACCCGCCTCCTCAAACCACAACAGAAGACTTCCAGAACTGCTTCACAAAGTGGCCAAAAACAATGAGATGAGCAGAAGAGGGTGATGGATTTTGAGAGGAATTCTTAGCAATGTTTTTCTACCCCAATACATATTTTTATTTAAATATTAACCTATTTTTTGATCACCCTTTGTACAAAGCAAGTCTTGGCGCCTATTATAGGAAACTGATTAAATCTCCACTTTTTGGTGAAGGTGGCGAAAGTATGTAAGAAAGCAATGAGTCCAAATCATTTAAAATAAACATAAGCAAAATAAAACACTTGAATCCTAAAATGAAAATACACTTTATTCCTTTTCAATAGATGCAATTCTCTTTATTACATCTTGAGGTATAAAAGTGACTTCTAAAAATTAAACATCATTAAAAATAAGTCTGACCCTATGCCCACATCGTGACACGTGAGGATCTGCCATCAGTGAGCCCGGGGAGCTGGGACAGCACAGGCCTCCTCGCCCCCACCAGCGTTAAGGAGCATGCACACCTCTAAGAGCGCCACCTGCTCATGGGTTTCCTGTCTTTTACGGCAGGCCAATGGAGAAAGGTGTTTCTAACATCCTCACCACCCTGCGGGAAAAGAGTCTCCAGAGAAGCAGCATCCCCGCTGGACCCCAGGACCCACGCTGCTCCTTCTAAGAGGCATCCAGTCTTAGGGGCTGCGTCTCCACTTGGTCTCTGGGAACATCACTCCAGACAAACACAAGGAAAGAACCAAGTCAGGCCTCCCTTCAGAGTCCTGTCCTTAACTCACCTTGAGCGCACTCACTTTCTAAAGACGGAGTCAAAAATGATTTCTAACAAAGGAAGCATTTAGGGTTGCCAGCTACCCAGGTTTAGCCCAGGTTGTCTGGGAAAGCACAGGGCTCCTCTGAATCCTGAGGTCACCTTTAATTAACCACAGGACCAGCTCTCCGGAAACGGACTCACTCCACTCAGTTCCACGCTCACCCCAGCCCTGTGGCTGCCTTTGAAACAACCCAAACTAACACACACTGCTAACTTGGAGAGGAAAGGATTAGTTTTAGAAATAAGACTTGCACAAATGATAGGTACTTCTCACTCTTTACAAATTAAAGACACCCAGGATGAACAAAACCATATTACCAGTGAGTGAGAGGACTCTCAATACAGCTTTTTAAAACTGTCTAAGTAACTTTAAAATTCACTACCATTTCTTAACCAACTGCTCCAGACTTTTCCCATTCACTATATTGCGTTTCTTACACATCACTTCCTATGAAATATACTTTTGTTCTCTGGTTTCTGTCATTTTAAGTACAAATTGCTGTTAGAGAAAACAATCCTGGAAATCCAACTTCTTGGGAGATGTCCAGATGATTATTCTATCAAAAGTAAATTTCAGGGTTCTGAGCAATAGGCTAAGTATATGGAAGACATGAAATTAGTGCTTGGACTTTAGGTACACGCAGCTACCTGAGAACACAGATACTGGGCCAGGCCTGCACATACAACTAGGATAATTAATGTAAACTACTGACAATTAGTGTGATAGAGTGGAAAGCAGTTCTGGCTTTACTCTAGGTGACCACTGTCAAGTTTTCTAACACCTTTTTGAGCACATCTTCTAAACTTTGATTCACACAGTCTACACCAGCTACTGCTGAGGACACTAGAATTGCCTATGGGGAAAAAACAAATAATATCTACCTTCTGGGGTTATTTTAGTAAGTATCTGTTGAATACACACAGGGATAGAATACACATTTATATAAAAGTGCCTGGTAAGTGGCAGGCACTCAAAAACTGCTGGTCAATATTATTACACTTCACCTCTGACTGGTCAGTTTGGAAGCACAATGCACAAGTGTCCTCATTTCTATACAAAAATGCCAAAGCTTGCTCGTTTTATCCAACCCGCTTCCCACATACACATTAGGATAATAAAAACCTTCAGTTACGCCCCGATTCCTCACTGAAGTCCTAAGTAGTTTGCTCAACTCAATTCTTTCCAGCCATTAAATCAAAAAGCTTACAGGATGCATTACCAAAAATGGCCAGCTCCTCATATGTGAATTCCCCAAACTGACCATATCATTCATCTTAAACATTTGATAAAATAAAGATTCCCAGATTCCATTCCAGACCTAAAGAATAGGAGACTTTTATACCTCCTGTCCCAAATACACAGCCCTGAAACACCCTCAGGAGATTCTTCTCTTATCAGACATGTTTCAATGCCACTTACAAATAGCAGAGGTCATTCTCCTCGAATTCTTTCCACGGCAGGCTCTTCGACTTCTTCTCCACTGCTTAGTTTACCTAAACACCACTCTGGCCAGCAGCCTAGCAAATCAATGCTCAGCAGAGCCCCCAACTACACAGCCAGGCACATGGGGGAGGGTGGGTTCCCTGTCCTTTACTAGCTCCCTCCTGAAGCCCACTACAAAAAGATCATTTAAAACCACCACAATCTCTGAAAGGTCTCCTTTAAAAAATACATATTATCTGAATTTATAATTCCCTGAACTGACTGAGGGTCATACTGTTAGGAAACAGAAACAGAAGCTGCAAGCTAGATGCAGTGGCACACAGCTAAGCTATTGGGGTAGCAGTGCTGAGGCAGAAAGACAGCCAGCTTGAGATCACAACTGTCCAAAATAAAGGAAAGAAGGGCAAAGGAAAGGGAGAGCTGGGCGTGGTAGCACACATTACTAATCCCAGACTTGGGATGCTTAGGCAGGAGGATCACTGCAAGTCTGAGGCCAGCCTGGGGTACACAGTGCATTCAAAACCAGTCCGAACTCCTGTACATAGTAAGACCCTGTCTCAAAAAACCCCAAAATAAAAACTTTCTTAAAAATTGTTTAAAAAGAAACAGAGGGAGAGAGGAAAGGGAAGGCAGCCTACTTCCTCAAACTTTCTCAATCAATTAGCAATCTTAACAGACATGAAAAATGTCCATATACCCTCTGGAGAACTCTCATGTCTTTAAAATAGAAAAGAAAGAAAGAAAGAAAGAAAGAAAGAAAGAAAGAAAGAAAGAAAGAAAGAGCAAAGCAAAGCTAGGTTTGCACTGAGGGTGACTCATGGAGTGTGTTTTCATTTGTTTAATTAAATATTTATTATTTCCCTACCATGAGAAAACCTCGAGAACTATGTAAACACAAAGATGTCTACACCATGGTCCATACTTCAATGGGATTAACTCAGTAGAAGACATCCTGAATGCATGAGGAACCTCAGTTTAAACTCAACCTGGGCATTCAGCCATTGAATGAACATGAAAACCCTAAGTTAAAACCGTAATCATCCCTACATTCAAACAGAAACAACGAAGTGACCATCAGGCAATGCCGAAAAGCACAAGTGTTCTGAAAACAGCTAACATGTTAGAAAAAATTTTCAAAGAACAAATTTTCAAAAATGATGAATTACCTAAAATGATGACTCTGGAGAACAATGAGGCTATGCAAAGATGAATACAGGACATTCTCTTCTTCTAAGTGGGTCATAATCAATACAGTATTCCATAAACACAACAAAGTAATTCTTCCCATCTCGCCACAATAAAGATTCAGTACCTTCTGCTATCATTTGATAATGATGCTATTTCCAGAAAAATAAGAAGGTTGCAAAAATGACCAACCATGGTACAAGTGGTCATTTAGTGGAGCTCTACTAAGCCATCTGTAATACTTACATACTATAATAGAATATACAATATATAGTTATGTATAAAAACACACCCAGATGGCAAGGATACATATATAATGCCATCACGCACTTGAAACTTCATACTGTTTTCAAAGAGTTCAGCAATGGGTGGCAAGCTAGGTACGTTGGCACACACCTATAATCCCAGTATTTAGGAGGCTGAGACAGAAAGATCACCGTGAGTTTGAAGCCAGCCTGGGCTACACAGTGAATCCAAGGCCAGTCTGTACCACAAAGCAAGATCCTGTCTCAAAAAAAAAAAAAAAAAAAGGTATGGCATATATTTTATGATAGTACCTGGTACACAAATTTCCCTGTAACTGATTTGGATACAAATACAAACCTTCCCATCAGTCACTTTATCTATTCTCAGTGTTCCTAATATGTACGTTGCAAGTTTCAGCTTTATATCCCATTGTTGAGTGAAAATCTTGCCCTGTCTTTTCAGTGCTCCAACTGAACTCAGTATCAAACACCTGAGATACTAATAAAAATGTTAAAAAATAAAAATCATTAATCCTCAGAGCAGTAACCCTGTGCCATTACTAGATGCCAACAATAAACTCAGCTGAATAAAACACTACATGCTTACCTCTCACTATCCTTTTCCCATCTTGGTTTTACAGTTTAAGGAACTGAAGAATCTTAGCACTAATGCATTTCAACATCAATACTAAGATGATTCAGATCATTTCTCTTCAGGGAAACCAAAATTTTTCCAGTACTAATGATGACAAAAATGAGTAAGGTATTTCAAGGTTAGAAAGCGTGACACATCCAGTCGTACACCTGCTCCTTGATTCTTCACGGCTTACCTCCATTCCAGAGAGGACCTTTGCGTTCCCACTGTGTGTGCCTATCTGGCTATGGACTTTAATTAGATGATTCATGGAAACATTAAAATAGCATTTTCCCCTTCAGAGATCTTTTATTTTTTGTTGTTTTTTGTTTTTGTAGCAGACATCAAACTCATGACCTCACACTTGCCAGGCAGGCGCTTATGCCACTGAGCTAGATCCCCAGCCCAGAGATCTACTTTTAACTACTCCCTCTTAGTTGAAGACAGTTAATGAGACACTCTGATCTCAAAAATAAAGTAAAATAAAATAAGAGAATCTACCTTTACACTGCAAAAGGATAAGAAACAGTATTACATAACTAGATCTACATATCTCCCTGGAGTAGATGCATGGCGAATAAGCAAAAAGCAGAGGCCAATACCGATTGTGCAGCATAAATCTTCAATACTTTTTTGCATTTTATTTTCATAAAATATATGTAACAAATACGTTCACGTTTTGACCATTTTTAAAGGCACACATTTTATAGAATCACATATAATAATGCAGTACAACCATTACCAATCTTCATTTCTAGAACTTTCTCATCATTCCAAACAAAAGCACTATATCCATTAAACATTATCTTCTCCTCCACTTTTCCTCAGCCCCTAGTAAACTATGTTCTACTTTCTGTCTAGATAAGCTTGTTGTAATGTATACTGGATTTTCATTCTTTTCCTGTCTCAATAATATTCCATTGTTAAGTCTATATCATGTTTTGTTTATCATTTCATCATTTGATAGGCATGGGTTATTTTCACCTTTTCAATACTCTAACTAATGTCACTCTAAACACTAGTATACAAGTGCTATTTCTGTTTGAGTTCCTGCTTTACTTTGGGTATATATCTAGGATTGAATTGCCAGATGATAATTCTGTTTGAAATTTCTGGTGCATTGCAAAACTGTTTTCCACAATAGCTGTATAATTTTATATTCCAAATAGAAATACATAAAAATCCAAATTCAGGGTATTTTTAAGTATTCTCTGATTCATCAATGCAGAACAGTGTCTACCTATTACTCCTAATCAGATTTTTCCTGAGATAAGAAAAACCACCATAAAAAAAAAATCAGAAAGACCAGTATCTAAAAACTTATTATTTTTGTCTTAAATGCTTAAGGAACAGATCTAGAATGAGTTTTTAAAAAAAAAAAAACTTTCTTTTGTTTTTATCTTGCCATCCTAGACACCAACCTAGGCCACCATGAGCTAGGTAAGTGCACTACTACTAAGTACATCCCTAGAACCCTACACCGTAGTGATCTGAAAACCTTTACAATGAGACAAAGCAGATAAAAATATACTAAGTATCCTCCACATACAATTTACACTATAAAAATCTGGCAAATCCAATTCCTCAATAGACATGTACTGGAAGACTAACTGGGTGTAGAAGTAAAATACACTGAGACTATCTGTAAAGGTGTTTACTCTTATTATTGCTAAGTTCACAGAATGCCTGAAACAAACCTGCCCAGGTCTTGCTTCAGTAAGAGGAGGTTATGTTCTTAGCCTATCTGGATGGGCGGCTAAATGCAATCATGATATTCTTAAACCTTCAACACTTGCTCTTACCAGTCTGACATCAAGTACTTACAGATGATAAAAGAAATTAACAAGCAGCAAAACAAATAAATAGGCATTGCTGGAATGTATTAGTAGAAAGGGTGGATGTTGTGCTTATTGTTGGGATTTATTGTGCGTGCAAATAATAGAGTTCTAACTGCTCATGTGGCACAGAGTAAATCAACCTTTACTTCATGGTATCTACAAACACTGTTTTCCAGGATCCCTTGTAACTCCATGAAAAGCCCAGCAGCAGAGTCAGCTTCAGCTCACCCTGCATTTTTACACTGCCTTTAAATACACTGATTTCCTCAGGGTGCTTAAAAATGGTTTGTTCTCTTAATTAGGTAAATATTCCTCTGGTGATCTATTTAAACTTCTGACGTTTACAAGTAGTAAAACCTTTTCCGTACAGAATAGGAAGCCAAACCTTATCCTAGCTTTAGATAATTGCAAATTTCTAATAAGCTGCATGCAGAACAATGGAGTTATTTTTAAAAGACCCCTCCTAAAAGCCATGAAGAATCTACAACCTTTATGAATAAGTTAAATCATCTTATTTCCTAAGATTTTAGAATCTTCAATTGTTTCTCAATCTTACTATATTCCTGCATGTATAAAGACCATTTTCTAGACAGTTATTTTCAACAAAAAGCTTCTCATAATTGGAGTTAGTACTAATCAATTTAAATGTTTCTGAATGGTTGTCTTTATAAAACTCCTCTCAAGGTCAAAACAATTCTAATTTGAAAGGTTAAACTCTAATATGATTTACATTTTTTACACATGGCCATTCCCATTTTAATACTCCTCAAATTTCAGAAAGAAGCAAGGAATTAAAGTTGCCACCATCCTGCCCTAGGAGTTTGGTGGTAGACACTGTTTGCTACACGGCATTCCAATAATATGAGCAAAACACCTCTGCATGTGAAAAGAAAAATGCCTTGCCTCTGCCAAAAAGACAGAACAGAGTAGAATATTCCATTAACAAAGAACCTAGTCTGAACCTTAATAAATGCCTTCTGAGTCAGTAAACAAGTACATAAAACAAAAATTATACTTTTAGCTCAAATACAATCATGTAACACAAGATACTTTCTACACTGATACTTACTAGAACCTCTGCTGGTTGTTAACACCAACTCACAAAACACCTCTCAGTTACTTAAAACAGACAAGGGTATCTGCTGATACTGTAAACACTAAACATGGGGAGCCAATGTCTGGACAGACAGTACATACTGCCAAGGACATCAGAGACTGCCATCCAGAGCTTAAAGAATGCTAAACCTGTCTCTCTCTACCAGAAACAAAGAAAGAGATTCAAACAGTGTTCATCTTCAAACTGAGAAGCAGACCCACATATAGGTGGTCACTCGCTGGCACTGAAAGACAGCCGATGGCTGGATTGATCTTAACAGATTCACACTAAATGGTGTCTTGGCCTCAAGCCCTATCTAGCCTCTACTTCACCCACACTTTTGGTACCAACCATACTACCCTGTCCTCCAGTCAAGCCTGACTACAGACATCAAACCATTCTCCACTGTGGACTTGTACAGACTTTATTATAGAGATTTGCCTCAAGCGTGCTCTACCTCTTTAAAAGAAGTATGGCATCAAGGCAAAAAACAGTATTTTGCTGTTTGATGAGTATTTTACTACATTTGAAGACACTCAGAGTGCCAAGCCTGGTGGCGCAGCACTTAGGAGGCAGAGTTGAATGACTGCTTCCAGTTTGAGGCCTGCCTGGGCTACACAGTGCAGTTAAGGCCAGCCTGAAGTACGTAGCCAGATCGCGTGTCAAAAAAAAGACACTCAGAGTAAACTAAACAACATAGGTTCTTAAACAACCTAACAGCATTTCTAACAACTAAGAATGAGAATTAAGGTTCATCTGAAAATAGTATTTTTAAGAACCAACCCTCATTAGGAGTGTGGAGAAAATAAAACACAGCAACTAAAGCTTGAAGCTTTATCCACTGATTACAAAGGAGAAAATCGTTTTTCAAACTGTCCACACAAATTAACACCATAACACCAGCTCCATTTGAAACTTTGAAATAGAATAACCTACTGAGTTTGTATTAAGCTGCCATTCACTTTTCAATACATGGACTCATTAATCCCTGTGACAATCAGAAAAGGTGTGCCTGAGATGCTTTCTCATCTTATTAAAATGAGGAAACCCGGGCTAAGACAGGTTCAAGAGTTTGGACACACAGGCAAAATGCCATGTCTCTTAACAAAGTTTTTATTTGAAGTTCAGGCTCAGAAGCAGCCTCATTCTTTAGCCACCATTTCTATGTGTTTAAGATTATAGTAAATTTCTTCTTTGTATTAAGCACCTTGGTGCCCTACAAACTAAACCATGAATCATGGGTTAATTCTTATTTCCTATATTTGTCACACTTCCTAGGACACTACGATCCTATTTATAACATGGTTCTTATCCTGGTTCTTTGAAAATAGTATAATGCTCCCAATAGCCACAAATGGGTACAAACAGGATGTTCAGCTATCTGACCAGTCTCATTAACTGATACCTTACCCCTAGCTGAATTTACAATTTTCAGACAGCTAGGGGTAATGCAATTTATATAGTGCTAAAATAATGGTCAATTTAAGGCTGATTTATGGACTTAAGTCTTTCAGGGTCATATAATGTTCTAAAGTTAAAATTACAACCTGCAATTATCCCTAGATAGTGATTAACTATGAGAGGCAAAGCAGATTTAGATTTAGAGAGCCTAGATGTTGCCTCTTAAGAATCCTAATAAAAGGATACTGTATCATTCCTCATTTCCTGAAGATAGCATGCCCCCCCAAAAGTGTTGAGTTTTGTATATTTATAGACAATCCAGGTAAACGAATGCCTACTTTAACATGAGCTAGAATTTTCACTTACTCTGTGCAACATCAGAAAGCTGCTGAACTTCCTTTTACCAAATGAGACTCTAAAAATGCGACAGATTTAAATTAAATTCATTAATCGAAAAATTGGTCATCAAAAGAATAATTTTACACATATTTCCCCCTCCACTCATGGATGAATATTTTCATATTTTTATAGTAAAACAATTACTCAAATTCCTCAAGTCAATTTTGCAACTACACAAAGAAAAGCGAATGATGGTTTGCCTGCTACTTCATTACCTTAAAAGACCTGCCTGATGAGCAGGTGGACATGGGTACAGTCATTTTATTCAACTCTTTATTGATGACTTTCCATCCTACCTCCTAACTATACTTCTTAATAACACTAATCAAAACAATAACTATTTCAACTATTTCAATCAAATAAGACGTCATTTAAAATTTTGTTCCTCCGTTTTAACTAATTACATGTAAGCATTTAAAATAACAATGTGACAGCCAAGTGTAGTGGTGCACAGCTGTAATCCCAGCACTCAGGAAGTTGAGGCATGAGGACTGTTTCAACTTCCAGGCCAGCCTGGGCTACAAAGTAATTTCAAGGCCAGCCTGAACTGCACAACGAAATCCTGTCTCAAAAACAATAATAATCTGCTTATTAATGTAACCTTAGCCTTTACATTTCACTTAAGGGTTGAATCTAGAACCCATTTTCTAGTCAATACACAATAAAGAAAATTGAATAAGAGGTTCAAAAAAGCAGTACAGGGCCAAAGGCTTAGCTCAGAAGCGCAGCACCTAGAGAGCTGAGTTTGATCTCTAGTATCCCCCAAAAAAGGCAGTAGGACCCATTTAAATGTCCATAGACTTGAGAATCAGGAAGTTCTGTTTTTCAATGTGGTGATAAGTAGTCACAATTGGTGTTCTAAGTTTAAAATAATTAAAAGTGAATAAAATTTAAAAGGTAGCTCCTCAATCACACCAGCCATGCTGAACTACTGCACACAACTCACAGTTGCCACACTAACAGTACAAATGCAACTACTTCTAGCACTAAGGGAAATTTACTGGGACATTGGACAGGGTTGACAGTGGCTACATAATCTCGTGCAAACTAATTTCTGTCAATGTCAAAGCACTGGTTTGTAAAATGTGCGTTTAACACCACCTAAAATGAAAGAGTTATTAGAATTTGAATGAGATAATGTATAAGAAGCATGAGATAGTTCTTAGTAACACATCAGATGACCAAAAAAATAGTTATTAATACATTTCTATATTGGATTTTGGTCAATGAAAGTGACCCTGAACTAGCCAATTCCTCTTCCAGCCTCATTTTCCTATAGTGAAAAGTTTGAGAAGTACTTCCTGTCACCTTCTAAGGACTGTATCAAATGTCACTATGCTAAACGAAGTGTTGAGCCAAAGGCGCAAACTCCTACTGAAGAAACTACTACCCAGGCTCCCACAGCCAACAGATCCCAAACATTCTTCCAGAAACCCCAGAAGACTGGCTCTCCAATATAGCCCATGCTCTGATGTGAGCTATTTATAAAGTCTGTCTTAAAAGATTACCGGAATATCTTTCTGAAATTGTATATGCTGTAATTAGAAGCTACAAACCCTTATTCCATGAGATCTTGCAGTTTTAACATTTCTTTTATATGAACACTATCTTTACAGATGAATTTTCTCTTAAAAGCATTTAAAACCAAAACATTTTAAAAGCACAAGTGAGCTTAAAAACAGTTTTATAATGACAGCATTTTTTTTTTCTTTCCAGCTATGTCTCATTCTCACTTAACCCATGGGTGGTGCCCCTCTGGAGTCTAAACAAAGTAAGAATTGTACCCTCATAGGTAAGTCCCCTTGCAGGGCCAGAAACCTACCCAGAGACTTTGCCCAGGTTAACAGCTGCTCCCAGGGAGCCAGAAAATGTACTGAACGCTGGGTCCACAAACTCAGCCTCCAATGAAGTAGAACCAAAGGCCCCCATAAAAGGCACAAAACCAAAGCTGGGCTACTGTAGGCAATGGTACAAGGCTCAGCACCCACCCACCCCCAATCCGGGTCACAGCTTTAACTTGGAGGTGGAGGGGCAACTCCAGCAGCAGAAGTCTGAACAGAGCTGTACAATTTTGCCCAAGGCCTGTAGCCTTGCAGAAAAAAAAAAAAAAAAAAAGTGTTATTCCAGAACAGATTCCTTTTCTTCCGGGTCTGTCTGCTCCTTCTGACTCTTAGCCCACAACCACCAGGCATCCCTTTCTCAACGCCCCAACTCCTGCCTCACTTATAAAAACGAAAAAGGAGGGGGAAGGTGGCATATACTGTCTTCCTTTGCGTTCCCTACACCAAGGCCTGTAAACTGGAGGAAATTCAAATCAAATTAGTTGCACATTAAAAAATAGACAAGCAATCAGGGGGTGCCCACCCAACAAAAGACCTCACTTGTTCCAAAATATGATTAAGCCTGGGAGGGGAAAGAAGGGAGGGAGACTAGAAAGCAAATAAGGATGGAGAGAGATAAACGTGTGGATTTTTGGCCCCAGCGTCAGTCCATCGCGGCCAAATTCTACATTTTGTTTAAAGAAAATGTTGAGCTAAAGAGAAAGGAAAATAAGTTGGAACTTTTAAGGAAGTCTGCAATCGGCACTGTCTGGATAAAATGCCAGTGCTTCCCTCCGTCTGGGACAGCAGGGTGGGAGCCGAGATCCCAGAGCCTCCAAGTCCAGCCGCGCACTCCTGGAAGCCTCCCCGCCAACGGCGCCGCCGGGCGGCCCAACTCGGTCTCCCGGGACGCGGGGCCGGACCCCTGGGAAGCCGCTGGGCACTAGCCGAGGCCCCGCTTTCCGCCGGGGCTGACAGGCCCTTCCCACGCTGGCCGGCCGGGTGCCACGGGCTCCAGACGGTCCCCGCGCCGCCCCGGCCCGCCCGCCCCTCCCGGCCGCCTCGGGGCGCGGATTCCGCCCGCCCGGCCGCCCCACCCCCGGCCGCGCGCCCCTCGGGGTGACCGACTGACCGGACTCCGGGGCCACACACCGGCTCGCCTCGCCTTGCCTCGCCCGCGCCTTCCCGCCGCGCCGCGCCGCGCCGCGCCCCCGCCCGAGAGCCCAGCCGCCTGGCTCGCCGAGTCCGGCCGCGGCCGCCGGTTCCCGCCCCCACCCGGGGGGAGCCCGGGGGGCAGGACGGGGAGGAGGACGTGGCGCGAGCGGAGCTGGCCGGCGGCCGCGGAGCGGGGAGTGTCCCGGGCGGCCGGGCAACCCGGACCCTCGGCGGCACCCCGGCCGGACCCCCGCCCTCGCCGACCCCCACCCGGCGCGCAGAGGCGGCCCCAACTTGCAGCGGCACTTCGCACGCACGCCCGCCTCCCGCCGCCATATGGAAATCTCCAGCTCCGAAAGTGACACGTCGAAGATTCCTCGGCCTGGCCGACCGCCCGCCCGCCTCCCCTCCCTGCGGGCCGCGTTCCTGCCGCCGAGACTCGGGGAGGGGAGTGGATTCCTCGGACGACGGCGGGGCGCGGGTGGGGGCGCACGGCCGGATTCCGGCTCCCTGCCTCCCTCCCTCTCCTGCAAAGGAATCTACCCTCTTCTCTCTCCTCCGCGCCCCAGCGGAGCGGGGCAGCAGGGCCGCCCCTCCCCGGCCCGCGCCCCCGGCGCCCAGCGCTCCGGCGCCAAGTTTCCCGGGGAGCGCGGAGCGCGCCCGCACGGGGTCGGACTCGGCGGCGGCGGCGGCGGGACTCCCCGTGCGCGAACACCGGCGGCCAAGCGCGGGTCCCCGTCCCTCCAGCCCGCGGCTCCCGCACGCCTACCTTCCCGGGGGCTGAAACGCGGGGCTCAGGGCGCCCCACAGCGGGTCGCCCACGCCTCCCAGCCGGCAGCCCGGAGGAGCCCTGCCGCCGCCGCCTTCGCTGCTGCCGCCGCCGCCGCCGCTCTCCGCCTCCGCCGCCGCCGCCGGCCGCCGCTCAAATAACTACCAGGAGGGTTTGATGGGGGATTCCGCCATGTCAATGATGTCGGGACCACATGGGGGCTGGGGACCCGCCCCCTGCCGTAAACCGCCGAGTAGACCCGCAGCCGCGCTCACGGGCCGGCAGAGCGGGCCTCGCCGGGGCTTCGCAGGTCACCCGAGACCGAGCTGCGCAGAACCAGCAGCGCCTGGTGGGGCGAGCGCAGTGCGTCCCGCGGACCGCCCGAACACCGGCGCAAACGCAGTATTTGCTCATTGGCTTTTTTTCCACTTACACATACAATTCTCTTTTTCTGTTGTTAATCACCACTGCAGCCTTGTGAGTTATTTTGTCACTACTTCATTTCCCAAAGCATTTCGTTCCTGCAGCACGAGCAGAGTTTATGACTCGAAAATTAAAATGTGTATTTCCCCTTTCAGTACCCAGTATGCAGCCTTACAGGTAAATCTTATCTGTATCTGTCAAACACAGAGCCGAGCAAGAACCACAATAGAACTTATTGGGTAAGTATTGAGTTTACGTTAATTAAATCAAGTGTAATTATTTCTGTTGCACAGGCTCACAGAGGTTAACCGACTGCATCCCATCCCACCCCTCAAACTAGGGAAGGGTGTCAGGAAATAGCAGAAATGTATCCAGAGAGGCTCCTCCCTTCCTATAGCTGGAATAGCTGTCCAGATATTCTAGATAACTCGTTCAGCCTATGCTATTAAACGACAAAGGAGTACTCAGTAGTGACCAGAGACAACATATTAGTCTCATTGACCTAAAAGATAGTAACAGTAAGTAGGATGCTCTGAAAGCCCAAGGAGGGTAGGGACCTAAAAATGACTTCTTGGGAACTTGCAGTTGCTTTCTGTAGCTGTCAGAAATGAGTATAAAAGCAAATGGAACCGTCCCTCCTAACTGGTTTCTTTCCTGTTATTGTCCCCAGAGGGCCTCTTGAAGGCATCTTTTCTGAAAGATGGTTCTAATCTTGGATCATAGCCCTGCAGTGGGTCCCCAGTGCCCACAAAGCGTAGTTCAAAAGCTTGTCCTGGCGCGAGGCACACATTCCACTTGGGCCCAAATGCCCTCTCCATAGACCGTCTGTCCAGCTTCCCCTGAGCCATGCGTTTAAGTCCTGTTCATGGCTCTCAAAGACCGCCTCTAACAGTCTTCTGCGTGCCTTCCTTCTCAGAACACACTTCTTTTTCTTCCCAAATTAAAGTCATTTATTCATCCTTGAACTCCCAGGTAAAATAGTGTTCTCCTCCTTCTCCTTAGTCTATAGCTCTTTTCCCCATGATCTCAATTCCTTTCCGTTCTTACATTGTTCTGAAGTTACCATTTACCTCTTCTACTTGACTTTTATTCATCTTGTTTGCTTGTTGTTTGTTTGTTTTGAGACAACGTCTCGCTGTGTAATTCAGACTGGCCTTGAACTCACTAGGTACCCCAAGCTGTACCCCAAGCTGGCCTGGAACTTTCATCGATCCTCCTGCCTCAGCCTCCTGAGTGCTGGGTTTACAGGCGTGCACCACCACACTCTGTGGGTTTTGTGCATTTTTTTAGCCCCAACATCCACCTAGCACTGTGCTTTGAATCTGGTATCCTGTTTTGTTTGTTGAATAAAGTGTGGGGGAGAAGGTGAAACCCTAGATAAATTTTAGATAAACCCTGGACAAATTTTAGAAGGTATAAGGCTAGATTCAAGTGTTAAAGAACAGGCTTGGCAAAGAAGATAGGAATAGGCAAGAGAAATTCAGAGGACAAAAACATTTCTGTGCATTTCTTCCAACTGACTAGATTTATTTTGATTAAAAAGAATCAATATATACAAAATCCTTTATAATTTAAAGGGCATGCTCCTGTATATGATCTCAGTGTTTCACTCATGTTGCTCACACCAATTTAGGAACAGAGAAGTATAATAAATATTTGTAAATGATAGGAACTGAAGCATAGTGGAAAGAACAACAAAATTATAATCAGACGAAAGTCCGTGATTCTGGGCAACTTACTAAAGTCCTCTAAACCTGAATGTTCTTATTTATTAATTTACACACTATTTCTTTACCGTTAAGGTCATTAGGAGAATTAAAAACTCAAGCACCTGATTCTCAATGAATCAATATTGAGTCTCCTTTGGATGAATGAATGAGTAAATGAATAAATGAAGTTGTCTTTGCTGGAAGAATTCATGGCACAGAAAATTGGAAGCTTCAGAGAAAAAGGTGGAACTTTTGCTAAAGTGACTTTCAACTACTGAGGGATTTAGATTCCATTCAGTGAGAAACACTGTGGGACTGCTGAGGCGGGAAGCCATTGACAGAGGTTTCAGGGTCGATCCTGGTGGCAGCAGGAAGTTGGAGAAGGCTCACATCAGAGAGCCATGTTCTGATCCCATTTGGGATGTGAAGACTCAGCCAGAGTCATGTCTGCAGAAATGAGAGGCAGGGCCTCAATCAAGGCAATGAGATCAGCCCAAGTAAGTCACTGCTGCCCTGGGTCTCAAATTCTGGAACCATGATTATGGCTCTGTTAACCATAGGACTTTGCTCCAAAAGCTATTTAGAGCTGGGGATAGTGGTGCATACCTGTAAACCTAGCACTCAGGAGGCTGAGACAGAAGGGTCACTGAGAGTTCAAGACCAGCCTGGCTATAAAGTGAGTTTGAGGCCGGCCTGAACTGCATAGTGAAACCCTGTGTCAAAAAGGAAAAAAAAAACCACCTATTTAGAATTTTCTTAAAAAAAATTAACATCCAAATGATGAAGCCTAGAAGTTAAGATATATAACAAAATACAAAAACTGGCCACTTCTTTCATTACCCATGTGATATAGGTTCGATAATTTTTTTAAAAAAGATTCAGTAGTATAATTTATGTTGTAACAAAAGAAATGCAGTGTTAACAGATGGGAAAGCATGAAAGTATTGAAGCCAACTTTGAAGAAAACTCCAACTTCTGAATATTTCTGTAGTCTGCAGTGCTTAAATGTAAACCCCTTTCTCAAAGATCATTAGGACTAGGTACCCATAACATCTAGAAGACCCAACAGTTTCAGTCTCAGTATCGTCACTCTGCAGAGAGCTGAGGTTACCACATAGGCAGGTTCAGACTTGCCTCGAATCTTGAAAACTAATCGTGACCTTACACAGAGGACATTAAGTCTTTACATCTGCTTCTTATTTTGATATCACAAGCCAGATCTGATACCAGCTTCAATGGAACGCTAACAGAAAGCCAATCCATCCTGTTTTGAGGAGCACTCCATATTCACCAGCGCACTAACGAAAGGACAGCCTGCTCAGTCAATCATGCAGTCTGAGAGCAACACGCAGCTCCGGTGACACACATTCCTTCAGAACAATTTAACCAGTCAAAGCTGTGATTTCACCTTCTGTTCCATTGTTCAAGTCAAGACAGGGATAAATTTTAGTTCAGCACTTAAAACACAAACAAAACACATTTCAAGCAAGATCTGCCCCACAGTTATGACAACTATTTAGGTAAAGCCGAAGGGTTGTCAGGGCTCGTGAAATCTCGGGGTTGCTAGGCTCACACTCTCCCTCCCAGAGCAGCATCATTGCTTGGATGTTCACGACAGCTGGGTACCTAGCCGCAGCCCAAACACCACCAGGGAAAAGAAAAAATGCATCGTGCCAAGGCAGCTTTTGTCATTAACTCTTGTTTCCAGATAAGTCTCCTAAAACTGCCTGTTGGCAACTTTTTCCCTGGTCCTGTCTCTGCTTTCTGGAGGTAGACAAATAATAACATTTACTCTTTACATGACTTCCCTTCCAGTGAACTGATCATGTCTCTTCTTTGCCCCAAAGGTTCTTTTCCCGGACAAATGTCTCTGACATGCTGACCTCTACAAGGATTTTTTGCCATTGTTTTTTTCCACCACCTCTGGATTCCTACTTGTTTAACACTCTGAGATTTGGGTATCCATCCATAATATTTCAAGCACTATCAGAGCACCAAGGGTTGTACTTAGTCCTGCCTCACTTTGGGCAAAACACTTGTATCATTATGGTCTAATACTGGACTCATTTTCTTAGCAGCTTTCTCTTCCTATTAATTTATGCTGCTGCTTCTGTGAGACATTGTCAGGCTGGACATACATTGGGCATGCATTTGATCTAATCTTAGTTAATTCTAACTAGTTAATTGAGTGCTTAAGTTTATTAAATGTTATTTGTAAACTTCATTCTCACATTTCAGCCTTCTTAGACTCTTTGAACTTCAACTCTATTGATGAACAACTGTATCAGTGAGTGCTTACGGGAGACACGGAGTTAATGCAAGCTATACAGGATTGGTTTACAATGGCCTCCCATAGGGTCAGATATGGAAGAGTGCAAAAAGTCTGTCAGTGCCTTGAAACACCAAAGGATCTAGTCGAAGCTCACTGGGCTGTCCTGTGTGAGTCCATCTGAGGAGGCCAAAGGGTCTGCAATGGAAGCCAGAGACGACATCCAAAATGAAAGTGAAGACTGGAGCTCCTCCAAATAAACAGAAGCAAGCCCTCCTCCTCCTTCCTTTCCCCTTTATCCTATTCAGGTGACAAGTTGGCCCAGGATGGGTCTTCTGTCTTCAGTAAATCCCTTCACCCACACTCACAACTATGCTAATCCAGTTTAGTTGGTTGTTTCTTACTCAAGATGACAGAATCAGTCAACTAGCACAACAATTTTTTCCAGTTTTGAGACACTGAAAAGTCAACATATTTATGTTGCTATCCAGATCATTAACAAACACACAAAACAAGATAAAACTGAGGACCTACCACTAGAAATTTTCCTTATGATGCATAGTTATTTAAAAAACAAACTGGGCATGCTGGCCCATGCCTAAAATCCTAGCAATCTGGGCAATGGATTGCAAGTTCAAGTCTAGCTTGACCAGTTTATCAATTGAGCAAGAGACCCTGTCTCAAAATAAAAAATAGAAAAGGACTGGGGCTTCAAGCCAGTGCAAAGGCCCTAGATTCACTCACCAGTATCTCAAAATAAATTATTCAAGATGTTATGAGTCTGTCCATCCCACTGACTTACCTGAACCATGCGGTAATAAGGGAACAGATTGGACATGATAGTCACTTTTTCTAATGATTGTCACCATTCTTGCCAGTCTCCTACCTGTTTTGCTCCTTTGACCATTTTCTTCTCCTGAGAGGTCAAGGCTTCCAAACGATATCAACATGTCTTCCCAAAAGGGGTACAAAATAACTGTCTTCCTCTAACAAATTTAAAATTTTGCCTGGATATAAATATATATCTGTAGAAATATGTATGTGTAGAAATATGTCTGTCTTAGTTTGAAATTCCGTGGAAAATACCATAGACTGGTTGGTTTAAACAACAGAAATGTATTTCTCACAGTGCTGGAAGCTAGGAACTGCACACTCAAGGCACTGGCAAATCCAATTTAGCGTGAGGGCTTTTTGGTTTGCAGATGGTTGTCTTCTGTCCTCACCAGGCAGAGAGCAGAACAGTGCTCTCTCACTTGTCAGAGCTACAGTCACCAATCTCATTCATGAGGGCTCCACCTAGGACACCATTGCCTTACAAAAGCTCCCCGTCCTGTCATGTTAGAGGTTAGAATTTCCACATATGAATGAGGAGGAGGGGCACATAAATTTAGCCCAAAACAGTGTCCTTCACAAACAATGAAGCAAAGACGTGGGTTTAGCGCAGGCAATTGGGCAGATAGAAATCGTTTTGGTCAAGGAAAGATTCTGAGACTTGACCAGAATGCATTACGTTGAAGATAGTAAACTGAACTGCAGGACAACTGGCTTCACTCTGGTTTGTGAAGGATAGAACATTATATTTTAAATTGTTTCTCAACTTTTACATAATTACAACAATATTTGTCATAGTTCTTAGAAGCATCTGTGGTATTTCATATAGAATTTGTATGTGTCTCTAGTTAGGGGGTTAAATTTTTTTTTTTTGAAAGCTATCAATGTTCTGGTTTTTTAAATGTATCAGAAATTGAGCTCAAAAGAGACATTGTCCAATACAGTTCATTTTCTAACATAGGTATATAAAAATTAGTCACAAAAACCTTTATAACACAGTCAATTCAGCAAAAATAGAATTTCAAACTGGCTAATGAATGGTATTGGAAATTGAAAGTATGTCATTTACCAGTTTACTGCTCCTCAGTCCTAAGAGTACCATTTTTCTAAGATAATTACGTTCTTAGTACGTGTTTGTAGTGTATAGTGTTTACATTCCTAAATTTTAATAATGTTAGCACTAATAAACATACTTTTTCTTGCTCTGGCAACTGCCATTGTTGTAGGACTTTTCACCACTCCCCTCGAAAGTACTAAAAGAGTTTTCCACATCTTTCTGGAAGTATTCCTTGCACTTGTGAGCAAGGTTTTTTTAGCTTGCAGAAGCCTGAGAAACTGTATGCAATAACTTTTTAATGTAGCCACAGGGGCAACTGTAACACCTCCTGAGGAGGCCAGCACCACCCAACAGATTCACCACCCCACTGCTGTGTGTGTGTGTGTGTGTGTGTGTGTGTGTGAGAGAGAGAGAGAGAGAGAGAGAGAGAGAGAGAGAGACACCCAGTAATGCTGGGCACCGTCCAGAGTCCTTGTTCTCAATGTCTTATGGTCATACTACCTTAAGCCATTGCACAGATACTTACTGAGCACCTACTGCACACCAGAAACTGCTTTGTGGGTGTAGACTGTTGTCCATACCATTCAGGTTTGTGTTTGTAGAAAGAGAGTTTGTAGAAAGAGAGCAGAAGTATAAATACACATTGAAAAAGTACCACCGAGGAAGAAATCCGGGTGCTCTGATAGCCAGGGAGGGAGAGCACAGGAGGCTACTTAGATAGGAAAGTGTCCTGCAGGAAGGATTTATAAGCCAAAAGCATGCAGGAAAATAAATAAATAAATTTTTAAAACCCTCAGCCCTGCAGAAGAAAAGCAGAAACCATTGAAGGCAAAGGAAGAGTCTGTTACATGCTGAAATTCCAGAACGTAGGTGCTAGACAACTTGAAAGACCAGTGACTTGAAGTTTTTGAGTGGCAGGAGGTAGCACTAGCTAACAGACAAGGCCAGTCACACACAGCATTCTACACCAGACACCGTATGGGGTTTGTATACTGTTCAGAAAGCCAGTGTGGAGCACAGAAAGGGAAGTTGCATGCTTGGATTTGCTCCTATAAATGACTGCTGTGCTGGCACGGGACCCTGGGTAGACAACCCCTGGAGCAGAGAGACCTCTCCGGGTGAATCAGGTACGAGATGGTAGCAGCTAGAGTTAGGTGGGTGGCAGTAAAGGTGAAGAATAACGAGCATGAGGGATATTCTGGCCCAACTCACAAAAACTCACTGATTGGAAACTGGAAATGAAAGACTGGAATAAAAATTAAACTTTCTTAATTTTTATTTGTGGCTCCTTACCCTTGGAACACAGACACAAGTCCCTGAAGACCTTCTGGGTGAAGAATCAAGGCATGCATACCAGTAGTCAAGCCCACCTTCCAAGCCTTTCAGTCCAGACAGGCCCCATGACAGGAAGTGTTACTAGACCAGGAGAGACAGTTCTTTCTCAGGGGATAAAACAGTTTCCCTTGTTCCCAAGGACTTCCCTACCAACCTTCCACATGTGCTGAAATATTTCCCCCCAACCTGGACCCATGTCTATTCCCGAACCAAAAATCCCTGGCATGAGCAAATGAGCTTCCTGGGAGTTACCACTTATGTTCTAACCTCAGTCACAGTAAAAACTGGGCAGCACTGGTGAACAGTCCCCATTCTGATCTGTTGCTGTGACATGCTGAGTATCTTTGGGAAAATGTATTTCTCTGAGTTTCAGACTCTTTATCTGATGTGTCTATAAACTGGATAACATCTGAAGACATTTACCAAAAATCTTTCTGGGATTTTTCAATCCTTGGTACAAAAAGAAAAAAGAAAAGAAAAAGAAAATTTTCTGGGATTCTACAGATTAATTAACTAGCATTTTGATAGCACAAAGATACCTATGACTTGTCTGTGAAGATATTACAATATTTGTCTCTAGACAGTTCTACTAGTTTAGTAGCTATGTGGTTAAGATGAATCTGATATTATGTGGCTTCTAGTGATTCTTTCTCTCCCTCCAGACTGACAACTGTTCAACAGTTGTAGAACTGTCGAAGAAATCTCTACACTTGTAGGTTAGATTAGAAGATTTTAGTAATTCCATGATATGAAGATGACAGGTTTTTTTTTTCAGAAAATAAAATGATATTCTATATCTTGTATCTGAATTATATACGGCACCTACTGGGTCAACCCTATGAGAAGATGACCATGCATTCAGCTAATTTGTAAACTACATAGTCAATCTGTGAATGGAGCCATCTTGAATTATGGCTTTTTTTTCTTTCTTTCTTTTTTTTTTTTTTAGTACAAGGTATCAAACTCAGGACCTTGCACTTGCCAGGCAGGTGCTGTGCTGCTGAGCAGTGTCACTAGCCCTATGCCATCAAATTTTAAATGAGAAACACTTTTTTTGAGATATTACATTCAACATATAACTATATTTTTTGTGTTACTTATGAATTACCATTATGCCGATAATGTAAAGAAAGTTTAATGATTAATAGGACCATTGATGTCAGCACATAACATAAATTCAGTGAATATTTGTACATTCCTTCTTTTTTCTTTCAATGATCCTTACATAAAAATCCATAATGACTTTTGTTCCTCATATGTTAGTTCAAGCAAAAATTCTGTGTTTCTTGATGAAGTGAGTGATACTTCCTCTAACAGGAATAAGTTGATTTATTTTGATTCTTTTTTATTGGCTTCTAAGATAACTTTTGTTCCTGATTACAGCAAATATCCTTAGTTTAGGATTTCTGATAAGACCATTCTTTCTTCCTTTTTATTGCGTAGTTCTTATTCATCATATCTTTATTTTAATGAACCTATTTTATCTCTGTTTTAGTGTATGTTATTCTGTTCTTATGAGAGGTAGTTATATTATTTAGCACTATTTTGACTTCAAGTGACAGGAAACTCATTCAGGGTAGATTTACTGTAAAAAAAATCAGAGTTAGAATGAAACAGATTAGAACAAAACAGGTTAGAATAAAACAGTTTATGTTAATCTGGGTTTAGCATTCTTGAATCATAATGATACAAATGAAACTAACTGTATTTTTTAAATTCTGTAGTTTGTATATAAAAGATGAAAAAACACACTGCTTATTTTTACTAAAATACATTTTAGTTACTTTATATTCAGAGAAAAAAATAGAGAAGGAAGAGAGACAGAGTAGAAGAAGAAAAAGAAAAGGAGGAGGAGAAGGAGAAGGAGAAGAGAAGAAGAAGAAGAAGAAGAAGAAGAAGAAGAAGAAGAAGAAGAAGAAGAAGAAGAAGGAGAAGAAAGAGAGAGAGACATTAATTTTTAAGGAGTTGACTTGACTCACATATCTTGCAGGGCCGGGTGGCAAGATAGGAGAGTCCCAGAGAGGAGTCTTAGCTTGAGTTCAAAGGCAGTCAGAAGGCAAAATTCTCTCTCTGAGGGATGTTCTCCTAACCCCTTCAACTGATTGGATGAGACCTACTCGCATTACACAGAGCAATTTTCTTTACTCAGAACTTAGTCTACTGATTTTAATGTAAATCTTGTAAAAACGAAAGAAAGAAAGAAGGAAAACTATCAAAGCAACATCTACCTTGTATTTGACTAAACGTGTCCATTTTAAGGCTTAGCCAAGCTGACACGTAAAATCCATAATTACATGTGCTTTAAGACAAGTAAATGGAAAACACCACTGGTCTTAGTTTATCCTAGAATGATTAGCACTGCCTTGCAAATAACAGGTGTGTAATAAATATATATTGAGTCACCATATTGGAAATTGGATTAGTTTACTGTGCGATTTTTATTTTCAGTTGGGGGGGCTTATATAGTCTTTATTTAAAATACATGTGGTATTTGAAATCAGAGTCTACATATTTGGGAAAATAAATAAAAATTTAGTAGTCATGATATTTCTGAATGCAGAACAATGTAGATCTGTCCAATTTTGTGACATGATTCATAAAATAGATATAATACTAATCTAAAAATTATTATCTCTGTTGTTATAGGGTGGCATTTTAAGACTTCATATAAACAAAAGAACACTGTATGCATTTATCTGTTTTTTAGTATTGTTTTCTCTCATGCTTAACAATGCTGGCTTTTTTTTTTTTTTTTTTTTTTTTTGTGGTACCGGGGATTGAACTCACAACCTTGCACTTACAGGGCAGGTGCTTAAGCCACTGAGCTAAATCCCCAGCCCAATGCTGGCTCTTTTGTTGATCAATGATGCAAGAGTAAAAACAGCAATATATGAACATTAGTCTCTTCTACATGAGGCACATGGGAAGACTATTAAGAGGCTGGCAACTATGTGGAAATCTGGTTAGATCCATCACAACTCATATTGTATCTGAGGCCCTAACTTTCTGGAGACAATCCTAAAAATGATTACTAGTCAGTACGTAACCTTTTGTACTTTCCTCTAGTCCAGCAGGCCCCTAACCCTGTCAATAGGAGTACTGTAATAATGAGTATCATAAAGAATCACTGCTAATGTTTATAATTTTTTTACACCTTCTGTGCTTCATTTGTTTTTCTTAATCCTTATAAAGGAAATGTTATCATCATCATTGTCCCCATGTTATAGATGGGAAAACAGGAAACTTGGCGAAGTTGAGTGACTTGCCTAAGTGACAGTTCAAGAAGAGATAAAATGTGAAAGCTAGTAAGAAGGATAGTTAAAATGTTTAATAGAGAGCACAGTTTTAAAACCAACCTATGAGAACAAAGACCAGCCTTTACATCACTCAAGTGATTAGATAGCTAACTGAGCCTGGGTATTATCACTCTGAATAGCACTGTCCATCCTGTACTGCACAGGCAGGTATTTTTCCTCCACATTGGTAATCTGAGAGCAAGGAAGCCCTTTGCAAGTCTCCCTGGAACACACATGATAGGTGCTCCAGCTTCAGACCAATCTCCAAGCTCAGATAGGGAGGTTGGCCCCGAGGCTTTTTCCTTAGTCTGTCTCCACACGCTCTGGCATTGGTAGATAGCCAAGCAATCAATTGCATGGTCAAAGGCAGTTAATCTCTTGTCTGCCTTTTCTGTTACACTGCTTTTCTTATTTTTACTAGAATTACTGGGTCAAAGGTTATTTTGACCTCTAATAGAGCTTTATGGAGGAAGTTGAGAAAAATGGCCACACACCAAGGGATACTATGTAGTAATTAGGGCTCCCCTCCTTTTGTACTTCCTTCATGGATGCTGATCATTTTCTGCTACCAAATCACGAAGTATGCCTTTTAGGCCTAACTTTAAATTTACCTGCACTAAGTCACATTTCTCATGAATCCATTAAGAAATTAACTCTCTTTAGTTAGCACAGTTCAAACAAGGCACTTTGGCACATGGAATCCAGTACTCTGGGGACTGAGGCAGAAGGACCACCGGTTCAAACTGAGCCTGGACTACCTGGCTATGTAGTGAGAACCTGTCTCAAGTAAAGTAAAGGGCAGGAGACGTAGCTCAGTGAAAAGACCCTAGGTTCAATCCTCAATACTGAAACCAACCAAGCAATAATAAAAACACATTCAGTCACTTCATCCCACCGACATTTCTTTAGAACTCACTATGTGATGCCGTCAGATATGTAATAAAACCAACTCCTCCACAACACTAGTGTCTAGTAATCCCTAAAAGTCTGGTTCCCTTTTCTCCAGTGAGTAACCTTGATGAGAGACTATAGATCTGTTTGGGAAAGAAATATAACCCCTACCCTCTAGAAATCTGGTGAGGATGATAGCAAAGTGAACTGATAAACCTTGAGTTGGGACACATGTTATGTGAAAGTGAGCACACAGTACTCTCTGTGCTGTGAAAATGGATATACACAGTACTCAGAAAGTGGATATAGCTAGGCAAGCCCTGAAGGTCAACTTTTCCCATGAGGACTTACATATGTTCCGAGCTTTGGTCCAAGGAAGTAATAATTGATAACGTAGGTTTTGTGGCAGCATACTAGAGAGTGTAAGAACGTGAGGGGTTGTGTGACCCTCAAGTTGTTCCATCTACATAGCTTTTGACACCTACCTATAAAGCTAGTTGTAATGAGCACATTCCTCCCCCCACCCCCTTAATAGTTAAGTCCGCAACCTAAAGGATGTGACAAGGGAAGCGTCAGATCTCCCACTGCAGGGAGCATCATTGACGGACAACCCCAGCAGCCACAACTCTGGATCTACCACTGTGTTCTTAGTGGCCTCATTTCCTCTAGGGTGCTCCCAGTGAATAACTGAGTCCAGTAGGGTTACCAGGGCAGGCTCATTCCTGCAGGATATGGATCTCTCTAATTCAATGAATTCAAGGACCCACTGAACCCACTGTGAAATGGATGTGAGCCAAAGCTTCATGGACTTCCTGACCCCCATAAGCCCCTATTCTGACTGGAAAGCTACAGTGACTTTGGTTCTCCTGGAATAAGTGTCAGTTCGGTGTCCATTAGTCCCCCAAAAGTTTGGTTAATTCTTTTCTGCAGTGCTCAGTTACCCTGGTCAAAGGCCAAAGATCCCTCTAGGGAAAGCAGGGAAGAACAAAAACAGTGTACATTTCCAGCAGTGTTTAGGGGCCTCTCTGTGAGCACACGGTCTACCCTTCTGAAGAGTTTATGAAACTGCATTTGTGTCTGTAAATTGTCTCAAGTCTGGGAATTGGCTAAGAAGCCATTTGTCTTTGTGACTCAAGTTAGAGTTAATTCACTTGGCCTAGAAGTTTTTGTTCATACAGATCACATGAGAATTCAGTAGTCTTCCTATCTGTTTCACTTCTAGGAGCAGCATGCTCGACTGGTCAACATCATAGGTCTGCAGTTACAGACTATTACAGTTACTGACCTGATTCTGTTGCCCGCAACAATAACTACATCCCCTTTGCCATTGGCTCCTCTCACCATGGGTTGCAATTACTCCCACTATGTTTAAGTTTTCTAATTAAATGACTCTGGTTCTCATTATAAAGTTGGCCTACCACCCTTCAAAGATGTTATTTATTTCTCAGAGAAATTGATGGAAGGCATATCTTCTGGACTCTTCCAGTGTGGATGAATAGGTTTTGCATGACTAATCCATTCAAACATGTTGGCACATCCCCATGACCCCAGCACTCAGGAGACTGAAGCAGGAAGATTGCCAGAAGTTTGAAGGCCAGTCTGGGCTACATAGTGAGTTCAAAGCCAGCCTGAACTACATAGTGAGACTCTGTCACAAACAAACAAATAAACAAGCAAACGAAATCCATTCAGACATTCCAGTATCTCTAAGCCTTTCAATCCCTTCCCTTACCTTATTACACCAAGGGAGGTTGGGTGTCTCCAATTGACTCATCATGTCTACCTTTGATTCATGGTTCAGCCAACTGATCAGAGTCCTTTCTAACTCCTTGAGCTGGAACATTAAATACAGAAACTCTGCTTAGTGAACACATATCAATAAATTCATGCTAATCCATTGTATACTCCTTCTACAGCTATTTCACATCTTAGTAGCAAAATTCAAGTAGTTCTATAGCTGTGCAAAGGAAATTTAGCCTCATAACCTCCCTGTCATAGTTAACCTTTGCTAGAAAAATCCAATGCCTTCCTGAGCAGGCAGGCCTCATTAATCATCTAAACTAGCAGTACAGGTTGATTTACCTGAAATTTCCCTAATCACACTCCTCCTCCAAGACTGATGCAAATCAACAGATTACCAGCTACCAGGTTTCATCAATCATTTCCTCCTAAAGATAAAAGCTATATTTAAAAAAGCTTAAATCCTATGTTTATTTTAAAAAGTTCTTTTAGTGATCTAGGTATGGTGGTGCCTGCCTGGAATCCCAGCACTGGTGAGGTTGAGGTGGGAGGATCATCACAAGTTGGAGGCCAGCTTGGGATACATAGTAAGTTCAAGGCCAGCCTGAAATACACAGGGAGACCCTGTCTCAGAAAACAAAAAAATAAAAAAGATAGACTTCTAGATGAGTCCGTTATCTTTTCAGTTTTGCTGGCTTACCAAACCTTTTTCTTTGGTCCAATGATGTGTCCTCAATTCATCTGGTCCTTTACAAGCTGCAAAGTAAATGGACTTGGGTTCAGGGACATTTATGGTACTGTGTTCAGGAGCACACTGAGACTTCAGTCTGGTGATAGGTCTAGAAGCAAAGGGTGGGAGGAGTGGGCCCTGAAGTGGATAAGCATTGTTTTGCTTGGTAACTGCCTCAAAGGAGGCCACTGCCATTTCCTCAGACAATGCAGGGTTAATCCTCTCAGCTGAACATGGAAAGGCTGTACCCTTTTGTGTGGGGAGGCCACATTGGGAAATTTTCATAAGAAGTTGGTTCCCAGGAGTTTGAGGATGAGAAAGAAGTCCTGTGTGTAGTAAGAAAGCTGGAGAGGATGATATAGTCTAAGTTCAAAGGTCTGAGGACCAGGAGTATTTTTTTTTTTTTTTTAATACAAATGCGGCAAGTTTGAGACCCATGAAAGCTGATGTTTCAGTTTAGATCTGAAGGCAGGCAAATACCAGCGTCCCTGCTCAAGCAGTCAGGTAGGAGGAGCTCCCCCTTACTATCAGGAGGCTCCGCCTTTTTGTTCTAATCATGTGTTTAGCTGATTGGATGAAGACCACTCATTATAAGAGAAGGTGATCTGCTTCACTCAGTCTAGACCCAAAACACCCTCACGGGCCATAATGTTTGACCAAGTATCTGGGCAATCCGTAGCCACTGAAGTTGACACGCAAAACCCATCACACTGAATCTACAGTAAAGAGAATTAGAGATAGTGTTGTTTCATTCTCTAACTGTTCCCCTCCTGGGAGCAAAATGCTTTCAGAGAGGGCAGATCTCCTATTTTCATATCATATTGTCCAAGTGAACAGGGACTCTTTTCGATATGTGCTGAGAGAAAGCAAAGAAGTGTTTGTCTCCCAGAAGCCCTCGCAAATGCATCCTGGTCTCTCACTGCCTCTGACTGGGTCACATTTCATCCCTTACACCAATTATGGTAGCTTGGGTATATGGATACAGTACAGTGAGTCCTTTAAACCAGTTTAGGCCCACCTCTTCTGCTCAGAGTGGAGCCAATCTCACTCAAACCAGCACAAGAATAAGGGAGAAGTCCACACAAAGGAAATCTACGAAGTATCCCAGAAGCAGAGGAATGGGTATTTGGTAACAAAGGACATTAGGTAAGGGCATTGCACTAACAGATAAAAGAGGGGAAAGTCTGGAGTGAGCATGTCTGTGAGAAAAAGACAGAAATATATCTTATTGTTATAATACAGGAATATGTTCCATGTTAAAGAGCCAAACTAGAACATTTTCTGATTGTTTTTTCTCTCTCTCGTTAAAGAGAACATAGTTTCCTCTTAGACCAAAGAATGTGCTCCAGAGCAAGAGTCTGGGATCACAATCATTCCTCAGCCTCAATTTACTGCAATCAGGCTCTCCTCTTACCACAGGATGTAAATGGTCTCTACTCCCAGCGAAGGCCCCTTAGAGGTCAGGACAGGTCCAAGCAGCAGAGCTTGGCCAAGGGAAAGCGGGAAACATAGACGGTTCCCTGAGAAATTCTTCCCACGTGGCGCCTCTCCAGGAAGGTTCTTGGTAGAAGCCGTGTAAAGCAGAGCCAGAGAGCTCATTACGTTTGCACAGTGCTCACATCCTGAGCTACATGGCACAAATGCAGAGGGCGGCCGGGGAGAGGGGAACGCAGAGCCCTTTGAATGCGTTGATTTCTCCATCAATTCACAGAGCTGCTTCATGCTGAGACTCAGCTGCGGACTTGTACCATCCGATGGCAGAAGTGGGATAACTGCAGAAAGGTTTTCATCTATATTGGGTTTGGGTTTATTAAAATATAAAGGAATAACAAAGTAGATTACAAAAAGTGTAGACATGTTATATACTTGCATTTAACCAATCCATTCCTCTCACCCTTATAAACACACATGTAGTGGGGGATATAAGTTGCTGCTTTCACTGTGTCCATCCTCAACTCCCTTGCAAAGCTCTTCTGCTTTGACTGTATCTACACTATAGTCTCCTGGTTTTCACCCTAACTCACTCTCTTCTCTTTCCCCATCTTAGTCTCATGTATTGATTTTTTTCCTACCCTGCCACAGGCACCGTGTAGGGATATCAGTAGTAAACCAGACAGGACACCCTCCCACTCTAAGGGCTCAATTTCCATAGCCTGAACCAAACCTCACCACATCCCAGCTTGCCCAACTTCCCAGGTTTGCCTGGCTTCAGTGACTCCACTCCCCCTACCCTTGGCTCTCATCGTAACAAATGGACAAATGGTGCGCTGATCTTCCAAGGCGTTCCTGCCTCCCAGGCCTTTCCTCACAGTGGGCTGTGTTCCAGCCGTCATCTCCTATTCATCCTTCTCAAATTCCTCTGTGACGTCTTCCCTGACCTCCCCAGATTACAAATGCAATCTTTCCTTATTCTGTGCTATTTTTGTACTTTGTCCCTATTCTTTTACATTTACCACACCCCATCGTGATCCATATGTGTTCCGCAATCTCCGTCACAGCGCGGTGCTCTCGAGTGGCAGAGGACACCTCTGTGTTAGCATGAAGCCTATCATATCACAGAGGGTGGATGGAATTGAAGTACTTGTCACTACCATTAATCCCTTGTGTAGTACTTTTTGTTTAACCTTGTTTACTAGCTAAAATTCATGAACAAGAAGACTAATGGCTTTTTATCATCTTGTTTTATTTTTTTTTTTAGTTAATGAATTACATATTGTTATCTTAGAAGTAGTTGTTCAAGTTACAAAATCAAAGCATAAAAAATGGACAATCAAACAATAACAGTGCAAGCTATTCTGGTTGATGAACTAACAAAAACTTAGTATTATGGTTATCTATCTTGCACACTTAAACATACATACAGTTATACCCTTTAGAGCACTTTCTTTCCCTTTCATTATTACAATATCTATTACACATTTTGGACCTTATTACTCCTTCAGTTTTTATTATTATTTTTTATACTAGAGAGATAATATATTTACAAATGTGAGGCTGATTTATTTTACTTATGAAGACAGTCTCAAGTTGCCACCATTTGCCTATAAAAGCTTCAAGATCATCCTTTTTTATATCTAAGTAATATTCCATTGTATAAAATACCACATCTTTTTCACCCATTCTGCATCTTGTTTTAAAATCATTAAAGAAATTTAAATGGATTGAACTGTTGTGTGCGTACTGAAAAGTCTAGCATGTCTCCAACTGATATTGTATATGTTAGATTTCAGTTAAAGATAAAAATGTAAATTTGATTTAGAAAGTTATAGAAACCACTGATAGAAATGCTATTTGTAATTACTAAATATTATTTGAAGTAGTGCCAAGACATAATTATAACTTTTCTAAGCTCTTTAACATTGTTATTTAAAATTTTCAAACTTTTTTCTATATAATAATACATACATAGAGCCATACATTTGAAAGTTGAGAGGCATATATTAAATGTGTGTAGCTTTCTTTTTCCTACCCAAGCATCTGTATCCTTTTCTCAACGGCAACCATATTAATCTTTTCATATATGTTTCTTTGTATATATAAAATATTATTTAATATTTAATCCATATTACACAAGTGGGATTATATTTACTGTTAGCTCACAAATGACTTTAATTTGTCCACTCACCCCAAGGCTGTCTCATTCCCCCACTGAAAGCAATCAATTATTGGAACACTTTTTCTTTCCTAATTCCTTACTCAAAAATACTGGTTTTTTTCTTAAGGGCAGTTTTCAATTGTAAGACCAGGGTAGATTCATTGAGAAGATATCTTTTGAACAAAACAGGTGATAGGCAGGTGATATTACCATGAGGATGTCTACAGGGAGGGCACTCCAGGCAGAGGAGTCAGGAAAGACCATGAGGTGGGAATGTGCTTGGGTTTTCAAGGAATAGCTAGCAGATCACTGTATTTAGAGTTCAGGGGTAGATCAAGTGATAGAATAGAAGATAAGGACAGAAGGGAATTGAGATGTCAGCTGGTGAAAGGTCTGTAGGCCCTCACCTGAGTGAAATGAGGAGCTGGTGCAGACTTTGAGATAGCTTGAGAATGGCATGAACTGACTTAGATTTAAAGCGGTCACCCTGCGCTCGGTGGTAGAGCACTTGTCAAGCCTGTGTGAGGCCTTGAATTACCCTGGTTACCACTTGAAAATAGATTGACAGGGCAAGAGCAGGAGAAGGGTGACGATCGGAGTAATACACGTGAGATGATGGTGCCTTAGGCAGGGTGGATGGAGAGTGGCGGAAGTGGTAGATGCTGTATCTTTGGAGCAAACAGTATCTGTTGACATATTAGATGTGAGCACATGGAAGAAAGAGGGTAGGATGATCCCAGGGGCCTAACAGCTGCAGGGACAGTGCTGCCATCAACCTAGACATGGGAGCTCCAGGAGGAGTGGGATTAGGAGTTCAGTTTGAGGCGACGGTTCCCCATGTCAAGTGTCAGGTGTCTATTAGAACAATTTCTGAGCTTAATTTGTTGTGTAATTTCAGGAAAACTACTTAAGTCCTCTAGGGTTCTTCTGTAAAATGAGAATTCTGTCTTAGAAGTACTTCGAGAGCCTTTTAATATTTTTTGATTCCAAGTTTTAATTGGCTGAGGTGTTTTAGAGCTGAAATACATGATTCTGTGTACTGACCCAGGTTAAATCTTAGTTTTTAATTTTAAATGAGTAAGCTACCTTGAAAAGATGATTTTTTAAAAAGGAAGATCAAGAAATTAACCATGAAGGTGTCTAAGAAAGTGTGTGCCAAGCAGAGAAAAATGGCCAAGGACCCAGAGGAAAGAGTGGGCCTTGGCAGCAAAAGCTGGATTTAATAAGTGTGGGTTAAATGAGGCTCTGTGACGGACAAAGCCCACGAAGGGAGGAGGCGTTTCACAGCTTTTCAGAGTCAAGTTAGTAGATCACCAAACAGCTTGTAGAAAACAATTTGATGATGCAAGCATAAGTGAACCAGAAGCATAAGTATTACTTTCCCCCTTAAATTACTCTGGAGAAAAGCTCAGGCCTAAAATTTTTGGCAAATATGCTTTAGGTCATTAATAACCCTTTCATCCACCTCAAAAAATTTAACTTACAGTCTTTGTAAACAATCTCATATTTGGCAATAATGAAACAATGTGTTTAAAAATTAATGCCGATTGAAAGATAGTTAAATACATGTACTTGCTCCCTAAGGTGAATGTAACTATCATGTAATGCAATCATGTACTAATTAATAAACAAATATAATGCCAATTAAATCAGTGAGCAGGGTAACAATTAGAAAACCAAGTCCAATCATGACTGGTCAACTTTCTTTGTTTAGAGTAGTTAAGAGTTAAAACTAAATGAACAAAAGTGATTGCTTAATGAAACACACAAAATATTCTCTGATTTTGCTATTTTCCAGAAATCATACATTTCCTATCATTTGAAGTAGGCCAAAATACATCTTTTTTTTCCTACTTTTCTAATTAAAATCTGTTGATACGTAACATGAAGCTGGAAAAACCGATATAAATACAACTGTTACTCTAGAGGAGGGGTGACACTTTTCCCGGCTTCCTGGGGCTGCAGTAATTGCAGTGTGAAGTAGGAAATGGGTTAGAGGAGGAAGGGTTGATGAGTGAATGTGGATGGCATGTGTGGAATGCAAGGGGAAGGTAGTAATCCAGGAAGGTGGATTAGAAGTCCCAGATCATGCATCTGTATAAGAGACAGAAAGCCCTTCCTGGAACATTTACTGCGTGGCAAGAAACACAGGTTACATACATGTCATATCTTTCTTTTGCCTTGATGAATAAATGTATAGCAACTAGGCAAAATCTTTATAGATTGAAAATATGCTTTCTTACCTTCTACTTTCTAGTTTTATAAAGGAAAGTTTCATTCCCAGGATACTTTTTCTTACCTTTTCAAGGAATTTACTAATTCTGTCTGGAAGCCTGTAAGATTTTTGTCCTTATTCTTTAGTTAATAATAACAAGAAATATTTAAGCAAGCCTACTCTGAACGAGGGAATATTTAAAGCATTTCACATATATTAGTATATTAAATTATCCTAGCAATACTTTGAAACTATTCCAATTGCTATCCCTATTTTACAGGCGAAAAAACTGAGGAAAAGAAGTTGAGTAACTTGTCACGTATAAGCAAAATAATATTCAGTGGAGGCTAGGATAACTTGGAATTTGGTCAAAAGGAAAGGGGAACTAGGAAAGGGGGTGGGGAAAGGAAGGAAGGAGAAAAGAAGGATAAAATGGAAATAAAGCTTTGTAAATCAGGAAGGGAAGAAGGATTTAAGGGAGGGGAGAGGAAAGGAATGGGGGGAAAAAGGAGGTACCAAGACATGTCATGTACAGGCACAGATTCCCTATGATGAATGTGATCAGTACCTATATCTAACTTGTACCAATAAATTTTTTAAAAAGGGATAACTTGTAAAAAGAAGAGAACATAGCAGGTAAGACAAACTGTTAAAGCTATTATAGACACCGTGGTTTGAAGAGCATGGGAAATCTGAAAAGAGAAACTGAGTCGAGGATGAGGGGCTTGAATTTAACCAGGGACATCCTCCGGGCTTTAAAGCAGGGAGACTGACTTGGTATAGATCGTATCTCTTTTTCAAAACCTAATCAGGAAAGAGCAACATCTTTACCATGGCTCCTGCGTACTTGCACGTCGCCCCCGTGAACACTGACGTTTTTGTTGGGTCACCTGGCCCCTGTGACACCCTCCCTAGGTTTGGAGAATGCGCCACCCTCGCCTCCCTGCGCAAACCACGCAGCCTCCCTGGCCCTACTTTTATCAAGAGTGCGAGTGACATCAAGTGTGAGCGGCGGGGAGACGGCAATATTTAACCTGGAGGAGAGGAGGCTTGGGGGAGGGTGGGGAGGTGAGGGCCACGGTTGATAGAGACCTCTCCAAATATTTGGAGAGCCGGCAAATGAAAGACAACTGCGCCTGAGGGCCGAGCAGGGATGGGGCGAGGCGGGGGAGGAGAGTCAACAGAGCCACAGAGATAGCCAGCGAGGCGGGAGCAACCCAAGGCACATCCCCCAAGCACTGGTTTTCTGCATCAAAGGAAACTGAATCAGTTATTGAGGTATCGGTTACTCACGATAAAAACGCACCTATTTCAAGGGTACATTTTCTCACAAATTTTGACTCGTGAATACGCTCAGGTCACCAACTCCCCTTCAGAACAGCACAGTTCCGTTGCTAGGACGCTCTCTTTTGCTGTGGTCCGACCACCCATGCCCATCCCCAGGCCTAGACAACCACGAGTCTGATTTGGGACTTTCTAGAATTTCATATAAATGTCATCTTACATTTTGTGTCTGGTCAGCATAGAGCATATTATATCTCTTAATTATAGAAATCTTTAATTTTTCAATAGCCTTTTATAGTTTTCATTGAATAGATTTAGTACATTTTACTATAGGTCTAGTGAATTTTTGTAAGAAATATCGTTAAGATATATATATATACATAAATATATATTAAATTACATATGTAATCATCCTCAAGATATATATGATATATATCATACAAGATATATATGATATATGGTATATAAATATTATATGCCATATATAATAATTATATGATATAATATATAATATATAAATATATAATTATTATTAAGATATACTTGTCCTTAAGATAGATGATAGGAAGATATGTCAGAGAGAGACAGAGAGATAGATATGTCAGGCAGATAGATGATAGATGGATAGATAATGTGTGTGCTGGGTATTGAATCCAGAAAACATTGAGCTACATCATTGGCTCTTTTTATTTAATCTTGAGTCAGGTTCTAAGTTGCCAAGCTGGTCTCAAACTTGAGATTCTCCTGCCTCAGCCTCTTGAGTAGCTGGGACCACAGCATGTGCCGCTGTGACCGGCACTATATTATGATTTTGATGCTGTTATAATGTTGCAAGAGTTATTTCAAATTTTTCATCTTTAGCTGTTTGTTGCTAGTATGATGATTGATTTATTTACTAACTCTGGCTTGGAGATTTTTAACATTTTTCTTGTACAAACTTATGTTCTCTATGAATAAATATTGGCTTATTTCTTCCTTTGAAATGCGTGCCTTTTATTTACTTTCCTGCTTTCTTCTACTGATTAGAACCTCCAAAACAATGTTAGAGTGAAGGTAGTGAGCATCCATCTTTTTTTTTAACCCAGTTATACCCAAAAGGCGTTCAACCTTTCACCATTAAGTTTGGTGCTAGCTATAGGATTTTATAGATACGCTTTTCAAGAAACAATTTATGTGTCATTGATGTCTGTTATTCATTTCTACTTCTGGCATTATCATTAATTTTTTTCTGCTTGTTATGTGCTTAATTACTTCTTTTTCTTAAAGTATAATCTTAGAATATTTGACTTGTTTTATTTGTAATAAAATAAAGAAGAAACAAAGAATATTTAACATTTTAAAGCTGTAAATGTTCCTTTACATTCTGTATTAAATGGCCTAATAAATTCTATTTTTTAAAAAAATATTTATTCATTTGGTTTTTTGAGATAAGATCTCGCTAAGTAATTAAGGGTGGCCTTAAACTCACGACGTAGCCCAGGTTGTCCTTGAACTCATGATGATCCTTCTGCCTCAGCCTCCTGAGTGCTGCAATTACAAGCATGCACCACTACACCTGGCTAAATTGTCAATATATTGTGTTTTCATTTTTATTATTAAAATATATTCAGTTAATTTTGTGATTTCTTCTTTCAGTTATTCAAAATTGTGTTGATTAATTTCTAAATATTTAGGGGAGGGGTTTTAAAAATATGTTTCCCATTGGTTTCTAATTTAATTCTGTTGTGTTTCAGAATATATACTGTGTATTTTTCATGCTTTAAAACTTATTCAGACTTCCTTTAAGACCCAGAATATAATCTATTGATGCACATGGTCCATGGGCACTTGAACAGAAGGTATATTCTCTTACTGTTTTGTGAAGCTTAAACTAGGTATTAGTGTTGTTCAAAAGTTTCAATATTCTTTCTGTTTACTTGTTCTATCAACTATTAAAATGGGACTGTTAAGTGTGATGTAATTAGGTGCTATAATCTCACAGGGTCCCTATCATATGAGCAGTCCGTTAGTGACCAAAACCTTATTCAGCACATGACTGAATATATAATGCAAAATTTCCCATTTTAATAATATTTGTACACATAATTCAGTAGCAATATATATATATATGCCATCACCACTATCTACTTCTAAAATTTTCATTATCTCTAACAGAAACTGAGTACCTGTCAATTCATAAATTCAGAACTCCCCAACCCTAAGTCCCAATAACTTGTATTCTGTGTTGTAGCATGTGTTGGAATTTTATTTCCTTTCATAGCCAAGTATGATTCCATGGTGTGTACATATCAGTTCAATTTGGCCTTTTTGTCCTGATAATTTCTGGTCTTTATTTGGAATGTTTAGACAACTTGACTTTTGCATAATTATCACAATATTTGGTTTGAATTTGCCATTATGCCATTAGTTTTTCTACTTGTCTAGTTTCTTTTTTCTTCCCTTTTTCAGGATTCTTTTGGATCAACTCTAAAAATAATCATTTAGCAATAAATATATGAAAAAACTTTCAACATCTCTGACCATTAGAGAAACACAAATGAAAACAACACTGAGATTTCATCTTACTCCAGAAAAAAGGACTATCATTAAGCAATCAAATAATAACAAATGTAGGGGCTGGGAGTTTAGCTCAGCAGCATAAGCGCCTGCCTGGCACATGCGAGGTTGTGAGTTCAGTCCCCAGTACCAAAAAAACCCACAAACAAACAAACAAGCAAACAAACCCTCAAAAACACCAAAAAAAAAAAAAATGCTGGCAAAGTCGTGGGGAAAAAAAGAACTCTTCTATATTATTGGTAGGAGCATAAACACAGTGGAAATCAGTATAGAGAGTCCTCAAAAACGTAAACATAAAAATTCCATTCAACCCAGTTATTCCTCTTTTAGGTATCTGCACCCAAAAGTTAAGGATATCATATTACAGTAACACATGCATACTTATGTTTATAGCAGAACAACTCATGACAATTAAGTCTTGGAAGCAGCCTATATATTATATGTCCATTAACAGGTGACTAGATAAAGAAATATATATATATATATACATATACATATACATATATTTCATATATATATATATACTTACATGTATGTATGTATGTATGTATCTATCTATATATCTGCCCTCAAGAGGATAAATTTGAATAATGTGTAGGAAAATGGGTGTTTCCAGAGATCATATTTTTAAATGAAATAAATCAGATATCCAAGTTTAAATATTGCATGGTTTCTCTTGTTTGTGAGAGCCAAAGTGTAAATAATTTACAGAGCAAACAGAAAGATCTTTTGCAAATGAGAAGGGAACCTAGAAATTGAGTGAGGAGAGGAAGCAAAAAGAATTAAAACGTGTTATGGGATGGACCAACATACCACAATAAATGTAATCATTATGTACTACAAACATGTGCTAATAAATCTGCTTTAAAAAATTAAAACACAGGTGTCTTTAGCAAAATAAAAAATAAAAAGAATCATTTCATTCAAAAGAATCTCCTCATCTCTTTTGATTGAAAACTTTCTTTTCATATTTCTTACTGTTCAGGTCTGCTGGCAATAAATTCCTTCAACTCCTAATGGTCTGAAAAGTTTGTATATTATCTTCATTTGCAAATGGATTTATTCTGAGTATCATTCTTGGTAAATGTTCTAATTCTTTCATTACTTTAAAAATGTCATTTTGGCTTCCAAAATTTCTGACTAGAAGCCTTTTTTTTCCCTATCTTTTTGAGACACAGTTTCAGTATGAGTCCAAGCTGGCCTTGAACTCACTTTATAGCCCACGCTGGCCTCGAACTCACAGCAATTTTTCTCCTCAGCGTGCTGAATGTGGAGATTATAGGCCACCATGACCAGCTTTGGTTTTCATTTTTATTTTTGTTTCTCTCTATGTGATGTACTCCTTTTTTTCTCTGCCTGATTCTTTATTTTTTTTAAATCATTGTTTTCTATAATTGGATTGTGTTGTTCTTTAGTGAACTCTTAAATGTCTGCTTGAGGTTGTTAAACCTCCTAGATATTTGGATTTATAATTTTAATCAAATTTGGAAAAATTGCTAATATTTATAATTTTACTTTCCATTGTAAATTTTTTTTTTTTTTTTTTTTGGTAATTCCAACTGTATTACTTAGGGTTCACTAGTGGAACAGATTTAATATAAAATACGTATCTGTATAATGCATAAAGGATTTATAAGCTGGGCTTGCCATGACTGCCTGCAGGGTGGGGTAGAAGAACACAAAAGGGCAGTCAGTTGCTGTGCTGCAGAGCTGGAGGATCCAGTGAAAGCTGAAGGCCTGGTGCTCACCACAGAGCCTGTGTGAAGGAAGCTGCCCGGTTTGCATCAGAAGGCTGACGAGTCTGTGCTGGAAGCGTGGAGAGGGATGTCCAAAGGCAATAGTTAAGGCTGGACCTCTTCACAGGACACAGAAGGGAGACCTCCTTCTTTCCCTTCTCATTCCATCCACGCTGCAGGGGGGGTCTTCTGTCTTCAGTAAGTCAATCTTCCACACACACTGAGAACTGCATTTAAGCCAATCTGCTGGGCACTTCTTATTCAAGTTGGTACCACAACTATCACATTAATCATATACAATTTTATATATATATATAAATTTATTGTCCCAAGTGACACTAATGCTCTTTTCATTTTTTTCTTTTTCTCTGTGTGCTTCATGTTGCGTTGTTTCTGCTGTTGACATCAGTGTATGAATCTTTTTAAAGCAATATTTAATGTCTTTCTAAATCTCTTCTAGTGAATATTTTACTTAATAATATATATTTTATCTACAGAAATTTTATCTTATTTTAATATTTTTCTTTCTGGACATTTATGTTGCCCTATATCTTTGCAAATACAATGGGAGTTCAAATTACCTATTTTGTCACATGTGCTAATTCTTTCGCCTCTGTTATTTTCAGTCTATTTCCATTTTCCAATTTGAATCATATCTTCTTTTATGATTTTTATTTTTTTCTTTTATGATTTTTAAAACTGACTCATGGTTGTGAATTTTACATTGACTAGTACTGGATTATGTTATATTCTTTCAGTTTTTATTTTTTTTCTCCTGATCTTTTATTTTATTTTAAAGAGAATAAAACAAAAGAGAACAGAACAAAGGAAATTAAAACAGAACAATGCAAGCAGCACAGCATTTCACAACAACACAACTGGATATCTACCATACCATAACTACCATAATGTCTCTTTTCTTTGAAATAGTTGAGTATACCTTCACACACAATAATATCAAACATAACAAAATAGTATAAAACCATTCGAGAGAATGAAAGTATTACAGGACATTCAAAACCAAATAACAGAAAATGAACAATGGCTACTATAATATCTCATTTTCCTTAAAAAATGTTGTGTATACTATCATATATATTAAAATCTGATAAGACACAACATGATAGAACCAATGGAAACAGAAGAACAACAAAAGCGTGGTTGGACTTCACAGTAAGATTTTTTTTTTGTGCCAGGGATTGAACTCACCACCTCACATTTGCCAAGCAGGCACTTACACTGCTGAGCTAAACCCCCAGTGCAAGATGATATTAAATCAGCGATGGTTGCCATAATGTTTTGTTTTCTTCAAAGTAGCTGTTCATACCATCACACATAATAAAATCAAACAAAATAAAACCATTCCAACCAATGAATGAAAACATTATAAGACTTCAAACCAATATAATAGGAAACCATGATTACCATAAAATCTTATGTACTCTTACCATTTCTTATACTAGGGAGACTATACAGTATTTATACATGTGAGTTTGATTTATTTCACTTATGAGTATGGTCTTGTTGCATCCATTTATTTATAAATATCTCAATGTGATCATTCTTTATAGCTGAGTAGTACTCCATTGTATAAAAATAACCACAACTTTTTAATCCATTCCTCAGTTGATGGGCACTTAGGTTGTTTCCAAGATTTGGCTGTTACAAATTGTGCTGCTGTAAACATGGGTGCACATATATCACTGTGGTATGATGTTTTCAGTTCTTCTGGGAATATGCCCAGAAGTGGGATGGAATGAAATGGGACTTCCAATCCCAGCTTTTTGAGGAATCTCCAGACTGACCTCCACGGTGGTTGCACCAGTCTACACTCCTACCAACAGTGCAGAAGAGTTCCTTTTTCCCCACAGCCTCTCCAACACTTGTTGTTGGTAGTTTTCTTTATCCTGGCCATTCTCTCTGGGGTGAGTTGGAATCTCAGTGTGGTTTTAATTTGTATTTCTCTAATGACTAATGATGATGAACATTTTTTCATGTATTTATTTGCCATTTGTATGTCTTCATCTGAGAACTGTGCCCATTTTTGGATTGAGTCTTTGAATTTCAGGGGTCTAATTTTTTAAAATTCTTTATATGTTCTAGACAGAAGTCCTTTGTCTGAGGGACAGTTCACTAGGAGTTTTTTTTCCCAATATGTGGGTTTTCTTTTCTCTATGCTGGAAATTTCTTTCGACATGCACAAACTCTTCAATAAGACGTGATCCCAGTTGTTGATTCTGTGAAGTATTTCCCGTGTGGTTTGATTCTTGTTCATGAATTCTCTACCTACCCCTATGTCTTCAAGATTTCTACCTATTTTGTCTTCCAACAGATTTAATGTTTCTGTTTTAATATTTAGATCTTTGATCCATTTAGACTTTAGTACATGGTGATAGTCATGGGTCTAGTTTTAGTTTTCAGCATATGCAGAGCCTATTTTTCCAGCACCATTTATTAAAGAGACTATCTTTCTTCCAGTGCACTTGTTTGGCCCCTTTATCAAAGATAAGGTGGCTGAGTGTGTTTGCAGGTGTAGTTGTATCCTCTAATCTATTCTATTGATCTTCAGGTCTGTTTTTATTCCAGTACCATGTTGATTTTATTACTGTAGCTTTGCAGTATAATTTCAAGTTAGGGATTGTGGTGCCTCCTTCCTTGCCTTTGTTGCTTAGAATTGCCTTTGCTATTCTGGGCCTCTTCTGGTTCCAGATGAATTTTAGGAGTGATTTCTCTAGATCTGTGAGGTATGCTAGCGGTATTTTGATTGAGATTGCATTGAATCTGTATAACAATTTTGGTAGAATGGCCATTTTCACAATGTTTGTTCTTCCTATCCATGAACAAGGGATGTCTTTCCATTTTCTGAGGTCCTCTTCAATTTCTTTTTCAGGGTATTACAATTTTCCCTGAATAGACCTTTTGCTTCTTTTGTTAGATTGATTCTTATGTATTTCATTTTTTTGGATGCTAGTGTGAAGGGTGTGGCTTCTCTTATTTCTCTCTCAGTGATTTTTTTGTTAGTGTAAAGAAATACTATTGATTTTTGAGAGTTGATTTTGTATTCAGCAACATTGCTGAATTTATTTATTTTACCTAGGAGTCTTTCAATGGAGTTTTGGGGGTCTTCTATGTAGATTATCATGTCATCTGCAAATAATGATTATTTAACGTCTTTTCCTATCCTTACTCCTTTTATTTCTTTCTCTTGTCTAATTGCTCTGGCTAGTATTTCCAGCATTATGTTGAATAGGAGTGGTGATAATGGACATCCTTGTCTTGTGCCTGATTCTATGGTAAAGGCTTTCAGTTTTGGGCCATTTAATATGATGCTGGCTGTTGGTTTGTCATAGATGGCCTTTATCATATTGAGGTAAAGAAGATGTTGTACTCTTTTAAAGAATATTAAGCTTTTGGGATGAGCAGTAAATTTTGCTGGTTACTTTTTACCTTTCTGAGGCTTGTCTTAAAGCCATTTTTTCCTGAATTGTTAGAATAACAATTATGGAGTGAATTAAATCTCCTTTCTAAACTGTAACCCTCAAGGATCCCACATCATGACTAAGAACTCTATACATTTTCCCCATTCTGGATGGAGGTTATTTTAATTAAAATATGTTGATCCCATCTGATTTCTGGGACTTGTGCATTTTACAGTTTCTCCATACTTAGTCTCTACTTGGAAGATATTGTTGTCCACTAAAGAGGAGTTTCACTCATGTATAAGCTCGAACTCCAGGAAGAACTCAAGGGCCTCTCCTGTATGCTTCTGGACCTCTTTTTCTGCTTAGCTCTCTCTTTTTCCTGGATCTGCCTTAAGAGTATAAACTACTTTAGTCCACACAAACAGATCTCCATGTCCTCAGCTCAAAAAGATGCTGCATTCCTTTTCTCTGTGCTGTACTTTGGAAACTTCCTCAAGGTAGTAATCTAGGACATTCAAAAGGACAGATTCTCTCAGGCATCCAGTTCTGCACTGCCTGTGATTAATGTCTGAAAATTGTCATATTTTACCTCATTTTTCTAGTTGTTTATTATGAGGAGGCAATGTCTGTAGCAGTTAATCCTTCATAGGTGGAAATAAATTTGCCTTCTCAAAATCTAAAGATGTTAAATTGATATGGCAGATAAGATCAATGAAAATGCATTGGAAGCAGCGTAAAAGATGTTATGGAAATATTAGAGGCCAGGTCATGAGACACTTTGAAAGTAAAGTCAAAGACAGCATCTTTTTGGAAAGACTATCCTTTCTCTCTCCCAATTTCCCCTTGTGTACAACTATGCACTTAGTGACTTAGTGAAGGGGTTCGATAATTATTTTTGCAACTCAAGAATGCATTGCAAAGAGTAACTTTTAAATGACTCAAACACAATGATTGTAAAATCTATAAAGATTTTTTAACTTTCTCCTCAGTGCATCACATTGCCTGTTTTTTGTTTGTTTGTTTAAATCTCTGGTTTATCAAATATCCATTTGAAGTTCTTATTTGGTAAAAGATAAGATGTATTATGCATAAGTTCTCTTGTCTTAAGGGATAAAATTCTCTTCTCTTAAGGGATAAATCATTCTGCTATAAGTATAAACTGGAAAACAGCAAAGGAGATTTCCTTCCTCCATTCGTGAGTTGGGAGTGGTGTGGTTTTTGCTATGTTCTCAAGCTGACAAACTGGACAGTACATTTTTCACATTGTTTCTGGCCATTCAAATTTTTTCTAAATAAATGGGTTCCTGCCTTCCAAGCCTCAGCCAACAGCGCTGACATTTTCTCAGCCCATGAAACCTACCACATAGATTACATCTATGCATTACTCATACAGCACAATCATTGGCCTATGTGCCAGAAATATAAATATGATTTTACAGTTGCCTTTAAAGTGCTCTTTCCAGTAGTGATTCCACATATGAGGAAATACATTTGTAGTTTTTATCTTCTTACACAGATTCAAACACATTTACCTCAGGTAGAACTATATAATGTATAATCCATAAACTAGTCCTTTTGCAGTAAGAAACTCTTGCTTCTTTTCAAAAAATCTGTCACCTATTTTTTTTAAAGCAATGTTACACTATTTGCATTGTTAAGATATAAAATCAGTCCAAAGCAAAATGTGCCTTGGAAATCCTTCACTGATTTGTTTTCCTAGAACAGCTGGAGGTGAGGCCCACTGTACCAATCAAGTCCAGTTGCTGCTGGTCGAGTTGCACATTCAGGAAATTCATAATTAGGTGGCTATATCCCTTGAGTTTCCCTTGATGTATTCTTTACAACTCTCAGAATTGTCTTTTCTCTTGTCATTCAAAACAACCAAAAAGAAAAAAAAAACCCAAACATTAGAGGAAAAGAGAAATTCAAATTGAATTTTAAATAGTGACATCCTAAAATAAAGCAATTTGTCTTTATGATGAGCCCTTCTTAAAAAATAAAAAGTCATGGATATGTGCATGGAGTGTGTGTGTGTGTGTGTGTGTGTGTGTGTAATTCTCAGACACATTACAAAAGTATTAAAACATCTAAAAATTGTTTCCCCTTAAAAATGAGACTCTAGAAAATTCATCTTCTTATGTTTTGATTTCAGAGAGTGTGGATTTGAGTTCAACTGGAGCCATCTGGACTTCAAGCATTAAATTTTAACTTCTGATGCAGATTGTATACATTTCCTTATATTATCTGCTACATTTTCCCTCACTTGACAATGTTCAATAATTACAACTATGCTCTAATTGGTATTCTGAGTGTTTGTCAATCCCTTATTGATTTTTAACATTACTCAGTTTTCTATCCAAAGATCTGGATAATGTATATTTCAAATCAGTCATATTTCCTGAGACCTTTAATTCTTTATTAGTCTGTCTTAGGGGAAATGAAGAAAGAAAAATGCTTCGTGAGCTGAACAGTTGTGAGATGTGTGTGTCAGTATTTTCCTAATAATCCTATGTTACTACTGGTTGATTTGCTGGTCTAATAGAAATAGAGGGTCAAATCATATGTTAGTTAAGCAAAAATTAGAATGAAATAGATCTCCTCAAAAAGTTAGATATTGAGGGCCGGGGATTTAGCTCAGTGGCTTAAGCGCCTGCCTGGCAAGCATGAGGTCATGAGTTCGATCCCCGGTACAAAAAAAAAATAAGTTAAATATTGAATTACAATGACCCAGCAATTTCACTCATGGATACATATCACCAAATATTGAAAATAGATACTTAAACAAATATTTGCACACAAAACTTCATAGCAACATTATCCACAATAACCCCAAAGTTGGAAAAAACCCAAATTTCCAACAATGTAGAAAGGGTTAACATATTTTATTTTTGGTACCAGGGATTGAACTCACAACCTTGTGCTTGCCAGGCAAGCACTTATGCTGCTGAGCTAAATCCCCAGCCCAAGGGTTAACATATTGTAGTACACAATCATCCTTAATATCCATGTGGGGATTTGTTTCAGGATCCTCCATCTATTTCAAAATCCATAGATAATTCTCATATATAAAATGATGTAGTATTTGCATAGCATTTACATCCATTTCCTAAATACTTTAAACAATATTTAGATTACTTATAATAACTAATACAAAGCCCAAACCTCACTTCATTTGTGTGAATTCCACATAGTACCTGGTTCATGGCAAATTCTGGTTTTACTTTTGGAGTTTTCTGTGTTATTTTCAAATATATTTTGATCTGCAGCTTAATGAATCTGCAGAGGTACAATATACTGCTACAGAGGGTCAGTTGTATACATAAAGTGGAATGAAGGACTGATATGTGCTACAATGTAAGTGAACCTTGAAAACATACTAAGTGAAAGAAGCCAGATACAAAAAAGTCAGATATCATTCCACTTATATGAAAAATACAGAATAGGTAAATCCATAGAGAATGAAGATAGTTTGGAAGTTGCCAAGTACTGGGGTAAGAGAGTAATGGAACCTAACTGCTGAATGAGTATGGGATTTTATTAGGGGTGATAATGTTTTGGAGCAAGATAGACGTGGTGATTGCTTAGCAATAAGAACGTGCTAAATGCCACTGAACCGTTCAGTTTTAAATGGTTCATTTTATGCTGCATGAATTTTACCTCTATAACAGAGTAAAAGTTTAAAAAAGAAAAAAGAATGTATGTATTTTCTGTAAGAGCTCAGTACTTCCAAGAGGCTACAGTACTCGATATTCCTAGGGAGATATAGGTAGGACTGCCATTTTTGGTTCTTTGCTTTCTCAAAAAAAAAAAAATTAGAAATATTTATTCACACAGCAGGCACAAGTGTTGTAAACACTGCTATCTCTGTGTGAGTACGATGGCAGACTCGGGGTAGGCTACCATCCCTACACTGCAACCATCTGAGACGTCTTGGAGAAGGAGCTAACCCTTGACTAACAACTCACATAAGAGCAAGCAGCCAGAGCATAAATTTGAGTAGGAAAGATGCTAGAAATAACTGAGGAGATACAGGGGCAAGACAGAGGAGACTTTCTGGATTAAAAAGCAAAATAATAATAATAATAAATTTTTTAAAATTCTGCTAGTAAAGAAAATAGCTACTATTGAAATCTAGCTAGTAGCTTGGAAACTGGATCAAGAAATACTGCCAGAGATTTAGCTCAGCGGCACAGTGTCTGCCTGGCAAGCATGAGATCCTGAGTTTAATTCCCAGTACCCCTCGACCAAAACAAAAACAAAAAACAAACAAAAAAAAAAAGAAGAAAGAAAAGAAAAGAAAAGGAAAAGAAATATTTCAAAGCTCAGAATGACAATAACCTCAAAGCAAATCATGAGACAGAGAAATTGGAAATGAATATGAAGGAACATGAGAATGAGTAATGATGAGAGTTCCAAGAGGGAGAAAATAGAACTCATGATGCATACAAGTGAGAAATGAAGTAAAAACAAACAAAATGAACCAACCAAACAAAGATGTCCTGGAATGGGGGAAAGACATTAAGCTTTAGGCAGGAACAATACGAAAGATTACATATACACACACACGGTTATATATATTTTACACATAAAACTGAACTGCAAAGATAAAGATAAAAATCTTATTCATTCTGTGTAGAAGCTTGTAGGTTACTTACGAAGGAAAAAGAATTTAGGCTGGCACTACAATTATCCTTTGCAACACTGGAGCTGGAAGGCAGTGGAATACATTTTCAACTTCAATATATTTTTTTCCTGTCAGAGTGAAAGAAGGGTACTATATTTAGAGATATGTAATGGTTTGGAGAAATTGCACATTATGAATCTGGGAAAAATAATAGAAAACTACTTAATAAAAAAAGACTAGGAAATGGAATAGACTAGTGAAAGGGAGAAAGCCATAGGGACCAATGAACCTTTGATAACAAGCTGAAGACAACAGGACAGTGACAGACTGGATCAAGTAACACTCGTACAAAGTAAAGACTAGAGGAGTAAAGATGCATACTGCAAGGAAAGTTCTAATAATAATTTTGAATTTTAAGAACTAAGTTGCTTCAGCAAAACCAACAACTTGTGGCAAAAGAAAGGCTTGACAAAGAAGGAAGAATTTCTCCTTCCTACCTACAGAAGGAAAAAGTCCTACCTACAGACAGTCCTACCTACAGAAGGAAAAATATTCTGAAAGCTTCATTTCTTAGAAACAGAGGAGGAGGAAACTGTAATCAATGTCTTCCTCAAGATGGATATTACAGGTGGAGAATATACTGGAGAAATGAAATTTTTCAGTGGGGAAAAAGGTGTTATTGCATTTTCTCCTAATGAAAGAGAAGCATCTGGTTACATATGACAGGTGAGAAAGCAGGACACAGTAAAGTGTGAAAGGACACAATTTCAGAGAGTGTGGTGATATTAACACAGAATATGGAATTTAAGTTTTAAAATCTCTAAACTGAAAAAAGAGGGACATTATGGTAATGATAAAAGACATGATGTATGAATAACGTGAAAGACATAGCCTTGTGTGCATAAAAAGTATAGCATCTAAACTAATTTAAAAACTATTAATGGACTGGGAATGTAGCTCAACTGCTAGAGTATTTTGCCTAGCATGTTCAAGATCCTAGGCTTGATCCCAGAACCGCATAACAAAACAAGACAAAAGAAATTTATAAAAAATGTAATGGTGAAAAGTAATATGCTAGTAAAAATCCTGAGCATCAGAACTGGCCAGGTGTAATAGATAGATGGACACACAAATACATACATATATACACCCTTATATACATATGTACAAAGAAGAATTAAATAATACAATCATGAAGCTTGACTTTATATGGATACAGATGGTCCTCATTATTTGCCAATTTGTCTCCTTGCTAAAATTTATAATCACTAATCTAATATCTGGGACATTTTTATTATAATTATTAACTCATGTTAACTGTACAGATAAATGGATTTCTCTGTGACATTTTCATAACATGCATATATAGTGCTTTGATTCAGTTTACTTTCCCTAATACCTTTTCCTCCCCTCACCAGTCCCCTTCCTCTTCCCTATTTGTTCCGTTTCTACTTCCAGGTCAAATCTGAGACACATTTTTAGTCATTTGAGACACTTAGAGTTTCCTAAAGTGCACATTCCGAGGCTGAGATCAAACAAGGTGACACCACCTTCCTGTTTCGGCTCTCCTACTATAAACAAGTGTCCTTTTCGCAGTTCTATTTGGTGCCATATTTTCTGCATTTTTGTGCTTTTTGTTGATGATTTGCTATTTAAAATGGTCCCCAAAGCAGTGCCAAAATACTGTGAGTGTCCCAGGCCCAAAGAGGCTACAAAATATATGTTAAACACATTTTGTTCAGGGATAAGCTTTAGAACTGTTGGTCCTGATTCAATGTTAATAATTACTAGTGTATATGAAATAAGCTTTTTTTACAAGGAAACACACATAAAAATTAGCTGGTGAAGACATTGTTACCTGATGTACAAGGAGCCTCACCCTGTATTTTTCTGTATAAGCAAAGTTCAGTAATCAATTACTCAGTGTTGTGCTGACTCTTAAGATGTAACTACCTCAAATAATGAACATCAACTCTGCAAAGGATCAAAAAGAAATATAAGCTCCTTAAGCCTAGAATATTTTCTATATTCTGTGATGTGTTTTTTCTTAAAGACTATTTCATTATGATTTCCTGTTCCAATAAATTTAGAAACATAAGAAATAATCTTGTATTGAAATTTAAAATATATATATCTGGATAACCCAAAAGAAATACTTTTAAAAATAAAAAAAGTAGTGAAAATTTTTAGATTATGCAGAAAGCAATGAAAATATTTCTTACCAAGGAGTATTACATATGGCAAGTGCTACATTCATAGGAAAAAAACTCATTAAATTCTTTTATTATTAAAGAATAAAGATGTTAATGTATAGAAAGTTTTAATAGCTTATAAAAATTAGAAAAAGAACAAAAAAGCAAACTAGGAAGTAAGAATTAAGAAATAAATAAGAAATAAAAGCATATTACAAAAAATAGTGGACTATAAAGCTCAAAATCTAGTTCTTTTAGTCGCAAAAGGACAATTTTTACTCAGGATCAAGAAAAACAAGAGCACAAGTATACAAGATTATGAATGAGAAACAATGTGTGAAAACAGATACCAAAGAAAAGGAAAAAAATTCTTTTTGACACTGCATAACAAATTCAAAATCCCAACTTAGATGAAATTAGACAAATCTAGATACCAATATCTAACAAATAACAATTCCTGCAATCAAGTAAGTTTTATTCCAATAGCATGATCACTTTCAGGAACTCTTAACATATTTTTCCCACTGTTAACATTTTAAAATTATAATTATTACACGTTACTCAAATTAAATAATGAGTTTCTTTGTGACATTTTAAGACATGCTTATTATTTACTTTGATTGTATTTGTTCCCTGTATTACCTCCCCTCCATTCCTAATGATCCCCTTCTACTTTCAGGTTGTCCTTTATTTCTCCTAGATTCTGCATAGCAGAAAAAATGTGATATTTAATCTTTCTGAGTGGTTTGTTTTGCTTAACCTCATAATTTCCACTTCAGTCTTTTTTTCTGCAAATGATGTGGTTTTGTTCTTCTTTGTGCATGAATAATACTCCATTGTGTATATATGCCACATATTCTTTATTCATTCATCCACTGATGGGCATCTATGCTGATTTATAACTTGGCTACTATGCCAGGATACAGGTGGGAATGTAACTATCTCTACTGGGTGCTGACTTGATTCCTTTGGGTGTATACTGAGAAGTGGTAGAGCTGGATTATGGGCAGTTCCACTTTTAGTTTTTTGAGGAACCCCCCTGACTGATTTCCCATAGTGGCCATACTAATTTATACTCTTGCCAACAGTGCAGAATGGTTCTTTTTCCCCTGTATCAGCACCAGCATTCTTTTTTTTTTTTCTCTTAATGATAGTCATTTGCATTGGGTTGAGATGGAATCTCAGTGAAGTTTTGATTCTCAATTCTCTGATGGCTAAAGATAACCACATAATTGTGATTCTTTTTAATTTGGAATGGTCAAATTTATAGAACAAAATGAGAACAGTATGAAGTAGTTGTATGTACCCTTCATTCAATGACTCTACTCAGATTTTTCCAATTCTCACAGGAATGTCATTTACAGATAAGAATATTCAGGCTTTTGCCAGTTCTTCCAGTAATGTCATTATTAGGAAATCAATACAATCCAGGATCTTGTGTTGCAACTGTTTTGGGAGCAGTTGCTCAATTTTTCCTTAACTCTTATCATTTTAGCATTTTAAAAGACCCCAGACCACTTGATAGAATCCTCCAATTTGGGCATGTGATGTTAAGACAACATACCTTTGGCAGAAAGTGTTCAGACAAAACATGTGATACTGCATTCTCTTGAGTAAGAAGTAGAGGTTGATTTGCTCTATGACTGGAAAAATTTCTCATTTACTTAAAGTGATTCTTGCTGATTTTTTTCCACTATGAAGTTTCCCTTTGTAATTAATAAGTACTTTTGTGGAATGATACTTTGATATTGATACTAGTAAATAGTTTATTCACTGATCCAACTTCACTCGCTCATTTCTTGTGATGTCTTTTGCCTGCAGTAACCATTCCCTGGTGGTTGTTAGATAGAGATTTGCAATTCCATAATTTCTCGTGACTTTGGTGGTTGGTATTCTATTATAAAGAGGAAATTTCTAGTTTATTTATTTATATCAGTATAGACTAAGTGAGACTAAGTGATTCTTATTTTATTCAGTGGGTTACAGTCCATTCCTATTATTATTTATTTTGATGATCCAGTTATCTCACATTTTGGCCACTGGGTGCCTCTACAGTTTTGTTTCCATATCATTTTAATAGATAGCAATCTTTCTGTGATCATATCTTCATTTTTCGTCACAAGATGTTCTAGACTTATCCTTTACTTTCCCTACTCTGGCCTTGAAATCAGCTATTTCTCTAAAGATACTTAGTTCACTTTAAAAGAAAATATACTTAGAAACCAAGATGTGTTTTCTGGGTATGTTTATTGCAATAAAATATCAGGCCCCCAAGCTAAATACACACCATATCAGACTCACTAGAATGACTTTTTTTTTGTACCGGGGATCGAACTCACAATGTCTTGCTTGCCAGGCAGGTGCTTATATGGCTGAGCTAAATCCCCCGACTATTTTTTAAAAAGAGACAGACAATACAAAAAATGTCTGAGAAGATATGGAGAAACTGGAACCTTTGGATATGTAATGGTGCAATCACTTTATAAAACTTTATCTCAAAAGTTGAACAAAGAGTAATTATATGACCTAGCAATTCCATTCCTAGTTACAAATCCAAAAGAATTAAATACATGTCTGCACAAAAAACTTGCACATGTGTGTTCATAGTAGCATTGTTCATAAAAGCCAAAATCTGATTTTCCATGAGAAATAAACTAATAAATACATAAAATAATAAAAATACATAAATAAAGTGCATAGATAAATTGCAGTGTATCCACAGAATAGAATGTTACTTGGCATTAAAAAGCAATGAAACATGGATTAACTGTCTTAGTAGGTCAAATGATAGTGCCCCAAAAGATTATCCATGCCTTAATTTCTGGAGTTTGTCTGAATGTTACTTTATCTGGAAAAACTGTCTTTGTAAATGTGATTTTGTTAAGGATTTTGAAAATTGAAATTAAAAAAGCCTGGGTTATCAGAGTGGGTCCTAAATTCAGTGATTAGATTCCTTAGAAGAGAAAGACATAAAGAGGTTTGAGAGACAGTAGAGGAAAAGACACAGATACACATAGGAGAAAGCCAAGTGAACTCAAAAGCAGAGTGATCTAGCCCTAAGCCAATGTGGAGGATTGCAGGTGACCCGAGGGGCAAGGAACGCCTCCCCTCCACCTCCCCCAGAGGCTCTGTCAAGGAAAGACTCCCCCAAGAGCCTCCCACAAGAGCACCCTTACTATCCACCTGGTTTTGGACTCTGGCTTCCAGGACTGTGACACAATCAATTTCTGTTCTTTTAAGCCACCCAATTTGTGTAATTTATTGTGATTGCCTCAGAAAACTAATATAACCTCAAAAAGACTAAGTTAAGAAAATAAAGCTAAAGTAGACACCAAATACCATGTACTAGTTTCCATGTATACAAGATATTTAGAAATGGCTGTCAGAAAGTAAACCAGTCGCTACCAGAGCCTGAGATGGGTATGCATATTATTCTTCAATAAAGCTGTCATAAAAAATTAAAAACCAAGCCAACAGCGATGGCACATGCCTATAACCCCAGTATTCTGGTATGCTGAGGCAGTAGGGTAGCAAGCATGAGCTTAGCCTGGGCAATTTAGCAACTTTGCAAGATACTGTCTCAAAATAATAGAAATAATAATAGTAATAATAATATAAATATAAAAATGGGCTGGGGATGTAGCTCAGGGTGAAGACCCTGGGTTCAGTCTCTAGTATAGCAAATAAATAGATGAATATTTAAAAAACCCCAAAATTTTAAAAATATGGAAATAAATTTGACAACAGAGTCAGGTTTGGTGGCACATACCTGTAATCCCAGATCTTGAGTGGCTGAGGCAGAAGGATTGCAAATTTGAGGACTGAACGCTCTGCATAGCAAGTTCAAGACCAGCTTGGATTAAAAGGTAGGATCTTTTCAAAAAGAAAAGAAAAGCAAAGAAATTGTAAATTGATCAGAAATATAAATGATTTATGAAAAAACTATAAAATATTTTATGACTATAGAAGGCATCTTAACTAAAAAATCCTTAAGTCATGTGTCTCTTTATAAATATGAACATATATATATTTATATGAAGAAAATTTTTAGCAGATGACAAATATTTCTTACAAATTAATCTTAGCCATTAACATGAAGTAGCAAATGATTTAATAGAAAAATATAAAAAATATAAAGAGCAAAGACAATAAATAAACAGATTTTAAGTGTATAAACTGATGCATGATGAAAGAATGTGAATTAAAGCACCATTAAGCATCATTTTACGGTCCATCAAAGTGGGAAACTGTAGTGCAATAATACCTATTGTTGGTGGGAATAAGATTGGGGAAGAAGAAGAATCTCATACATTTCGTTTGGAAACTGAACAATAGTCACCCATATAAAAGGCAATCTTGTAATATGTATTAATATAAAAGATATATACATATTTTGCCTACTCTTAGGTATTAATTTCACTGGAACTAAAGGCATTTATGTTGTATGTACAAGAATGTACAAGAATGTGTATTTTATTTTTACATTTTAAATTAATTTTAAAATTAATATTTGAGAAATATAGTGAATGCATTCATCCTGGGGAGCTGACACATACACAGATTACATCTTAGTACTTTTCACTTCTCCCTCCCTTTCCCTCTATCACCTCCCTCTCCACCCTTAGCTCCTTTCTCATGTGCAAAAGGTCTACCTCTGTGTTTCCTATCATCTATTCTTTTTTTTTTTTTTGAACTAGGGATCAAACTCATGACCTTCTCCTTGCCAGGCAAGTGCTTATGCCACTGAGCTAAATCCCCAGCCTCTATCATCTATTCTTTACTCTGTTCTTCTAAGTAAAGTATTTACTCTTCAAAGTATTTATACTTTGGGTTTCTCATATAAGTGAAATCATGTGACATTTAACCATGTGCCTGCTTTATTTCACTTCACATGGTCTCGAGGAAGGATAATTATTTTACAGCACTGTTCACAGAGGTGACAAATTAGAGAAAGAATATACATGTGTGTCAATGAAGTACATAACTGAACAAGTCATGCTGTGTCCACAACCATGGAATAGTTGTCCAGTTATTTAAATGGTTAAGAGATTAGGGCTCCAGATATACCACTTGATTTGAAAATTCTACCAGGTATTGCGGCATATAAAAACCAAGTTCCAGACAAGTGTGAAAATTTTTTTAAAGTTATTTATGGTACTTACATTAATATATGTGTGAGCTTGTGTGTGTGTGTGTGTGTGTGTGTGTGTGTTGCGCGTGCACATATGGGTGTCTACTGCATCTTTCCATTAACTCTCTCTCTCTCTCTCTCTCTCTTTCTCTCTCTCTCTCTCTCGGTGCTGGGGATCAAACCCAGGGCCTTGTGCATGCAAGGCAAGAACTCTACACTGAGCCACATCCCCAGCTGCATCTTTCCACTACAAAGGTATCATTTCTCTTTGTAATTAATAAGAAACCTACGGAGTACTTCTGGAAAACCACATGAATATCCTGCTCCCCAATCACCTTTGCCTTATGGTTTTAAATCCCTTGATGATTTTTGCTTAAATTCATTCTTATAATGGGTTAAAATGAATCTTTTATTATTTAAAATGTATTCAAATATACTTGAAGTATATTGAATCCCTTTTAAAAATATGTTTTTGTTGAACAGCAGGTCTTGAGCGCTGAGTGACCTATATAACTGCTTCCTTTCTCTTTCGCTTGGTTTGTGGAGACTCAAAATAAAGAGGTTTGCTTCATGCTTGCTCATTTTCTCCACAACCAAGCTGAACATTTTTGGTTTTCTCTTAGACTATCTGATACTGCCAGAAAAAAATCAGGTAATGAGACAAGTAAATTATACTTTTGATTTTGGCACCCGCATCAGTGGTATTGATTAGTGAAACTTATCAGAATAAAATTATTAAGATAATCTCTATTTTTCTTCTTTTGACAGTTCTGTTTTGAAGTTTCTACCAAAGTCTGGCCTCAGTGATATTACCAACAGGTTGTATTTTTCTGAGTGTGACATTAAAAATCTGTCTCCATAAATAAATTAGGAAACCACAATACTGGACTCTTTACTGCCTGGTTTTTGAAGTTAAATACTTAGATTCTTTGAAAATAAATTAGACCCTTTTGAGTACAAGTGACTAGCAACACAACATAAATTTATCTCAGTTCAAATTGCATTGTCCAAAATCATTTTTCAAGAAAATCATCAGGGGATAGGGGGTAGTTTCCTGCTAAAGCTTGTGTTTAGCATGCAAAAAATCCTGTGTATGACCCATAGTGCCAAAAGGAAAAAAACCCATGATATACATGAAAGAACTTTAAAGTTTGTTGTTATATTAAAGATTTAACTGAAAAAATTCAGCAAGTTAGCTTTGTGCTTGGAATAAGAATAGAACCTAGATTCTATCTCAGAGTTGCTTTCAAAGTAATGTCAAAACTCTACACAATCTCAACTTTTTAGTATTTTATCAATGAAAACATGTAATTAAAAAAGAAAATTCTAGGGGCAGAAAAAAATTAGGTAATGAGACAAGTAAATTATACTTTTGATTTTGGCGCCCGCATCAGTGGTATTGATTAGTGAAACTTATCAGAATAAATTTTTTTTTTTTTTTTGGTACCGGGGATCGAACTCACGACCTCGTGCTTACCAGGCAGGTGCTTAAGCCACTGAGCTAAATCCCAGGCCCCAGAATAAAATTATTAAGATTTCTGCTCAGTGGTAGAACATTTGTGTAGCATGCACCAAAAGCCCTGGGGTCAATCCCCACCCCCACAACACATGCACAAAGGTAAAAGTTTGATCAGAAGGTTTCATGTAACTTAATGTAGATTAATAGCTATTTTAACATCATGAAACGTTTTTCAGTTTTTCTCTACTTTGAAGTAAAGGTGATTTTAGGTTCATAGTTATATAAAGCAAGTGTTTCATATACCAAGATGTTGCAGATAAAACAAAGAAGTCAATGTCAGAGATCTGAGTTTTGGTTGTGTGATAATCTTCTGAGCCACGGATAGCTGGCTTGTACAAAGAGGCAATTTAATTATAGAAGAGAATTGTGCTCTCTTTTCCTGTGTGTGTGTGTGTGTGTGTGTGTGTGCTTTGAGGCAGGGTCTTGCTGTGTAGTTCAGGCTGGTTTTGAATTCATTGTGTACCCCAAGGCTGGCCTCGAACTCTTGGCCATCCTCTTGCCTTAGCCTCCCATGTGCCAACCTTCTTTTCCTGTTTAAAATTTAATACTGTTAGGTCAGTGATACTTGTGTTCTTTCAATGGCACCATGTAATTCATTCATTTGAAGATATGCATCAGACATATATACGTACCAAGTATTGTTTTAGGCACAAGAAATAGAGATTAACAAGCTTCTTAAACATGGAAGAAATACAGATGTATCTTGCAAGCAGGCATTTAAAAAACCTTATTATATCAAATGAGCTATGCTCATCCAAACAATTCATACTCTTTTCCTCATTCTTCCACTGATACCTCTCTGGTCACCAGTGACTTCCATTCTGCCAAATGTAATCATGGATCACAGTTTTCAACAACTTGACTTGTTCACAGCATTTGAACCAGTTCTTTTCCTCTTCGGAGCACTTTTTCTTCTTAGTTGCTGGGACAATATTGCATGATTTTGATACCTTAATGGCTGCTTCTTCAAATCCTTGCCTATTTTTCCCACTCTTTCTGATTTCCAAATATTGGTGGGCTCCAAAACATACTCTTGGACCCCTTTTATTCTCTTTACTCCCTGAGTGATTTTAGGTTTTAATTATCATGATTCCTAAATTCACATCTCAGCTCCCCTTCTTCCTTGAACTCTGGAATCCTCTAGCCTGCTTAGAATACAATCCAAATGCCAATCTCTCCTTTGCTTATTTGGAGACCGATATTTGCACCAGGAGACTTACTGAAGAGTGTGTTTTGGATCAATGCCTATGATAGACGAAGGTGAGGGAATCAACCTTGAGGTACAAAATTGATGTTGATGTGATTACAACAGGACCTGAGCTGACCCTCAGATTTGTGCCAGTTGTAGTGAGAGAATTGTAGCAGAAGGACTGGTTATTGGACTTGGGCTGCCTTCAGCGAGGAGGAAAACCTTGGTGCAGGCAGCTCCCTCCTTCCTAGAATGAGCTCTGGAGAGGATTCAGCTGTGAGCCCTCAGCAGAGAGCATTCATAGTAGCTGAGCTGCGCATCCTAAAGGGGAGAGTGAATGGCACTGTGCAGCTTCCACACCACGCTGTAACTCACTGTGTTTCACACATACACCACTGTCCTTTACTGACTTACCTTTATTTATTCTCAAAATATATACTATGTGTTTTTGATTATTTAGTTACTCATTATTCCCTACTAGACTATAGCACTATAAGAGCAGAAATTGTTTGTCTTTCATTTTTAAATTCTATTTTTCCAGTATCTAGAAACTGTGCCTGAAACATAGTAGGCATTCAATAAATATTATTTGATGATTAAGTAGATATAGCACCTGCCTACTAAACACTAGGGTCCATGTTATGTTCATGGAATAAAAAGGTAAACAGGATAGACCCTATCCCTACCTACAGGGAGTTTACAATCAAGTAGAAATTAAATTGCTTACACATACAGCACACATGAGTAATACAAATTTATTATTATTATTTTTAAAAGCATAACTGGAGCCAAACAACATTATGTAATATTTTTATTAATCTATCTAGATTTGGCACATCTGCTAATGTATTACATAAAACTTTTACTGGGTGACAAAGCCAAAGGATTATAAAAATCCTTAATGAGTTATTTATCATGCCTGCTAATTTTGGGAAAGAAAATTTACCTTACCAAGACACATGCTTTTTGCCCAGTTTAGGATCAAAGAATAAGAGACAGAATAAGACCAAGACTAAGCAGAAAATAATTTACTTAACTGAAATTTTTATTAATCCACATCCTGTTATCTAAAATATAAGAGAGCAAGGCTACAATTATATCTAAATAGATAAGGGATAAAATGTTTTGTGATGAATGGATAATTTGTAGTCATTTTACACATACAAATATAACTTTTCCATTACTTTGGTTTCAATGGCAGCTAAAATGTAATAAAGACTAGGAAATAACACTTTAGCTTTTATGTCATTATTGTAAAATCACAGACTCATTTTTTAAAAAGCAGGCCATCTCCTAAAAGCTATGTTTTCTGTTTTTTATAGCATATTTTATTTCCTTTCACGACCACCTAAATAATTCTGTATTACAGAGATTCAGCAAGATTAATGACTGTCCCTTTTTTGCCTATTCTATCAAAAATGTAAAAGCCTTTCAGTCTGTGTTTTCTCTGCGGTGGTGAACGTGGCAATCAACATTTCAGTTCTTGGTTTAACATAAACAAGATCCTTGGCATTTCTAAAATAATTTCCATGGGAAATCTCAAATTGCTATGGATCTGTGAATTTGCCAGCCTGCCCATTGCTGTTAGAACGCAGACGTGGTAAGCTGGACGTGATTGAGGCAACATTCCAATATTCTGTAGGTCACTTCATCCTTTGAATAAAGTAAGCCTTGAGAATATCCAACACCATCAGAATTTCTACCTTAAAATTTAAAAAAAGAAAAGTAAGATTTTTTTCACGTTTATAAATAAAACCACTGGGTCCCTCTGTTCTCCACACAATTTGATGTGGTTCTCTATTGTTACTGTTCGTATCTAGATGTCCTCCCAAACTCTCATGCTCTCATAGGTGGGGCTTTTTAGAGCTGGCTGGATCTAGGATGTCTGTTACTGAGATTAAGGGTGTCCCGGGGGTACTATATGAGTCCACTGACTGGCATTAGCATAGGTTTGAATGTGGATGATGGGAAGGCTCAACCTAGGTGTGATGTCACCACCCAAAATGTTTATAGCCTGGATGGGATAAAAGGAAAAGGGACATTTGCTGCTGCTTCTTGTAATCCTGCTTGGTGCCATCTGCCTAACACACCATGAACTGTTTCTCCTCTGCAATGCCCCTCTGCCATGCTTCCCTGCTTTGGAGCCAGATGACTATCGACTGAAACCTCTACAAACTGTGAGCTAAAATAAACCTTCCTTCTTGTAACTTTTGGGTGTCTAGTATTTTTTCTCAGCAATGAGAAAAGTAACCAAAAAATCTATTAAAATAAATTTTAGGTTCTCAATGAATTCCTAAATTGTAACTTTATATTAATTTGTGGAGATGTCACTTGCATTATTGAATATCTTTTTGAAAAGAATAGATGACTACTAGTCCAGAGGTTTAGTGTGCATATCTGGTTTGATTATAACATTGCTGTGATGACTGATGGTTAGATGGCAAGGTCCTTACCACAAACCTCTTGGGGCCCAGTAAATATTAGAAACCCACAAATTGTCCTTGTCTATAATTAACGGGCCTTCCTCTTATAATTAGAAACCATACTGTACTCAAGTACCTCTAAGCACAGAAAGGCTGCTGCAACCCCCCTATATTTTAAAGCCAGCTGTATTTGATAGAATGGAAGATCCATAGATGGATATCTGTTTCAGGATTTTACAAAGGAAAGTGATCTCTTACCATGAGCTCAAACGCACTGATACGGACCCATGGGAACACTTGCTGGATGTGGCAGAAACAACTTTGACTTGCCTAGTACTTCACATACAATTGCTTCACACATCACCTCTGTCTGTCTCTCAGAGTGTTACCCTTCTGCTTTCTTTGACCTTGCCAGGACCCATGTTATAGTCTCTTTATTCTGTGTCCTTTTCTTCCTTTCCTTACTCCACGCTGCTCACATGAACCAACCAGAAAGTATACTTGAAGCAGATTTTTATGATATCTATTATTTTTCCCATGAAATTTTCAGTTTTCTGCTAATTTTTTGAAAATAAAATTCTTTAAATTTTATTAATTTAAAAACTTTTCAGGGGGCTGGGGATTTAGCTCAGCGGGATAAGCACCTGCCTTGCAAGTGCATGGTTGTGAGTTTGATCCTCTGTACCAATGAAAAAAACAAAAAAAAAAACCTTTTCAGATGTGTATAGATCCTGTGCACATTATTTTTTGTTGAGTTGAAGTTGAAATAAAGATTATTTATTCCAGGGTTTGTTATAATACTTCTTTAGGCATAAAGCCCCATGCATGGTAGATGTACAATAACTGATTGTTGGGTGACTGTTCAATGTACAAGCACTGAATTCTTACCAGGGAACTTAACAGGTGCTTTTGTGGCTTTCAGCATGCTGCAACCCAGAGATCGTTCTAAAGGCTGCTGCTTTTCATCTGTTTCTGTTCTTCTGGGCATCAGGATCATGATGGTAGCAACCAGGTAGAGCATGCCTGGAGGAGATTTGTATACACATTAATATCTAGAAGCATTCTTTAATCAGCAATCCAAGAACACTGCCCAACACATGTCAAGAGCAACATATACTTCTGTGCCTCTGTTCAGTTGACCCGGGAACAGAGCTTCTGTGAGGGCAATGCGCTTTGCCTGGGGCTGCCGTGAAAACACGGGCTCTGGATCACCATGTTTGAGACAGAGTTTGCCATGCTGCATTTCCAACAAGTTTATCTCCAGTGATGCTGCTGGTTTGCACTGAAAGTAGATCTGAAAGCAATAGGATTTTGCAACCAGACTTCTGTTATCACTCTTCCATTCCTTCTCATTAAGGAACTTCTGTTATCACTCTTCAGTTTCTTCTTGTTAAGGTACCATTGATAAGCCTCAGCTACTGGGGTCTGGTCTGTATTCTCTCTTGTCATCTGTCCCTAAGGTGTTGGGGCTTTGCTAGAGAAAACAGTCATTGGTATTAACTCGCTAACTGGGAGCAGCTGTTGGTTGCTAATTTGTGAACCATTTGGATGTTGGCTCTAGGAACTGCATTCTCTGAGGCTTTTGTTTTACTGTGGAAGAATTATTTTTCTCTTTATGTGTGACCTGTGCGGCACTATATACTTCCTGTGTGGTATCAGTGGTGGTTTCAGACCTTACTCACAAATAGTGTGTGTTATGTTTTTCACTGAACTCTTACAGAAACTGTGTGATGCACCATAGTTTTAATGTTGTAATTTCCATCTTGTGAATGAGAAAGCTAAGATTTAGAGAAGTTTGATAACTACTACATGATCACAAAGGTAATAAAGGGCAGAAATGGATTTCACACTCTTTTACTGTGATTCTAAGTCCTATGTTTTCTATCACCTTGCTGTAAATAGATTAGGACAGAAGGGTAGAAACAGATGAAAACAGATGGCCAATTCTTCTTTTGAGGGGTCTTTGTAAATTTTTGTACATTCATAAATTTATTTTTTTGTTGTTCTTTGGCCCACTATAGCATGTTTTTCTATCTCTAAAGAGTTATCAGGAAGAGCAATTTGAAAATCTTGAAATCTGTTGAAAATCTGCTGACTTGTTTGATAAGGACTATTTTCTCTCCTTTAAGGTTAAATGAGTTGACGTTATTTGGAATTAGCACCACTGTGGACACTAATTAGTTAAAATAGCGTCTTACTAGAATAGATTGGACTCCTAATCTGACTGCTGTCCTTATAAAAAAAATGGAAGATGGCTGGATTAAAACAGAGACACAGAGAGCCAGAACTCTGTGACAGTGGGAATTGGAGTGGTTGCAGATTCAAGCCAAGGAACGCCAAGGATGGATGGCTATTATCAGACTAAGAAGAGGTAGAGAAAGATTTCAGAGTCTCAGAGGAACATGGTCTTATTGATACCTAGATTTTAGATTTCCATCCTCCAGAAATGTAGAAGCATAAATTTCTCTTGGTTTAAGCCATCAGTTGGTGCTATTTTTTTTATAGAAGCTCTAGGAAACTGATACAGATCTGTTACGAGAGTTAGAAAGTAAAACCTCTCAGGCAGATGTAACCTGGGGCCAGGCTGCAAAGCTTGCTGGGTGGAAGGTAACCTGGTTGTCCATCCCTTCTTGACTCTGGCCAAGTATACACAGTATACACAGTGAACAAACCATACAACCATTTCCAGTGGCCCAAAAGGCAGACGCTAGGACCCAAATATCTGAATGTTTCCTTTTCTTTTCTTTCCCTTATCTTTTTTTTATCTCTTCCCCGAAGACTCCTGCTTCTCCTTTTTCCTTAGGTAGGAACAAACTTCTGCTGTGTCACATCCTGTTATGGTTCCCATGACGCACATTAGATTTCCATGGACTGATTCTACAAAGCCTGCTATCAGGACTAGTATTGCTGTGACCTAAGATAAAGAGACAGATAAAGATAGGTACATGAAGCTAAACCATGGCTTGACTGTTGATAGTAAGCACCCATTGCTATATAAGGAATTGCCCCCAAAACTTATCAACTGAAAGCATTTCTAATCTCCCACAGTTTCTGAGGGTCGGAAGCCCAGGGGAACTTAACTGAGTCTGTCCTGAGGTGGCTGTCAAACTGCTGTCCAGGACGCTCATTTCTGAAGACATAACTGGGCCTCTAAGATTCATTTTGAAGCTCACACACACGGCTGTTGGCAGGATGCTTCAGCTTCTCAGCAGCTTTTTACAGGGCTGCTCGTAACATGGTGTCCCCCATGTCGAGTGATTGGCAGAAGAGAGACAGTGACTAAGACAGAAGACACAAGCTTTTATAGACTAATCTTACATGTGATTCATTATAATTTCTGTAAATCCTACTGGTCAACCAGATCAGACTTAATACACTGTAGGAGGCCTCCACAAGAATATAAATTCTGAACATGAGGATTTCAGGAGTCATCTTGGAGACTGCTACTGCATTGTTCTACCAGTGTTCCTTAATAGGAACTGAGCTGACATTTGAGCAGGACAATTCTTTGTTGGGTAGAGCTGTCCTAGGCATTGTTAGACATTTAATGTACCTGAACTTCACCTACTAAATGCCAGTAGTACTTTAGTCACTATGACAATCAAAGTACCCCCAAACCATTTCCAAGACAGGTGATATTCATCCCAACTTGCCTTATCTGGTACATCAGTCAGGAGAAACTAGATTCTGAGCATTCACCTGAATAAAAACTATATCAGTTTACTGTTTTCAAAAATATTAAAACTGTTGCACTGTCATCTCTGAGACTGACAGTTCTATGGATGGAGGGCTGTAGAGTGCTGAACTTGCAGTGAGGAAGGATACACTTACTTCCTCTTCTACCTTTTGTTTGCTAACAGTCTGGATGGAATAAGTTACGAAACTGAGTCTGTGTATTAGTCAGCTTTCCTGTTGCTGGGACCAAATACTTGATACAAACAATCGAAACAAAGAGGGTTTATTTAGTCCATGGTTTCAGAGGATTCAGTTCATGCTCTGCCGATTCCAAGGCAGAAACATCATAGTGGGAAGTCATACAGAGTAAAGTTGCTTAGTCCATGAATTCTGGGAAACAGAACTGGGAAACAGTGCTGGCGAGGAAAAGAGGGGAACCAGATGTAGAACTCAAGGTCATGTCTCCAACTTACATAGATGCAACAGAAGTGTGCTTTGCTAATCTGCTGGCTGGATCCACCTGTTTTTGACAATCCACCTTAATCTTCACTTTGTGAATGGGATATAATACCATTTAACTCACAGGGCTCCCAAATAGAAAGGTTACATAAATAAGGCAGAGAAACAAGGCACCCTTGAACCACACATAGGCTTACTCTTTCAAGAAAAACTCGGTGTTCCAGACCGTGGAAGCTTAAACTTTCCAACAGAGGGGTCTCACAGGAGCAGACTAGTGCTCCTGGGCCTATAGAATGGGCCAGAATTCCCTTGAACAAGACAATCAGTGCAAGGCTTGGCCTGTACCTTCATAGAGGCCAGCATTTTCCTAACTGCAAGGTGAACACTGGACTTTGTTTTGGGTATATTTAAATATTCCTCCTATCTTGTTGCCCTCCCTGGTCACTGGCCAAAGTTTAAGTCTCTTGGAACTAATATTTCCTCCCATTTTTTCTCTGTTCTGGGATCCTTTGTCTTCATCCCAAATTTCCCTTCTTCTTTTGAGTGTCTGCATTTTCTTTCTTTCTTGCTTTCTTTCTTTCAAGAGGAATGCCCCTATCATCTGAACTTGTTCTGCATTTCCCTGATGCCTGGTTTACTCCTGAACTTGGCAGTCCTCTATAGCTTTCTCAAATAGTTTTTCCATCAAAACTTTCAGGTAAGAGTTGGGTGCAGTGATGCATGCCTGTAATCCCATACTCAGGATGCTGAGGCAGGAGAATTGCCATAAATTTAAGGCCAGCTTGCACTACATAGTGAGACCCTGTCTCAAAGCAAAACAAAAAAAACACTCAGGTAGAACTTTCTGCCCACTTTCTTCATGTGTTTGGACTGGAAAATACAGCTAGAGAAAACTGCTTGACTTTCTGGAAGAGTAACTGTACTCCAGACTCAGTCTCCTATCACTTATCAACACTGCCTACAGCTCCTGTTTCATCTCTCGCTATTCATCCTCTCCTGGAAGCCACCATGACATCTGTCACAAGCTTTTCCTCCACCGACCTCAAGCCATCTGCCTCATACATGTGCACGTAGGTCTCAACCTTACCTTCAGGTGACCTTGGCTGCTGCTTCACAGGAAAATAGAAGACCCAGATGAGAATACATACAATTTTCTGCCAACCTGTGCTTATTTCTGTTCTACCTTCCTCTCAGATTAGCGTTTCCCTGTATCTGTGCTCACCATTTTGGGTCTCCTCAGGAACTTCCCTCCAAAAGTGATCTCTCTCTTCTATATTCTAGCATTTTCACTAGGTTCTTCCCATTTGAATATCTTCACATGTCTTGCATTTTTAAAAACAAACAAACAAAACCCCCCAAAACCCTCTCCTTCCTCTGACTCTTCCCTACCCTCCTATATCTCATACTTTTCTTCAATTCTTCTCCTTTCCCTCAAAGACAAAGTTCTTGAAATAACAGTTTGCATTCTTTATGGTGTCCTCATCTCCCTTCTCTTTTGACTGACTATAATCTGCCTCTTCTCGCACCTGTCTTCAGCAACTGCTTTCATCTAGGTCACAACCCCTTCCCTACTCATGCTAAATCTAGTGAACTCTTCTCATTTCTTATTTGACTTAACCTTTCAGCATTTGACACTGTTCTCTGTTCTTGTCTGCATGGAGTGCTGTTTACTTACCTTCTGTTAAGCTATGGTCAACCTAGTTTTCCTGCATCTCTGCCACTCCTCAGTCTCCTTTTATGGACAACCTTCCCTCTACTCTTCAATATAACTCAGTGTCCTCAAGACTCTGACCATGGTCCTCTTCTCCCATGATGCATACTTCCTCCGTGAGCTTATCCATTTCCATGGATACAATGGACTCGTACCTGCCATGACCCTTGAAACCATGCCAATGGCCCAGTGGATCTCCTGAGGTTTGGACTAGTATTTCCAACCACTTCCTCTCAGTTAAAATGCAGACACCCTACAGACAGCTCTACTCAACTGAGAAACAAGGAACACTTCTCTTACTTTTCTCTAAATCCTCCTGGGTCTCTTCCTGATTTGGGCCTTGCACTCAGAACCAGCTCCTGAAGTTTACCTCCTCAAATGTTTCTATGATGAGGGCTCCGCTCTACTCACACTGTCACTGTGCAGCTAAGTTTGGGTCGCTTTTTGTCTTCAGATCACCACATAGCCTTGCAACGTGCCCCTTGGATTCCAGTCTTCACAGTAAGTCCAGAGTGACCTCGCTGAACATCACGCCCCTTTCTTTGCTCCTGCTTAAATTCTTCATTGACCTTCTCTTGTTCTCAGGACCTTTTCTGTTCTCTGTTTCATAGTCTGGTCTCTCCAGCCTGTGTGTTACCACCACCATTCCCAATTTATCCTTCAACTACATGGAACGATTCATGGTTCTGTAGGACTGTTTCTTGTGTCTTGCCTCTGGACTTTTACACATGCTGTTACCTGTTCCTTCTGTCTTTGCAAGTTGACAAATTCGCTTTTTCTGTCACGTAGCCTTTTATGGCCTCTGTGGTATAGAGTTAGATGTTATCTTTCCCCTCTATCATGCTACCTTAGGTTTCCCTGTACTATAACACCCTTCATGCCTTAATTGCCCCTTCATCCTTAGTTTTTAAGAGCCTTTTAGAAAGAAACTGTGTCTTATTTGTGGTCTCAAACCCAGACTTTGGAACAGTCCATGGTGCAAATTGGGAGCTCAATAAACACTTCTTAAGAGAAGGAATGACTATTTCATGTTTCACAGGGATGGTCTGTGATGAACACAGAACACCAGTTGAATGTGAGCTGTATATGAGGGGAATGTTAGTGAGATAAGAGATGAATTTAAAGGGGATAAAGAATCAAAGAATCTTTGCTCCTTCCACAACGTGTTGGAGCCAGAAAACCAGATGTTCCTTTATCCTCACCCTTTATCTCTTTGGCAAGGGGAAAGCATGTGCCACTCAGAGCTAAATCACTGCTGACGCTGGCGTTGCCATTTCAGAGATGGTATGAAAAACAAACCTAGGCCAGGAAAGGAGAAGTAACTGCTTTCTAGTTTCTTTTTCATAATGTAACTGGAAAATAGGTAAAAGACTCACAAAAGAGGAGAAACACTCTTAAAACACAGCTGTTTCCTAGGCTAAAGTTTCAGGAATATTTAGATTTTTTTCTGTTTATTTAGCTGGATATCTTGAAACAAACAAGCTTATTACTTTGTGCTACAAGTTAAAAAAAAAGACCAGCATATTTTCAAATGATCTTGTGCCTCATTTGTCTTATTTATTGAAGAAAGCAGTGCACAGTTGGTATAATACCTGTACACTAGTTACTGAAACAATTTTATGCAAGAATGTGAGGAACGCCAATGAAAGGGCAGCCTGGTATTCAAAAATAAATACAAATGACTGGCCTTTGTCGTAGCCACATGTACTTTCCACTGCACCTCTGCTCCCCAGTAGGTTTAATTTCTATCTGATTTCTCTTCAAACTTGGAGGAGGAGCCCTGGCCTTGGCAGGCACTGAGCTTGGAACCCACACTCTCTGGAGCAGCAATATTGGTTCAGTCCTTGAGGCCAGTAACACTTCCAGCCCCAGGGAAACCTCAGTTCCAAATTTTTCCATCATTCCACCAGGGAGTTATTTTTGCAAAAGGCTTTGGCTGTTCCTGAAGTTTTCTCTCATTTTGTCTTTTAAAACACAGTTTGTGGGGTTGGAACATTGCAGGGTTTTTTCCTCCCTCTTCACCCAGATGTTTCTGGTTCTCAGGCTGTACACCTGTGAAGCTGGGTCACTGGGGAGAAAGGCTTGAGTTTTATTTACAGCGAAGAAGAAAGTGAACTTCACATGCAAATGTTCAAAATGGTCATTTTGTTCTCAGGGCTCCACTGCAAGACCACTTGGATAGAGTCTGCAGGGATAGGAAAAGAAAGTGTTGAGGCTGAACTCTCCAATTATTAGATACTTTTGGATGTCTACTCTGGCTCCTCAGCATTGATTTTGGTACCAGGAATATAGAGGTGGGAAAAAAGAAAGAAAGATCTTTGTATTAGTTACTTTTCTTGTTGCTGAGACAAAATGCCCAATACCCAAAGTTAGAAGAGGAAAGGTTTATTTGGCTCACAGTGTGTAGAGGTTTCAGTTCATAGTCAGCTGGCTCCAAGTCAGAGTGGCATGGCAGAGGAGAAACAGTCCATGCAAAGCAGGCAAGCAGAAGGCAGCAAGTGGTAAGCAGCAAAGGAGCCTCTTTCAGTCCCTTATAACTTATCCAAGCTACTCACCCTTAGGGCAGGTAACACTCATACCAGGGTGGGGCACCCTTACTTTTACCCAAAACTATGCCAAACCAATCAGCGGACTAATTTAGTAATCACAAACCTTGATCCCACCATCACAAACTCCAGATCCAGCCACCTCTGAAAAGCCTCACCTATGAGCATATGAGGCTTTGGGGGATATCTAAACACAAGCCATAACAATCTCCACTCTAGTTAGGAAAGAAGATGGTGGAAAACAATAAACAAGGGATACACAGTTTGTTAGATGAAATTTTTCTAAAGTTTAAGAAATAAATTTGTAGACTGTGTTGTCTACTTGTCACTATGCAGATGATCTTCTTGCTTGGATGAGAGATAATATACGCAAATGGCAAGTACAACATATGACACGTAGTAAGTGCTTAATAATCCTAGTTCCTGTTCTTTTCCTAGCTTGGGATACCAATCTGAAAAAAATATTTCTGCATACTGTCTTAGGATCACATTTAAAATTCCACTCATGACAATCTAGATGTTTTCTCCCATGTACTTCAAAACACTCTTCTAACTTCTACTTATTACCCAGCTCCAAAGTTGTTTCCACATTTTCAAGTGTTTGTGAGAGAAGACGGTTTTAGTCTGTTCAGGCTACTGTAACAACATATCACAGACAGTGTGGTTTATACACAGTAAAGTTTACTTTTCACAGTTCTAGTGTGTGAAAATCCAAGATGAGGATGCCAGAACAGAGTTCAGATCTCTTTTCTGGGTTGCAGACTGCTATCTTCTTGCATTCTCACATGGCACAAAGATGCCAAGAAAGCTCTACTGAGTTCCTTGTACAATGGCACTAATCCCATTCATGAAGGCTCCACCCTAATCACCTCTCAAAGTTCCTATTTCCTAATAGCATCACAATTTGGGCTAGGATTTCAACAAAGATACTAGGAGGGAATACAAAAAGTCCATGACACACACTAAGAATCATTATGATAAGATTCACTTCTAGCAAAATCTATCACCTAGCCTCAATCTTGAGAAACTTTAGGAATGGCCACAATGATAATTCATATCACCAAAAGTAACTGTCAGTAGCTCAATTTATTCTAAGCAATTTTTTGGGGGGAGGTACTGGGAATTGAACTCAGGACCTTGCACTTGCCAGGCAGGTGTTCGTGCTGCTGAGCTGTATCCTTGGCATTCTAAGTAATTTTTACAATAAATATGACCATAAAAACTACAGTTTTCCAAGCATAGGGACATACAACAGGAATATGGAAATAATGCAGCCTCTACTCTTATAAGCAATGAGCAGCAGTGACTCTAAAACAAGTAGTTAGAAAAGGCCAAGTAGACGCACAAAGAGTTTTTGGGGGCTCAGAGAAATGAGGTTGTGCTTGCATTTGGAAGGGTAAAGAAAGGCGAGCACATTATAGCAGCTTGAACAAGAGATACCTCTTTACAGGCTCTATGGGTCATGCTGTTCTGTTAAAACACAGTGTGTATGAGGGATGTGGTAGGAGATGTGCCTGGAAGGGAAGATTAGGGCTATAACATGATTGCTTGCCGTGGTGGGGAAAGGAGTTGGTATTTCATGTGGTCAGCGCTTTGGTAGATTTCATAATCTTTGAACCAAATGTAATATGAATGGCTCTGCATCAAACAGCTTGGGGACTCGTACTTTGTGAGGAAAGGCAAGTTCAGTGGGAAGCGATTATAACCATCAGCTTAAAGGCCTGAGGACTACAAGTACAGCTGTGGCACAGGGAAATTTAAAAGGTTAGATTGAAGGTATAAGATCACCTGGATTTATTGTCTTTTTGACACTTCTCACTGTTTGAAATTGTCTTGTCCACGTGTTCATAATATTTTTCCTTTCTAGATTATAATCTCCATAAAAGTAGGGACCCTGTCTCTCTCCTTCACCGAACCTCTGGTCCATACAATTGCTTCTGAAACACAGTAGGTACTCAGTAAATACGTATTGAATGAATGAATGACAATGGTAGAAATAGAACTGGCGTCTTGAACAATTGATTCAAAACAGGTGGGAGGCAGGAGTGTAGAGATGTTATGAGGACATTTCCAGCCTGTTCCCTGGAAGAATGTGAAATAACAAAGCCTCCACTGCTTTCCCACAAATCAGCTTACTTCCTTTTATGTTTTCACTGTGTATCTTTGAGAGATGACTTTTTCTTTATGGTGACTCTTGGCATGCTCTTTAGTGGAATCGATTTTCTTATATTGTCATTGTCGATTTGTTGTTTTATTTTATGTGGGCTTTTTCTTGTTTTGTTTTTGATCAGAGGCTTGGCACAGAAGTTTGTCTTGCATTTTTTATTGAGAATGTTTATAGCAGATGAGGCCCCTTTCTTCTTCTGTTGGTAAGGTTTCAAGAACCTTGGAGGTGTATACAGTGAATCACCAAGGTGCATCTGTAACCAGTAAGAAAAGAATCTAGTGCTTGGCAGGGTGCAAACTCCCACATGTAAAGAAATTTAAATCCTGCTTCCAAGACTTAAAATATGTTTTAAAGAGGCACTACATTTTCTGAGTTACTGTTATACTAAATGAAGACAGGAAAGATGAATTTTCAGGTCCAATACACAAGTTGAGGGTGGGTCAGAAGCAGAAACTGCCTTAGGAAACTGGAAAATACCAAAGCACATGTAACTTACAGTGAATTTTTGAGAGCTGAACTGGTAGTCGTAAGGAATTGGGGAATACAGAGGTTTTTAAGTGCAAAAATTATGAAGCCAGGAACTGGAGCTAAAGAATTGGCTGCCATCTGCTGTATGCAGTGGTTTTGTCACCAGAGAGGGTGTGAGGAGGCTCCCAAAGGGAAACGGGGAAGCTGGCCCAAGCCCACCCACAGGCAGTGGGTACCAAGTTGACTGACTCCCGTCATAGAAAAGCCTTGTTCCACTTGGGGATTGTTGGTGCGAACATTCTCCATGGGGAGGGAGGAGCCTGAACTGTGATGATTCATGGGCACAAGAATCATGGAGCAATTTTCTTTTTAGATGTGTTTCTAAAAGGCGGCAGTGCAGATGACATGAACACTCATCCAGCACCTAGGTACTAGCAGGAAGTTCTAAAAGCAGCTTTACCAAGGCCCAGGGACAGTGTGGAGAGGTGGATTGTGCTGGTGGGTGCAGCAGTAAGTTTGTAACCCTTCCTTATAGTGCAGCACACTGCTCCAGGAGGTCATTTGTATGCAGCTGGTCAACAGGGTTGTGCACTGGGGAGAGGCCCCATAGACTGTACTCACCATTGCAGCACTCCAGCATGACTTTCCGTGGAGTAGTAGTATAAGGAGAATACTGTTATCTACTAGGAAGACAAAAATTCTGTGTTGAGGGAGTTAGGATTATTTTGGTTGCAAGTAACAGAAGCAACTGAAATAGCTTAAACTGAGATGACCTATGTCTCAGTTCTGGGCCTTCCAGGGTAGAGCCAGCCTAAATCTCCATCTGTTAGTACTGTCTTCCTCTGTTTGCTGGTTTTGCTATCTCCTACTGTTGGCTTTGCTAGTGTGATTGGGTTGGAAGGTGACGTGTGTCTGTGGGTGTGCGCATGCGTGTGTTGGAAGGGTAAGTATGAGTGATGTTTTCCTTGGCAGCCCCCCCAGAATCACATGGAATGGGAAGAGCAGTTTCCCCTCTAGAAGGTCACTGTTATCTTCTAGACTATGGATGAGGTGACGATCTAAATAAAATGTATGTAACATGACTTGAGAAGGGGTGCTGGTGGGCCATTAATAATCACATCTGTTTAACTGTACAATAACATCACGTCTTTAAAACGTTTTTTTCTTCCTTATTGACACAGTTTCATTATATTCTTAAAGAAAGTTCACATGAAAAATTTCGTTCAAAAAACTCTTCTTTTAAGGCCAACTTACAGCCTTAATTAATATGGATTGATGAGTGATTATGCAATTTGTCTAGAAACGAGTATCATTGGATTAGGTTCAGAATGACTATTTTATAGAAAAGCCAGTTCGTGGCGTGTGTTTTGTCATCTGGTTCTAGTCTCTGTTTGGCAACAAGTCTCTGTACGTGGCTCTGTTAGTGCAGCCAAAAAATCTCGTGTACTTCACAACTTACCACTCTTCAAAGATTTAGTTAGAAACTGAAGCTTTACAGCACATGCTGCTGGATTAAGCATCTTAAGTGAGAGTCTCATGGGCCCAAAATATCTCTTGTACCCACACATTTCCTGGTAGGCCAAACTTCACAAAATAAATACAGATGACCTCTCTCCCATCCAGTCTTCCGGAAAGTTTAGAAATGATGCAACCTTTTGGCAGTGTGACACGACACATTGCTTGATTTGCGCAGAGCATGAACTTCTTCATTCTGTGCAAATGTGGACAAACAGGCATTTACATGAGCATGGCCCCAGATTCTGAAACACGATCCCATCCACTTTAACAAGACTAGCTATTAAGTAAATGGCCTTGGGTGGGGGAAAGAAAGAGCCCACACGTGAAAACAGGACCCGTATTGTGGTTGCTTCATGGTGACATCCGAGACATATGAGAAAGTAGAAGCTGGCTTTCCTGTCAATACCTAGGTTTCTCTCCCCTTGTTCATTCCTCTGTGCACAGGAGTAACCATGCCTGGAATCAATAGATCCTCTTCTGAGAGGCGGGAGTGTTTTCCCACACAGGACGCTGGCTGCTTTCCCTTTTTCCCTCCGTGCAGAGTGTGGGCTGTGTGATCTCACACTGCTCTCCTGCCTGCCCTGATTGTCGCTGCTGTTAACTCAGCACTCCACAGTTTCCTCTCCAGAATCGCTGATTCTGATTTTTCTTAATAAACGTAACTAAAACTTTGATGTTGCTCAGCATGTTGTGTGCCCCTCTTTGACTATTTCACATACTTTTTTTTTCAGATTTCTGGCAAGAATTGTTCCCTTACCCATTTCCCAGAGTTTGTATGGTTTGCAATATTTTTTTCTTGAAATTTTCCAAGAAAAGCTTTGGTTTCTCTATTCCTACTGAAAAAGGTAATAAAGATGGGATCAGTCAAAACAGAAGGATGGACATAGTACATAGACTTAAAACCAAGGTACAAGGTGATTGAAAATGGTTACCATAATGCCTCTTGTTATCTTCAGTAGAATGGCCCATATCATCAGGCATAATAAAATTGAACATAGCAGTACAGAACAAAATCAATAAAAACAAAAAATTGGAGATATTATAGGACTTCAAAAGAAGGTAATAGTCAAACCAGAGTGGGTATCATAGTGAATCTTACTGTCTTCTGATTAGTTGCCTATACTCTCAGACTTGATACTATCAAACAAAACTGATTCAAATAAAATCAGTCGACACAAGACAGTGAAAGCAATATAGGGCTTCAAATTAAGTTGATAGGAAATCAAAAATGGTTACCATAGTATATCCTGCTGTCTTTGGAATAGCTGTCCATGCCATCAAATCTAGTACAAGTAGACAAACTGGAAGAGAATATAAAAAACTAAACAGAGTGATGAAAGCAATATAGGTTTCAAATCATGATACAAGATTACCAATGTCCTCTACCTTCCCTTTTTAGACAATTCCTCCTCTGTCACTTTCCCAGGGTGCATTGTACATTTTGTATCCCACTAACTCCTTTAGTTTTTAGACTAGGGAGGCAACCCGCTATTTACCTAAGTGGTTCTGAACCTTTTACCCCTGAGCTTGGTCTCGAGTTGTATCCATTTACCTACAAGACCCTCAAGGTTTTCCTTCCTTATAGTTGAGCAGTTATCCATTGTATAAAAGTGTTATGTCTTCCCAACCAATTTTTAGCTGAAGGGCAATCTACCCCCACTTTTTTCTGGTTCCCTGTCATATAGAGCATTATTTTCTCATCTTTGGCTTTTCAGTCCATAAACCCTTTTTCAGGTTAATTATATTTCTTATATAGAACATCTCGATGGACCCTATGTCCTGACCCAGTCTGCCTGTGTTTCTTTTTATTAGTGTACGAGGCCATCCATGTTAGTGATTATGTCCAACCTTCTCTGCCTCATCTTTGCCATGCTATTTTTCTGCTGTTGGTTGTCTAATTTTCCCCTTCATTCCAATGTTTGCCCCGTTCAGTGAGCCCCCTCTGCCACTGTTCCTGAAACCATGGTCTTTTTTCTCTCTCTCTCTCTAGAATATCCTTCAGTATTTTTTGTAGGGTTGTATTGGTGGTCATGAACTCCCCCAGTTCCTCTTTGTCATGGAAGCATCTTGTTTCTCCATTAATTTTGAGAGATAGTTTCGCAGGGTACATCAGTCTGGTTGGGAGGTTATTTTCTTTCAGGGCTTCAAATACTTCATTGCAAGCTCTTCTTGATTTGGTGGTTTGTGTTTA